>WEKX01015800.1:350055-761361 GCA_013390025.1 Pitta sordida | reverse complement strand
TTTTTTTTTTTTTTTTTTTTGGTGGGAATCAACTCATTGTGCCCTAGAGCTTTTCCAAACAGGTCAAATCAGAGAAATGCAATATGTACTGATCCTTGTTTGTAGGTTCTCTATAACTCTAAAGCAGGTACCTGTTTTACTGTAAAGTCTAGGGTTTGTTTGTGTGGAGAATTTTCTGTCCTCATATGTCTGTGTAGCTGAGAGTAGTGGAACTGTAATAGAGTTGAATGGGAATCTGTTTTGCAAACAAAGATATTAGGTGTGTTTCCAAAATACAGGCAGATGCACAGAACAATCTTCTGGACTGCTGGAACCAAGGTGAAGAACAATTAAGACTGTGCAGGTAATAAAACAGCAGAGCTGATGGTTACCCTAGTTGTCCTAGCAAATATATGGGCCTCAAGTATCCAGTGATGCTTTCAAGACCTTTAAAGATCCCAATGTAATGGCTGGATCCAGTCTGCAGTTGGTATCCTTCTTTTGGCTGCCACTGAGCTGTGGATTTGGTCCCTTGGGGTTATTTTTTAGTTGACCAGCTCCTACCATTCCTTCAGATACTGCCACTGCTGGTGCAGAACTGGGCTCTGTTATGATTGACAGCATATACTTGATATGGTGGAAATGTGGAAATACTTCTGTTCTTTGGGTTGTTAGACTTTATTTGTGTGTGTATATATGTATATACGTATATATGTATGTATGTATATACACACACATACATACAATGTAAATTGGCTCCTGGAGCTGTTCACTCTTGCAGAAGTTGCCAAAGCTGGTCTTGCAGCACTGCAGTTCTCTAAAAGTTGGAGAAGTCAACTTTAAAGCCCCAATAAAAAAAGCCTACCGTAAGCTAATCTAGTTTTTATGCATTTTAAAATATGTACAAATATTGTAAGCCAAATAAGGTCTATATGTACCCAAGATCAGCCACTAAGTACTTCAAATAGAAAGTCTGTCTCTTATAGGTACCCAAATATTTACAGAGTGTGATTTGAATGAGGAATTAAGATACCCCGCTCAGCCCTGCCAAATTATTTAATGGTCTTTTTCAATTACTAAGCTGGATGTGTAATCCAGAGAAACCTTAAGAACACCTAGGACTTGGACACTGGCAGGCAAACACATCATGGGATTTTTGTTAGAAATTACCATTGCTTTGTTGAGATAGCCAGCACCATCCCACTGACCTGCAGGGTTGAAAGAAGAACGATTTAATGGTGAAAAAACCCCCAACCTCCATGAAAACCAAACATTTGAAAAGAAAAAGGCAGTGATGGTGTTTAATTTGGTGCAAAGGTGAAGGCTGGGCTGGGAAGATGAGAGCAGCATGGGTGGGTCACTGCAGAAATGCCTCCCGCCTTCCGCTCCCTCAGCTTTTTGATGAGCAGCCAATGAAAGCTTATCCCCTTTTTAAATTTTTTTCCCCATTAAAACTGCACAAACGTTAACTTTCCAGAGACACTGAGATTCAAAGTGCTTTACCCAACACAGAGCCCTTTTTTCTCCTGTCTTTGATTCTGTGCACATTTCAGGCTGGTCAGAGAGTACACGGGGGTTTTGTTTAGGCTTGGTGGTGGGGGTTTTAGCTTTCATACCGCCAGCCTTTCCAGGATTATTGCCTATAATCGCCTCTTAATAAAGGTGCTGACCAGAGAAAGGAATAGTTTTTCCTTGGTGCTAGATTTCCAAACTTGATTTGCTTTATTAAATGGAAAGACAAATAAATTTAAACCCTGCACTGAAATACCTTAGCGTAGGACACCAGCAGTTAGAGGTCACCAAGTCACTTGGACTTCCTCCTAACAAAAGCAACATCATTTTTCAATGTCCAACCCCACAGCATCCCGTGGTGCCTCACACAATTCTTTAGTGTCCACACCTGCTCTGTGACACTTGGAGAGGGGCTGAGCCCGTTTGAATGGGGCAGGATCTGTCCCCAAGAGATTTCTGTTGTGCTCGTGGTTTGGAGCCGTGTTTGATCTCCTACAGCATAGTTGGATAAAAGCTTGTGGTTGGGATTTCCTTGTTCTTTTATTAAAGAAAAAAATCCCCTTTGTATAAGGAAGAAAACCTTCACCTTGTGAAGGATGTTCCAGTTCAGAATGTAATTGCAGCTCCACTTACCTTACTTTGCAGTGGAATAAGCAAATTCCTTTGTTTTGTGCTTTAGTTTCCCGTGTCTGTGAGGTGGGGATAGCAGCCCTTCCCTGGTTGCACAGTCTTGTATAGATGTCTTAGTGTTGCCTCCCTGCTTTAGGACATGGTCCACAGGCTGCTGTGTCATTTCTCAGCACGAAGATAGTGGTATTAAGGAGGATGTGAAGTCCTTCTACAGTGATCCTAAAGATTTTGCAGTAGGTCTGTACATGTAGGTGCGTTGTAACCACAGACAGAATGGCCAGGTAGGACCAATTCTGGAGAAAAGTGGCCATCCCCCAAATCAGTCTTAATTTCTTTGCCTCACCTGTATGTCTGCTGTTCACTTCAGTGCAAGTCACTGCTCATTACCATTTTCTGAAGTGAACCTCTTGTATTCTCAATAGCTTTGTACCATGTGTAGGGGTGGGAAGTGGTGGAGATTGAAGACTTACCACCTTTATGGTGTTCAGCTATTGAATCTGTAGATCCAAGTCACTGCAGCCAAGGACGCACAATCTGAATTTCCGATTAAAATGTTGAATCAGACTGGGGCAGAAGAGGTGATGGGGCCAGATGTTCCATCTTCACAGTACAACCCTATGCTGCTTGCTTTCCATTTCCAAGGTGTGTGGGCTGTAGCTCCACTTCTGGATACCTTTGCCTCCAGCAGATCTCCTAGTGTGAATAATATCTCTGTGGTGTTTTGCTGAGGGATCCCAAAGGCATCTCTCTCTGTATTTAATTTTCTGTCTTCTTCCAGACTTCCCTCTGTAGTGTTTTTTCAGCAAAACCCGTGCTCTGGCTGCCTTTTGGCACTGCTACAGGCTTCTCTGCGCTGGAACCCCCTTGCCAAAAAAAATGTGGGTGGTGACCTAGTCCCTTAGACAACTCGTGCTCCAAGAAATAATCTTGTGGAAGAAGAGCCATCTTGAGCATGATTTACTGTTTGCCATAGGCTGGAGTCTTCTCTTCCTTTGGTAAAAGAGCAGCCTCTCACCCAGCCTTCGAAATCAAAGGCATGTTATGTCTTCTAAGTAATATCCGTTCAGCTATGGAGAGTGTGTTTGTGTTTCTCATGTAAAAAAAAGGGGAATGAGAAAAAAAAAAGGGAATTTGAGGTTACTGTTTTGCTGGAAAAATATCAAGACTTGATTGGCAATATCCCACTAAACCACAAGTCTGTAAGAGAGAAAACAACCCCACTGGATTTTTTAAACTGTGTCTATGTGCTTTATGAAAATGTGTCCCATATAGGTCACTTATGCTCTTATTATAGCTGTGGCAAGTGTACATATAATTGAATCGCAGAAACACTACCCCATGCCGCTCAATGAATGAAGGGAAAACAAATCTTTATTATTCCTGGGTTCACATAATATATAGGAACACTATTGTCTTTTTTTTTTTTAATTTTTTTTTTTTTTTTTTTTAAATCCAGTTTTAGCTTTCAGATGTATTTTATTGTCTGTGGGAACATGTGTTTTACAGACCTGTCATGTGAAAGCTATTAACAAGAGGAACTGGAGGAATAACAATAAGCCACGTAACCGTGGCATGTCTACTCCCCGAGTTCAACAGTTACGCTGCCGCTCCAGGCACATGTGAAATCGGATCGTGCTGAGCGACGTTAGCGCTTCTCCTGCCATTTTTCATTGGGAAACTTCAGGATTTTTAAAGTGGCCTTTTAATATGGGGTTGCTGGCATCAGAAGCACGTGTTGGGGCCAAGCTGGCCAGGCATCAAAACGGTTGAAGAGTAGAATGAAGATCAACTGGATTCACATGAGATGTCCGGTTTTATTTACCAAATCTGAGCTGGGCGAGCAGTTCTGAAACTGTTCCTTGCTGGTTCACACATGTGGTGGAAACTGTTCTGCCTTGCCAGGCACCTCAGGGCCCAGAACTTCCAATTAACCCATTTCCAGAGTTTTTAGACAGGATCTGAAAGGGGTCCTGAGCCGTGGCCTTGACTACTATTGGGTACGTGAAAAGCTCCATGTCCGCGTTGTCCCTGCTCACAGGTGACGGAGTTTTTTCTTTTCCTTAAGACTAACAAAACCTTGTTGTAACCTGGATTAGGCAAACCTATTAACATATAGGAAAAGGAGCCAAAATGGATTGCGCAAGGTGAAATCCAGAAAGTCGTTCATGTGGAGAACATGTGGAACATTAGTTTGATGACACTTTTTCAAAACCTGGATGGTGCCCTTGCTAATTGCATCTAGTAGCCTGTGTTCACTACAAATGTGCTGAGGACAAATTTGGGTCAAACCCAGCAGAACTTTCTTTTTTATTTCTTTTTATTTCTTTTTAAATTAATTTTAGACGGAAAACCCCTCTGATGTCTTTGACCTCTAGCTGTGTAAACAAACCCACAGATACTTGAGCAAGTTAGTGGTCGACAAGTATTCCCAAGTGCTTTCTGTAGGATCTGGGCGTGAGACCTGTTATCTTGGCCCAAGGACAGCTTAAACCACCGTGCATTTGTTTTTCCCCTTACCTGGGTTTCGCTCTGCAAGTGGGAGGAGAGTTTCCTGTGGTTTGTGATTACTCTGAACGTGGGTTTCGGGGAATCTGGGGCTTGTTTTGGTGGGGATGCAGCACACCTCTTGGTGATGGGCCTAATAACAATGATGGACAGGGAAACTGGGGCAAAGGAAGGAGGGTGCCCTGCCTAAGGTGACGTTGTGGGTGGGAAACACCCCAGGACTTGTCTTCTGGATTTGAGGCAAAGCTATGTTTCTCTGAAAAACTTAGAAGAACTGCTGTTCAGCAATTTCAAGGTGTTCCCTCCATACTGTGCATCCTAACCCATGTTTTTTAGCAGAGCTGCTCCTTGCTGGTGCAAAGGGCCAGCCAAGCTGTGCAGATGCAGGAATCCTGCACTGAGTGTTCATAAATAGCATTTAAAAAACAGATTTCACGTGGCTTTATTGTGATTGAAGGTGAACAGGTTCTGATGGGAGTTCATTGGCTCTTGTGAATGGGCTGGTCCTTTCATGGATGAGTCAAGGATGGGAATCCCTGAGCTGCTCAAACCACATAGTTGTTGCATTAGTAGCTACAAACACACGTATACCCTGTGAATACTGTGAGGAGTGAGCCAAGGAAGGCTTCAAAGGCATAAAAGTGATGGGGATGGAGTATAGCTGGGCTGACCAGGTAGAAGCCATGTGGATACTCAATCCTCCAGTGTTTGTTTGCACAGCTCTGGGCTGCCTGGCCATGGGGCTCTGGGCAGAGCATCGGGCCCTCCCCGGAGGAAAGTGCCAGATTCGTTTTCATGGCCTTTTGCAGAGGGATTGCTTCAGGGGTCTGTTCCTGTAAGTTAATATTTGCAGTGCACAAGGCTTAACTGAAACCAGGCTGCACAGACATCTGATAACCATAACAGAGGAGATGCTTTTTCCCCATAAGACCAACTTGGAAAAACAAATCCCAATGCTATTCCCTTTGGAAAGGCAGCAATATGGAAAGAAAAGCACCAGGAGTGGTACTGCATGGTTTGCAAGGGCTTTTTTACTTGAGACCGCTTGGTTTTTTTGATCTGTTTATGTTTGCCTGTAATGCTGATGGGTTTGGTATTTTCTCCTCTTCTTTGTAGCTGGGTTGCCCTTCCTCATTATTGAAACGAGCACAATCCAGCCCTACCAGAGGGGCTTCTACTGCGATGACGACAGCATCAGGTACCCACAGAAGAATGTGGAGACTATCAACGATGCAGTGCTGTGTGCTGCCGGCATTCTCATCGCCATCCTGGCTGTAAGTACCACCTCTGAAACCTCCTCTCCTATCCCTTGACGGTTTCTTGTCACCTCTTTTAGCACCAACATCCCATCAGCAGGGGCGTTTAACACAGCCTTGCCAGTGTGCCCGTGCTATCTCTCGAAGTTCACATCGAGGTTCACATCTCCTCTGCGATTGTTTGACATTTGCGTAAGCATGGAGTAGCAAACATTTGCAAATGAAAGCTTGTAATGAGAGGAATGAGAATACTACTGAAGCTTGTAAACAGGCCCAAAGCTGTTTGGGCAAGTCTGTGAGCTTCACAAGAGCGTTTTCACCCTCCAGTAGGAGTTCAGAGTAGAGGCAAAAACACATGAGTGTCAGTAAGGACTTGGCAAGGTTTGTCCCTATTCAAATAACTCTTGGTATTTGCCTATTTTATAAGGTTTAAAAAACAAAGGATACATCTTGTCAGCTAACCAGTGCCTGGAAAAGTTTAACAGGTTAGTATTAGGTTTTTAAGAGATGGCATGTTATAGCCATTTTTAAAAGACAATTAAAACCTTCCATGGGGAGCGCATTCCCAGAGTCCTCGAAGTAAAAAGTAGTTAATGCACCACCTTCCTAATGCCTCTTCATCTTCCTTTTCCTGCCAGTTGTCCTAGAGCTGTGCTAGGAAACGATTGCATGGCAAGAGCTTTATATGTCAGCTAAAAATCTAAACTCAGTCCACAGAGTTGAGCCTCCTTATACCAGCCTGTGCCTGGTACTGGGGTGGGAGACAAGAGCTGTTTCCTGGTTGTTGCTTAAACCCTTCCAGTTAATAAGTAATTCCCCTATGAAAAGTACCTACATTTTCCTTTTCACCTGCTGCCAGACCATCTCAGGTGCTTTCCCAGAGATGCTGCCTTCCTCTCTGTCCTTCATCATGAGGGATGGAGATGGAGAGGTCAAGAGCGTTCTCCCTCACAGCTTTTATCTTTCCTCATAGGAGTAATGTCACGGGCAATAGATATTTTAGCATGCCAAAATAACTCGGCCTTGCTGCTTCGTGGCGTGAATATCTCCATCGTCACTTGATATCTCCACCATTTCCTGACCACATACACTCACTTAGCAAATTAGGTCCCCCAAACTGCCCTATTCCTGTGCGCCTTGCCTCCCCAAAACAAGCCTGAAAGGTGCCAGATCCCAATTCCATAAATATGGCAGAATTTCACCCTGCAGGTGAATGACCCCCAAGTGTGGAAAAGTCATAAAAACAAAATGAAAAAGCCTCTCATTTTCGCATTACTGCCTGAGCTATGGGCACGCCGGCTCCATGCAGAGTGTGCTTCTGATCTGTAATGAGGCAGTGGCAAATACAGGAGTTGGAACAGAAACTGGAAACATAATCAGCTGCCTATGTGATCCATCAACTTTCTACCACGAAATAGCAGGTCAATTAAAAGAGAAGGAAAATCCCCAAAGCATTAGATGTTTCTGCCCTGGTTTCACTGTGCCCACAACAAATGTAACTTAATAAGGTAAATTCAAACGCTCAGTTATTTGCCTGTTGAGTGACACAAATGGCTAACGAGGAATTGAAGCAACAGATTTCTTTGCTATGGCAGCCTGCATGGAAAATTCAAGTCAGCCTGACCTCTTTTTTCAGATGTAACCCAGATACCAGAATTACTGTAGCATAATACGAATTCCTCCCAAATCCACAAAGCACTGACTCCGCTACTTTGACTCATATCATTGGCCTTCGGAGGGCAGGACAGTGGTTATGAGGACTTCCAGGGAGCTGGCGTTTGGGATGGAGCAGCCAAAATTTCACACCCTTGTTTTATGCGGCGTCACAGGCAGTCTAGCCTGGGGTAAAAGGTCCAGGTCATGTTTTAAGTGGCTTGAGGACACCCAGAGAGCTTGTTAAGTAAACGGCAGAGATGAGACCTTGGCTTCGATCAGGATGTGAGAGGATGTGCATTTGGTTTTAATATCTTTATATTTACTGACTTCAGGCAAATTTCCATGCAGATGACATTGGAGAGGCTCATGCCCCTGGGCTGTGTGCTCTCATATCTCTCCTGACTTCTCTTCGAGCTGGGAGATGGTAATTTGATGTTGGTGGTCCCTTGGATGGCCAGGGAAAGGTGGCACTCTCCTCTTCCCAAGCATCATATGGGTACTGCTGCTGTGTCCCCTGTGTTCCCACACCTTGAAAGCCTATGAAAAATTCCTAAGAAAATTAATTTCCTAGGTGATCTCAGTTACACAGCTGGATTAGCTGGTTGTTGAAGGTAATATGCTTCAATGTGATTAGCGCAAAGAACGTTACACCAGAGACGTGACTAGAAAATCTCTAAAAGTCATTATGAGCTCATTGAATTGCTGGTGATACCTTGTAATAATGATGATAAAATAAGCACAGCAACCAGGAGCCTGCAAAAAGCGTTCACAGACAGAAAGGTTTGATATTGGCTTCTCTCTAGTGACCATCTTTCTTAAATGTGTGTGGCAGTCCCTGGGAGCTGTGCCCATCACCTGGGAATGGTTTATGTCCCATGTGATGGCTTAACAGAAGTGCAAGGCATGAGAAGAGCTTAATATCTTTAAAACTTGTTTTCTTTTCAGGATGTCCTTCCAGTCCATGCACATCTGTGCTGCATTAGTTTTCCCCCGTCCTGCTTTATCTGGGACATTGCTGCCAAAAAAACAAGTTTACCCAGTTTTTAGCTTCTCATTAAGGTTGAGCCATGGCTCTCACTAAGGGGGGAGGGTTCATGGGTACCCAGCAGCATGTTAGTGAGGCAATGAGGGCTCCAATTTACAATCTGATACATGTGTGCAATTACCTAGACCACCAATGGTGAGAGAAAAATACTAATCCCCAGACTTTTGTTGGTCCCTGTTTAAAATGGTCACGTGCCTTTCCAAGGCCAAGACCCTCAGGTTTACATGTTTGTGAGTTCAGAGTAATGGCACATCTGCAGGTATCAGATATCATCCTTAATTTGTCTCGTCTTCCCTCTGTGAAAGCCATGAGGTTTGAGCCTCTCAGCTTCCCTTCTTGTGAATTTAGGCTTTCGGGAATGCAAGTGGTGCTGTGACTTTGTGCAGAAGCCTCTGTGTCCCTTCAGGACAACCTCCCTCTGCAGTCCTCCTGCCAATAGGTTTCCTGGCTGCCAGCTTGTGCTGGAAAGTGGTCCAAAATGGAGATAAACCATGTTCTTTGAAAACTGTGAGGATTAAAGTGATGCTGAAGCCGGGTAGCTACAGCTTCCTAAACAACTCCTGGTCCCTACCTGCCTTCCAAGAGTAAATCTCAGCTGTGACATGTAACCCCCAATGGTGTAGCCACTCAAAGCATTCCTGTGCACGCTCTAGCTTGGCCTTTATTTTTTATGATTCCAGTTGTATCTCTCTTTGATAAAGCCTGCTTAGCTGTAGTTTCAGCTGCCTTAGGTCAACCTTTGTTTTTCCAAGCTCTGGTACAAGTGAGTTCAAACAATGATACAGCTTCATCTCCTCTTAGTCTAATTGCCATACTTTTCCAGTTTATTAGTTTCCAAGGGCTGTGCCAAGCTTTTAAAAAAGGTAGGCAGGGGAGCCTCGTCTCCTGCTTGCAGCTGGCAGGCTGCCATGCCGGGAGGAATATTGCTGGCTGCTCCAGAAAGGGATTAACATGAAGGCATTTTTCCTGACAGTTAATTTTACATATCACAGTCCCCATGACTAGAGAGAGGCAGGGACAAGGGGGCAGCCAAAAAAGCCCCACTTTGCCTCGATTTATCACTCAGGTATAAAAACATTTAAAGTAATGAATAAAATCCTAAAGCAGTAAATCTGGAGTTTAAAACTTAGGTGTGTAGCATGACGGAGAACAATTTAAGCCTTTGCCTCTATGGGAGAGGTGAGACATTTGGACTTCATTTCACAGCCTGATTTTCATTAACCTGCCTTTTAAGAGTCGTGAATGTGAGAAGTTGGGTCCTCTGCTCCCTGACAGTGATTTATGGTCATATTGTCAAACCTGAGCACCTCTGACACAAGAAAAACATAATTTTGCTGCCACGCAATGGCAAGAGCCCTTGAAATGCTCTGAAATAGTTGGTGTTTATGGAGGCTTTGAGAGGTCTGAATTGGGTCTGGTGGCAGCAAGTTTTGGGCCAGAATATGAAAAAATTGGGGCTTTCTGGTTCTTCCCTTGTTGTGCTCATGATTTTAAGGAAGGAGAAGTAGGTTGTTAATTTATTTTCCTCAAAAATCTGTTTGATAAAAGGGTAGTGGATCTGGCCTCTCCAATACACATTGAGTTTTTTATCCTGTTGATGTTAATTTTTCCCCACCTCACTATGCTGGGGTACTATTTTGGTTTTATAAAGATATGCAAACATACTAACCCCAAATCTACCTTTTTGTTTTTTCTTTATTGGATTTTCCATAACCAACATTCTGAGCATTGCAATCTCTTCTTGAGAGGGAAGAGGAGGAGGATGGAGTGATACTGTGCTGTGTTCTCCTTCCTCCCTTTGGGAGCAGATTCCAAGTCTGAGATGCTCAGAACACAAAAAGCTGTCTCAGCCCTGCATTTTCACCCATCACTGCTTTGGCACAGCATTTTCCCTACTCTCTAACCTCCCTTTTGTGTTTCCCCCACAGATTATAACGGGAGAGCTCTACCGCATCCACTACCTGAAGGAGAAATCCCGCTCCTTTATCCAGAACCCCTACGTGGCAGCGCTCTACAAGCAAGTGGGCTGCTTTGTTTTTGGCTGTGCCATCAGCCAGTCCTTCACAGACATTGCCAAAGTGTCCGTTGGGCGCTTGCGGCCGCATTTCCTGGCAGTTTGTGACGTGGATTTCTCCGTCATCAACTGCGCGAAGGGAGTTTACATCCAGAACTACACCTGCAGGGGAAGTGACAGCAGGGTCCAGGAAGCCAGGTGAGAGCTTGTGGCACCAAAGGGATGGGTTGCTGCCACTAAACATGTCTTGGGCGTTTCTCTGTCAGCAATAAATGATTCAAATCTGAAAACTGAGTGTATGTTTAGATGAGATATTAGGAAGAAATTCTCCTCTGGGAGAGTGGTGAGGCACTGGAACAGGCTGCCCAGAGAGAGAAGCAGTGCATGCAACATCTCTGCAAGTGTTCAGAGCCAGGTTGGACAGGGCTTGGAGCAACCTGGTCCAGTGGAAACTGTCCCTGCCCATGGCAAAGGGTTGAAGCAAACCATTCTGTGACTCTGAAATGCTGCTTTTTCTCCAAATGTCGTAAATCCAGTTTCCAGTGAGCTGGCAGTTTCCCTTGGGAAGCGTGGCATTCGGCTGAATAATATTTCTTTTCCTTTCTCTTTACTCCTACACTATTGTTTCCCAGAGCTGTTGCTCAGTGTGGGAATTCACCCTATGAGCTGAGCTCATGGTGGGCAGCCCGAGCTGTCCCGTGTGGTGGAGCAGAGAGCTTCTCCTCCAGAAAGGCTCTGCCACACAGGCAGGGCTGCCAGTGCCTCCCCTTGGAGCAATCTGTTAAATCTATCACATGCTGAATTCTGACTTTTGCAGGGGCACATTCCACATGCTGCAATTAAGCGACCGGAGAAGTCGCGCACTTCTTACTTCTTTACAGTTTCCTGGTTATTTGAGGCGAGATGATGAGTTATCAGGTTATCCTGGAAATAACTGCTGTCCCACGAGTAGACCAGGAAGGGACAAACAATGCGAGCATCCTGTCCATCCGTTTGCTTTCTGCCTCATAAGCAAGCGGGGCAAATAATGGGGGTTTTATAACCCAGAGGATTGGGGGTTGTGGGTCCCTCTGCTTTGGCACCCTCAGTAGCCACAGGCAAGTTACCCCATATTACATGTAAAATAATAATAATATTGAAGATTATACTGGCTGGTTCTTAGCACCTGCTTTGTTTTGCAGGAAATCCTTCTTCTCTGGGCACGCGTCCTTCTCCCTGTACACCATGCTGTATTTAGTGGTAAGTAACTTCACTGAGCTGATCGATCCCCTGTCCCCGTTTCCTGAGACACTCACCCACATTTCATATCGATAACGGCACAATGAGCATTGCAGATAGAAAGTTGGTTGAAAAGAAGAGTCTGAACCGGTGGTAGGAACTTCCACTCTCAGCCCTGTGGTATTTAGCTCTTGGGGTGATAGCTCAGCTGTGCAGCTTTGGGATGTAGCCAAGGTTGCAATTAAATCCAAATCCTACTAAATTTGTGGATGACCTGTGCAATTTTGTTCACCCCACATAATGTTTTCCACTGAGGAGAGTTTGGGGCGAGCCAAAATATTTCATGGCTGGAGGGTGAAGATGTGCCGTCATGGCTCTGTCAGGATGTGATGGCTGGCTCCGAAATGTGCCAACGGAGCAGGTGGAGCAGCCTCTGCCTGCCTGGTTCCGGAGCAGAGGGCTGGGACTTGTTTTTCTTTGTCAGTGAGAAATGGCTCTGCCCTTCCTGTGCCGGGGCTGGGGCCAGGGTGGCTGCCAAGGTGCTTCCTGCCAGGACTGCAGGAGGCACACTGCCCTCATGGGCTGGACCCACACACGGTGCTTTGGGAGGGTCTGGATAGTGATTCGTGTCTGGTTTTCCTTTTTTTAAAAAAAAATTATTTATTTTGTAAAAAATCAGGCAGAAAAAGGGTTTGAATTCCTTTTTGTGATTTGTGTACCCCCTCCGTCCCCTGTGAGTTCAGACTAGCAAGCAGAGAAACAGCACAGCACTGATAAAAACATTAAACATGAGCTTTTATCTATGAGCAGTGCTTCCCCCCATCCCTTACCCTCTGGAAAGATAAGTGACCATTGCTCCCTCCTG
This sequence comes from Pitta sordida, assembly GCA_013390025.1. NCBI lineage: Eukaryota > Metazoa > Chordata > Aves > Passeriformes > Pittidae > Pitta > Pitta sordida. The sequence continues at coordinate 748,681 of WEKX01015800.1, read as the reverse complement.
CCTTTTCAGCCCTGGATCCCCTTCCCTGTGAGTAAATTCTGTGATTGAATCACTAGGCTTTACAGGCAGTTGTGAGTGGCATGTTCAATTCTTTATTTTCCATCTTATTTTATTTTGTCCTTGGAAAACTTCTGAATTTATTCAGTAAACATTTTGGCCGTTTCCTCCCAGCCATGTTACAATGAAGAACTGCCTTGGTGATGCTTCACAGGAGGCTCAGCCCATTGTAAAACTCTGAGCTGAGTTTGGAAACCATCGTTCACACTGGCATTTTTTCATTTATTTCTGAGGAGGCCTGTGGGCAGTCAGATAAGTCAGCCCTCAAATCCTTTCAAGCCCAGCATCTGGAAACAGCAAGGACTGCCAGTCTCTATTAAGTTGGGTGTAATTTCTCTACCAGTGTTTCACCCTCTTTTTGCACAGTGCTGGACAAACCTTGTTGCTCTGGTGGTTGTTTTTTTCTCTGTGTTTTTCTGAAAATCCAGTGCTTGTGGAGCAGGTGAGAAACAAGTGGGAATACAGTGCCTGGGGTGGGGCTGGTGACTGAGTGCACTGGAGACCCCAAAACTGCAGTGTGCATTCAACATTTCCATAGGATGCATGGAAAACCTGCATTGGGGGATGATGCTTCAGAGCAGAGAGCTGCCTTTCCTGTCCCCACATAGGAGCACTTGAGCCATCTACACAGAGCAGCCTCTGCCCCACACCCCGTGGTCCAGGACACCAGCCTGTTCCACTTATCCCTCTCCATGGAGGGCCAATCTCTTTCAAATTATTTTATTTTTAATGTTTAACTTGTCCCAAAGCTGTGATTAAGCTGGTAGCAGCCTCTGTCTGACCAGCTGTCCAGTTGCCTCGTGCCTTGTGAAGTCAGGAAAAATTACACCAATTGTTTGGTCATAAACTGAAGGGAGAAAAAGGCAACTTGAGACAAGACAGGTGAGGAAATTATAACCTTTAAGGTTCTCTTCCACCTAAAGGATTCTGTGATTCCAACTTGTCTAGCAACACTCCATCACTCTGTCTCCCTGGCCACTGCCAGAGCCTGAAAGAGAAGTCTCACAGAAAAAAGGAGGCAAAAAATCTGGCATGTTAAAGAGACTGAGAATATAAAAAAATAATTTTAAAAACCCCCACCCCCCAAAAGGGGTTGTAATAAGCCAGAGGGATTTTATTTCATGTGAGATAAACCCTGCTGTCTTGCCCACCTTGGTGGATGAGTTGGGGTTTTGAAAGCCTGGTTAGAAATGTGGCATCCACCAGTCAGTGCCTGCAGGAGGTGAGTTTGATGGATTTAATCAGGGAATCATCACAAACAAGACAAAACAAGTGCTCTGCAGTTCCTGGGAAGTGAGGGCTGTGCTACAGGAAGCTGCTGCCTAGGCTTTGGATACCAGGAGTTTCACAAGAACTTCTGCAGAGTGGGGGGATTTATGGCACTGTCCCCTGCTAGAGGTTTGGCAGATCAGTCGTGTCCTGAGTGTGTTCCTGATTGAACAATACTTCATATTTCAAGGATAAGTCACTTCCCCTCTTTCCTGGCATTCCCTGGCTTCATTCTCATGGGCCATTCTGAACTGAAGTGTTTTCAAGTTTGCCTCACCTGATGGAGACAGTTGCCAGAAAATTTCAGTCTATTTAAAAGATGTGTGGATTCCCACGCATCCCACAGGGCTTCACCTGCACCAGGGGGCTAGATTTGTCTTGGTGAGCAGTGGATGAATGTTCACAGCTTCCCCATTTCCCAGCACAGCAGCAGAGCCCTGTGCTGCCCGTGGGCTCGTGGTAGGAAAACATTTGATAGGTGCCAAGCCCTGGAGGGCTTTGGGGGAAAAGTCCCAGGGAAAGGTGCTAAAATCCCCTGGGATTTAGTTCTCAATGCTGAGACTTAACGGCTAAGTTTCTCACAGCCTTCTTGTCACCAGGAATACTCAATTAACATCAGGCTTTTGTATAAAAATTTAAAAGGGGAAATTACACTTGGGTAATCTTCTTTGTCTTAATTTTCCTTGCTTTGTTACTCCTTGGCTCAGTGAGCTGTAATACGTATTTATAGCAGGCTGAGGAAAGAGGAGGTAGGGAATAGCTCGTTCCAGGCAACTCTCTGGACCTAACCCACACCTCTTGGTTTTGTTTCTCTGGATGTGGCGAGTCTTTGCAGAGAGCAATGGATGCTTTCCATTCTCCTCAAGCACGTGAGACTGTAATACTGAATTTTTCACACCATCGAGTTGCCTGAAATCACAGACAACCACAGAGAGGGTACAGAAAAACAGAATTTAAATATCAGTAAACCTAAATTAATATCCCAACAATGCTGGCTGATTCTGGATAAACCAGGGTGCTTTCTGTATTTAATTTAATGTATGTCAGTGGATGAGGCTGAAGACTTCAGATCAGAATGGGTTTTGATGTGTTTTACTGATTTAAGTGAAAAATGAGAGATGTTGCTGGGTTTGTGTGTTGGAGGGAGCATGAGGCTTCTCACTGGAGCTTCTTGCTGAGGGGTGAAGAAGGTCCCAATGACCTGGTGCTGCTGAGCAATGATGTGCCCTTGTGAAGGAACCCCTGTGATGCTTGTGGATTTGGAGTCAAGTTTAGCGGTGATTTATGTATGTGAATAAACTGGAATTGCATCAGAGGCCAAGGTCAAGGTGTGAACTGTGTTGCTGAGCTGATGGGGATATTTCTGACGGGGTGGGAGGGTGCAGGGAAAAGGCAAACAGCACATGCCTTTAGTGCTGGGAGCTCTTTGCCCATCTCTTGTCCCTATCTTCTGGTCAGCTTGGTGCTGAAAGCCAAATTCTGCAACCCCTGTCCTTTTCTGGCCCTGCCCAGCCAGGGCAGTGTCGTACACTGGGGTGACTTGAGGTTTGAGAGATTTTGACCGCATTCCACTTCAGGCACCACTCTGCAGATGAGTCTGGAGGTTGAGGTCACTTCAGGACAGACAGCCAGAAACAAGCCCAGCCATTTCCCAGAAGGAAACTTTAGGTGTGACTAAGGGTCATGGTTGATGGAGTTCAGCCTTGTGGTGGAGAGAGTGTGAACAGGACAGGATTTCTGGATGACAGAAAGCCCCAGGAGGCTGGAGGTGACACTTTTAGGCCTCTTCCTCCTCCTCCTCAGTGGATCTGCTCTGGGGTTGTGTGTGGCTGTGGGCTGTCCCCACCAGCACTGTGGAAGTCCCCTGGCACAAGAAGATGTCCCTCAAACCATCTGCTTTGTGGTAACTCAGCCTCTGCCAGGAGACAGTGGATGGGAACTCCAAATAACTCCTACTCTATGTGATCCCATTTCATGTCATTGCATCCACCCCTGCTCCTGTTGTTACTCCTGGTTTTCACTGCCCTGTGATGATCTGTGGTGGAAATAACCCTGGTTGTGGTCTTCCTCCTCCACCCCATCCCTGGAAGGGCTCCATCCAGCCCCATGATCCCATCCAAATCTGGCAGTCTGTAGCAGGCAGCACTTCAGATTTGCTCCCAGGTTTTTAAAAAAATGAAACACCTTCTTAAGCAGATTTTCAGATGAATTTCCAGGAACTTCCCATTTTTCTTGGTAATAGCACTAATTCCTCCTTTAGGGAAACTCTGATCCTTTCAGCCCCTAAGCTCTACTTTCACTTTTTGACCTTCTCTTATTAACTGGGTTTTTCTTTTATACTGAGGGCAGATGCAAAGTTTGGAACACTCTGAGTCTTGCCTTGAAAGTATTTAGGGGATCCTCAGCACCCTGGTGTTTGAAAGCAGTTTCCATAATAATATATGCTCATAATATGCCTGTGGAATATGAGAAGCTGCTGTTATCCTTTTTTCCCCCTCATAAATGGGGAAAAAAAGAGCAATTTTTCCATGACCTTTTTCCTCATGAATGAGGAAATAAAGAACAATTTTTCTGTGACCTTTATTTTGTCAGTAAAAGGAGCTCTGTCAAGATCCTCACACTGGCATAGCAGTGTATGAGGGGCATCTGTGGGTTTTACTCCTCCAAGATATGCAGGTGTGGGTTGGGACTGGGGAATTGGGTGACACCCAGAACACACTGTATAGTGCCACACTGCCTTTGCACTCCTTTTCCCAGCCTAAATTGTGTACATGAGGCACATAGTTCAGACCCAGAATTGTCTGCTTTATTGTGTGTTCAAGCTTGGAATTTGCTTTTTTTATTGCTAATTTTTAATTGATACCTTGCATCCTCACCTCTTAATTACCTGTTTAGTCCAGGCTTGTGAGATGGAATGATTTAAAGAGGTGTCCATACTGTGCAGAAGTGACTCCTGGTAGAACTAAAAGTGATGGTTCATATTATATAATATTTAGACCTAATTTTGCTGAATTCTGCACTGTCACCTGGGCTCAGCTGAGGATCTTGAACATGAAAATAGAGTCATAGAAGGGTTTGGGTCGGAAGGGTTGCTCAAAGCCCCAACCACCCTGGACTTGAACACTTCCAAGGATGGAACATCCATAACTATATTCTGCCTGCATAGCTGTTCTCAGGGCCAGATCACTGTCACACAAACTCCATGGCAATGAAAATTATTTAACTGCAGAACCAGCTCAGTGGTCGATGTGCTGGGCTGCATCAGCATGTGTTTGCTGTGGGATCTGGGAGCTGAAGCTCATCCCTGTCGTCATGTGCACAAGTTTGCACTGTGTGGGGTGAGTGCTGTGGGGACGTGGCTCTGTTCCCAGGCTCAGGCTGGTTTGCAGATATATCCCCCAGAATCACAGTGTGCATTAGCCAGCACCAAGCTGTTTTGGTACTGCTCTCGTCCATGTTAATTGGCTAACAATTTGGATAATTTGGAGCATCTGCTCCATTCAAATGACATGATGTTTCATTTCTTCTGAAGAGCCCAGTGTGTGTTCTTTCCAAAAAGGGGTAAATACAATGTTTATGCAACAGCCAAACATACAAAATTGGCCAAAATGATGCTTTCCCCTTATCAGCTTCCCAATTAGTTCTGCTTTTATAAGTAAATGGTGTCATTAAGTTATTTGTGGTTTCAGGGAATCCAGTGAGAGCTTAATTCCCTTTCACATCAAGGCAGTGCAAACTGCTCTGGGTGTGTAAAAGGGATCATAAATGGGGACTAAACCTCCTTTCAGCCCTCTGATGTTGCAATGCCTCTTGAAATACACCGGGTCTGACTTCCCATGCTTCATTTAGGAACAGGCAGAACAGACCTGCTGGAGCTGAGCCCATGGGCAGTGGGTCAGAGCTGCAGGAGCTGAGCAGCATTTGTCACACACTATTGCATTCTTTGAGCCTCTCTGAAGGTTATTGTGGTGTCCCTCCCTTCCCACAGCCTTCCTCACTGCACTCCTCAATGAGTAGTGAGTTGCCGTTTTCCTGTCCTCTCTTCCCACCCAGCTTCCCGGTTCCCACAGGAACCAACCATGTCCGTCAACTGAAACGGAAACGGGCCTGAGATAGTCACGGCAGGGGTACAATGTCTGTTTGACATCACGTCAACATCATCTTTTTGGGCTGGGCCAGGACTCTGCTTGTCACTCCCACCCAGTGAGGGAATTCCCATGCCATGTAGTGTGGCAGCCACTCCCTGCATCCCTGAAAATCCCGGGGCTTGGGCTGGGAAACATGATGGCAATGTTAGAGGATGGCATTGTGCACACTGGCAGCGGCTGTGGCCGTGTCTGGAAGTTCTCAGGTCTGGCTCTGGAGGTGTAGAATCCTGCACTGACTCCTCTTTCTCCTCTCAGAGATGCTCTGGGTCCTGCATACCCCAAATTTTGGACCTTGCTTCTGTTACACACTAAATAGCCATGGGAAGGAATTTCCTTACTCTGGATGGGCTGTTGTTTAGAGGCTGAAGTGGGGCCATGGTGTGAGCTGGGATGCAGGGTGTCCCAATCCTGGCTCACTGAGGGAGAGCTGCACCCATCCACCTCTGTCTGCATCCCCTGCATGGGCTAAAATCCCTCCAGCTCCACTCTGCTCTGCATGACAGAGGCCACACATGTGCAAGGAGCATCCTTCTTCTTTGACAACTCCCTCCACAAGGCTGTGGGTGCCCCACAGCAATCTCAACATAGCAGTTACTGCTGTATGTGAATACATGTTTTGGGCAAATATGGACAAGTTTAAAACAACCTTTTTTGTTCTTCTCTCTTCCCACAGTTTTATCTGCAGGCCAGATTCACATGGAAGGGAGCCCGCTTGCTCCGTCCCCTCCTCCAGTTCACCCTCATCATGATGGCGTTTTACACCGGCCTGTCCCGCGTGTCAGACCACAAACATCACCCCACCGATGTGCTGGCAGGCTTTGCACAGGGAGCCCTGGTGGCTTACTGCGTGGTGAGTATGGAAAACCGGGCAGGGAACAGCACCAGGGATGCTGGGAGGGTCCTGGAGGAATAGCAGATGCCTCCCCAGCCCATGCTGCTGCCAGCTCAGGTAATTCCCATTAACAGCCAGGGAAGAGGCAGCAGGCAGCATTCTCCAAGGGCAGATCAGCGTGCTGGGAAGGCATTCAGTGAAGGTAAGAGTAGACTTGTCTTGCCCAGCATCATCGGCCTCTTCACCCATTCTCAGTAATGAGCTCTGACTCATTAGCAAGGCTTTCCACCAGGACACAAGCAGAGAGTCTGGGCTGCCCCACACAATCCATCCAAAAGCATCCCTGGGCACGGCAGCTGGTTCTGTCCTGCAAGAGGAAACAGGCTGCCTTGATGGGTGGTGGGTTTTCATGGAGCAAAGGGGCTCGTGAGAAAGTGGCAAACAAAAGCCATGCCCTCTTGCCTTCAGCTCCTGGGCTTGTTCTCATGACATTTGCTTTCCAATGAAGGACCTGATTGCGTAGCCCTGTAACTCAAAGTGACACGTGGAGCTGTTTAAAGTTGGGAGGATGGGGAGCACCAGGTCAGGCACTGCCTCAGATAGACACAGAAGAGCTGGGTGTTGTGGTAATTTCCATAATTGTGTGAACCCCTGAAAGCAAGATTTTAACAGTTCACCACTTTCTGGCATTTTTTTTTAAACTGACCTAAAAGTAAAGAAACCTTGGACACAGGGAGCTAAGTTCACTTATGTTACATTTTGCAAGGAGAGAAAATGGGTTATTTATGCACTTCCCACTCATTGATAACACTCCAAAACCGAACAAAAATGTCATTGTTGGGAAGTTTTTATGAAGTATTATTAGCTCTCTGACCAGTAGCTGTTGGGGTTTGCCATTGCATGATGCTGATGTCCCATGCAGGGCTGGACAAATCCAGAGGGGCAATATGAGAGAAATGTGTGTGTTTTTATGCTTGAGAAGTGGGATCACAGCGATATATGAGGGGAGTAAGGACCAGGCTATCCAGCCCTGGATCCCAGCAGTGGTTTCAGAAAGACAATAGCTCTCCGGATGCTCGGGATGGGTGTCCGGATGCTTCCTGGCTGCGACAAGCAGCAGACCTGGCTGTCCCCTCCTGGCCCTCTGGCAGCTGGAAGCTCTGCTGGGAAGTGGAGGCTGCGGCGGTGCTGGATTAGTTTTCCTGTGTCGAGGTGAACCGACATAGGAAGCAGCTGCCTGGAGATTCCCAGGCAGGCTCGGGTTTGCCTGCAAGCCTGGGGCAACCTGTGCTGCTCTCCCAGCTGGCCCATGGAAGGAGCAGTTGTCTCCAAAGCCTTTGCAGGAACGGCTCGGATCTCAGGCCGCAGCTTAGGACTCAGGTCAGGTTCAAACCTGACCCTTGTCTCATTTCATCAGCTTGCAAAGAGCTAACTGTACGTTGCTGTTCTCCAGAAACTGGCTTTGCTAGAGGGAATCTTTGCCTTTGCTGACAGACTTTCCTTTTGGGAGGTGGCAGAAAGGGACAAGAGGAAGAGTCATCCCAGGACTCCCTGGAGTTTGCATTGAATGAGTAGTTTAGCAGCTTTCTGCTAAAATTACTGGTATGTCCTGGGAGTTCTTGCCCAGCTCTCGTGTTCGGGCTGCCCTGAAGCAGAGGGCAGGACCTGGAGACTCATCACCTCCTAGTCTGGGTGCTCTTGGCAACCCTTTCCCCCAGCAAAGCCTTCAGGAGCCCACTCTGGCGATAGTGAAGAGCTGTTAAAACGCCACAGTTATCAGGCTGTAATTTTCAGAAGAAACCAATTGTGGATTTCATCTCTGAGGGCTGCCAGGTCATGCTGCAGCAGACAGGTTTGTCTTTCGGTGCCTGAAATAACAAGCAGAAGACATTAATGTCAAGCACTTCCAGCTGATGAAACATTCAGATTAGGATCCAGGGTGAAATATGATGAGGATTTCTTAAATAGAAATAGTTTTTATGTGCTTGCTATGTGTTGTGTAGTTTATGTCAGCTCAGGGAGAGAGACAAGGGGGGGACATTGGAAGGACGTGCTCCTGGTGTTACTCTGGTTAACTGAGTTGTTTTAACCTCTCTGTATATGATTAAAAATTTCTTCAATATAATGAGAAGTAATAGGAATTGTTAAGTGGGAATATAAGATATTGCATTACTTCGTATAAAATGCTCTCAGTCTTCTGTCAAGTTTTCTTTATGGGTGGAGAGCACCTTCTACAGGAAATGGAGCTAATCCAAGTGAAAAACTTTGCACGTTTATTAGTCCTTTTTTTGTGTTAAACAGTTCGAGCATTAGGAGGATTTAACACACTTTTAACCCCCAAAGATCACATTTCATGATTCCTATAAATGTTTATATAACCTCCAGCCATGTTAAAGTGAAATACAGTTAAAAGAGAAATGAAACCTCTTAACTAATGTCTGAATGAAACGCTGAAAAGCAGCACAGTAAAAGCTAAAATACCCAGGATGACACTCCACCATAACTCATTCCTGCCCAAAATAAGGACCAGACTCACTGCAATCCCCACATGCTTCTTCCGTTCAGCAGTCTTCTCTCATGAATTGATTTGTCATGGCTACCTTGGTGGAGAAGTTGGACATCTTTTTGATTGAATCCAGCTATCTGAGGTGGACAAGTGAGTGAGGTGGCATCAGAAATGCACCAAAACAGCCCAGTGGGGAGTTTACAGTTATTAACAATCCAAAAGAAAACCAGTGACAGACCATTTCGACATGGTTTTACACCATGATGCTGCAGCAAGTAGCAAGAATCCAGCTTGTGATTCTTGGTGGGGCCAGCTGGATCCTGTTATTTAACCAAAGGTACAAACACTGCCACTTGGATGCCCTGTAAACAACTTTATCAGCTCTGTCACACAACTAGACAGCCAAACACCAGCACATATACCAAAAAAAAAAAGAACTGCTTTATAAATGAGCTCCTCCTCTGCTTTTCCACGGAGCAATAAAAGCCAAGCAACAACAGCTCAGCTTCCTGCATATCCCTGGTTACAATTGTAGGAGTAAATTGCTGCTTACAACAAGTTCACTCTCTGCTCAGCGTGGTGCCTTATCTGCCTGTGCTGATAGAGGCTTTCAAAACTTATTTCCAAGGACAACTAGGCCTGCTGCACAGGGCTCTGGGTAGCTGGAAAATGTGGAGATGTGGGTGGGGAAAACCTTCGCTTCCTCCCTGTGTGTTACTCAGCCTGGAACCAGCAGTCTAATATTATTCCTTTGAGCACCTTGGAATTAGATTTTCCCCTTGATTTATCTGGTTGCTTCGGTCTTGCATTTGAGTACTGTGGGACAAAACGGAGTGCTAATTCCCACAGCTATGTGGTGCTCAGCCTGGAACTTGAGCGCAGCAAACCCACAGCTCGATTTAGATTAGCAGGGCTTGAGGATGTCCATGATGAACTGGCAAATCTGGGTTGGCAGAGGCACTTGGTGGCAGGACGGAAGTTTGGAACTCTGGTGCCAGGTAACAAAATGATGAATCCTTGCCACTTCTCACTCTGTCCAGAGGATCTGTGCTGTCTGACTCTTTTCCCTTCTGGCACTGAGCTGAGGTCTGGCAAGGGTGAAAGTGCCCCAGTCCTGGAGGACTGATAAGCTTTGTGTGGCGGCTGCCAAAAGAGGATGTGGAAGTTTCCTCCCAGCACTTTGTTTCTTATTGTGTTGCTGCCTTCCGAAATTGCCAGGCTTTTTCACATCCTGGAAAGGGGTTACATCACGGGATATTTAGGAAGAAGTGGTCAGAAATAACTATTCCTCTCCTTAGCCTTTGACTTCAGGACCAGACCCTAGCTCTGTACTTGTACCTTGGTGGGGCATGAGGAGCAACACTCACTGTTGACTCATTGGTGATAGCTTTTAACACAGCTTTGATTTGAAAGCTTTTAATTGCCTACCTGATGTCTGGCTAAATGAATTGTTTCACACCAACTCCATCCCTGAAACCACTCACCATGAGTCAGGCCAGCCCTTTGGAGACCTTTGCTATTTCATTGGAGTGCAGGCCGTGTATCTGTTTCCTGGCTTTTCAACCCGTTCAGCAGAGGTTTGGGTGTTGCACTCAGTGATGACGCAGCGAGACGTGAAGCTGTTCTGTCAAGTTCCCACACTGTTTTTTGAGGTCTGAGCCTTTTTCTGCAGTGTACAGAAAGGTGGTAGCAGGTGTTTGGTGTTTCACAGCTGTTGGTGTTAAGGGCAGGCATTCAGTAGAAATAGTAATTCAGTAGTAATAGCACAAAAGGTGCTACTTTTTCAGCTTAAAGATTTTGTAAACTAACTTTGTGAACAAAGTGTCACCCAATGTGCCTAAGGTTGCCTTTTCCATTTATTCCTACAGGTGTTTTACGTCTCAGATCTCTTCAAGCCCAAGACAAAGACTTGCCTGCCTCCACCGCCTATCCGGAAGGAGATCCTTTCACCTGTGGACATCATTGAGAGGAATAACCATCACAACATGGTGTAGAACTTCAAGAAATTGGATGGGTGTTGTATTTTATTTTAAACATTTTTTTTTTGCAAAAAAAAAAAATGACTGCTGACAGCAACTACCTGCTGCTCTCAAATCTCATCAGACAGTAGAATGTAGGGAGAGACTTTCTTGCCCCACCAGTAAAGTCTTAACTCTGTGGTCTTTTCAACTTACAACATTTGGATGAAAGGGGTGGTGGTGGTCAACTAAGGCAAAGGTGACAATGAAAAAGGAAAAAAACCACAAAACACAAAAGCCGAACAAACAAAGAGAGGTGCCGGAGTTCTGGATGTGCAATTGGTTTGAGTGTTCATGTTGTAGTGAACGCCAAATTGTTCATAGCCCAATGAACACTAAGGGGTTTTTGGAAAACTGGCCATCCTAGGTTTTTTCTCACTATGAAGATTTCCAATGCCTCCAAAAGAAAAAAAACAACTCACTACTAAATTGTTAGCACTACATACGAGCAACAGCACTGACTCAAGATCTGGGATTGGTTTGTAAGAGTTGCTTTTTTCTCCTTTTGATCCTAGTTTATTTTTGCCTCCTCTATTCCATACTGTGACTTAATTTAGAAGCTTGCCCAGTCCAAGATCTCCGAAGGGTCACTGTTCTCTCTGTTCACACTACATGCCTTTAATGAGCAGCCCAGAGATGGGCAGTGAGGTTGGAGAACTCCTTCCTCCGCACAGAGTAGCCACGTTTCTTCCTCTCCGCTCGCTCCCTGGTGAGGGCTCATCTTGTCTGAGCACCCCCAACGTGGCCCTTCACGAAAAGAGCATCCTCCACTTCCCGACCATCCCCTTCCCCAAAAAAATCACAGCAGATTTTCTGTGCACCCACAGGAGCTGGCGGTTTGCAAGTGGGTAACGGCAGCTCTGCCGAAGACTCGTTCGCACTATGACCTCGGGACTGAGTCCTGGGGAAACTTTTATTCTGTAGTTTTGGGATGGGCTGCTGGGCGGCACGTCCCAGCCTGGGTGTCAGTCGGTTTGTGCATCCCCCTCCTCCTTCTCCTCCTCCTCCTCCTTTGGGCACCCCGGTGTGCGCCGTTGCAGGTACCAGGTCCTGTGCTCCGCCGGGTCACACCGGTGGTAAATCAGTTGTGCTGACATCCAGCGTGACGGTTAATTTCTTTTTGCCCAGAAACCACAGGTTCTTGGTTTGCAGCCCTTTCACCAAGCGCGTTTGTAAAGGGATCCTGCAAAACACGCAGAACGGCCATTTGCACATCCTTCTTACAGAATCCGTCCTATCATTTCAACTTATAGCAAGCTATGATTTTTTTTTATATTATAAATATTATATAAATAATGTATAAAACCTTAAAAATTAACTATGTAAAATATTATTTCTGAAACAATTTTAGATATATCCACTATGACTATAAACTGTGTCCTGACCTGTGTTATTTACATTTTGCTGCTTAAAAAAGCATTGAATTAATTTTTTTATAGTCGACTAAAATATTGTAGTTCTGTGGTAGTAATATTTTAATGAAAATAACTACAATTAGAGACATTTGTATAAAAAAATCATATTAAATTGTTTGTATTTTTGTAATGTTCCATTTTGTAAAGAGAAGAATATTCAAAGACTTTTGTAGAATACAAAACTGAAGTTTGTATCTGCGAAATTATTGCTGTATAAATGTGCTTTTTAAATAAAAGCTCATAACACAACTAAACATCTCGGTGCAAGTTGCATTCTGCCTTTGAGTTACCCTTCTCTTGATGGGGAAATAGTCCTTGCCTGGCAGGGCAGGACAGTTGAGGTTGTGATGTGGGTGTTGGTTAACATTTTGGGGTGTGATGGTACAGGAGGGCATCTGGGTGAAAAGAACCTGATGCTACTTTCAATGGGCATGTGAAAAGGTCCATGTTCCACCAGGTCCTGGCTACTTGGGACACTCATGAGTTTGCACTGATCTGCTCTTTGCTATGCCCCATCTTTCAGCAAATGCCATTTTATTGGAGGCATCTTTAGCAATGTTATAAGCTTTAAAGAAGTATTATTGTAATAAAATAAAGAGTACAAAGTGCCATAGCCCAGCTGCTCAGTGTCCTGGACAGCCCCTCCCTAGGACACCACTACCCTTTCCATGAAAAACAGATACTTTTCAGCTGAAGCAAAACCCATGCAGCTCACTGAGTTGCAAATGTGGGTGGAAGGGGAAAATAAGAAAAAAAGAAAAATCCCACAACAACGTGTGCTCGGAGTGGCACATGTGCACAGCACACAGTTAGGAGGCAGCCTTGATTTTTATTTTTTAAACTATTTTTTAGTATTATTTTCCTTCTCCTACAGAAACAAATGAACTCCTTGGTGATGACACACGGTCAGAGCTGCGTTTCGACCACTCCTTGGGTGAACCACATGAGCGAGATAACACAGCACAGAAATAATATGCAAGAATGCAAGACAGGAAGTGAATACCACATCAAACTGCAAATAAAGAGCAGGTGGAAATTAAGCGAGCAGAACTCAGCTAGCACTTGCTATTACATCCTAATTAGAAGTAGTATTTTATTACGCGTGGAAAAACTTTGTTAACCCACACCAGTCCTAAATGCAAAGGGAGTTTTCATGGTGTCACGTGTGATTTGAGTGGAAAAGTGTTCGGGGGTTGAGTGGGTTTTAGAGGTGAAACATCAGCTTTAGGGCCATGACTGTGAGGACAGACTCTTAATCCCCAGATTATCTGCAAAACCTGCTGCCTGGGTCTAAGTAATCCATGCGGGATGAGGAAACATTACCATGTCTGCCTGTGCCTGAAGGAGCCTGGCCCCATGGAGTCCAGAGCTGGATGTGGTGCAGCAAGCATCAGGCTTAGAAAAGTGTTTGCTTGCAACTTAACCCCAGCTACTTGGAAAAAACAGGAATACAGATGTCTGGGTGAAAGAGTAAAGTTTGGAGAAGTGTCAGAGGGGAAACAGCACTGGAGGTGATAAGAGGCAGGGCAGGGCTGCAGGGCCAGTGAGTCACGGGACCTCACTCAGGGTGTGGGTCAGGCTGGGGAGAGGGAGAAAAGGCCATGGATAAACCTATGGAAGGCAACAGGCTTGAAGACTACAGCGTGGAGCTGAGCATCAGCAGTGCCAAGTCCTATTTCTGGCAGAGCGATGGTCGTTTCCTCCTCTGCTTCCTGTCTGCCTCTTCTGTGCTGTCTGATTCCATCCGATCCTAGGACAATAAGAGCAGCATTGCACGGCAGGATGTGCTGGGTGAGTGGGTGCAGCTTTGCTGGAGCTCACTCCTTGGGAATTAAGTAATAATTACTGGAGGCATAGATGGGAGAAGGTGATACATGGTGGCACAGTCCATGGAGACCTTTCTGGTCTAGCCAAGGATAGAGGAATCTTTTGGTACTGCAGGAGTGAGCACTGATTTTAGATGAGCATTTCAATGAAACCCCACAGAGAAGTGAAAGCCAAAGGAGCAGAGGTGTAGGTACCTCAAGCCATGAGTACAGTGACAGGGCATATCTATTGCCATCGCTTCCTGAGGGGCAGGAAGGAAGTGAAAGAGAAATGAGTGAAAAGGAAAACAAACCCAAACCCATACAAGCACTTGGCTCCTGAGGCAACCACTTCTGCAGTGTCTGCAGGTGCAGCTGGAGCTTGCTCCTTGCACTGCTGTGGTGTTTGGTCCTTCCTGCTGGGATGCTGAGCAGCCAGGAAACTGGGGTTTGCATGCTGCTCTGCACGCTCAGCTCTCTGCAGCCATCCCGGGGAGGCATGAGGATGAACAGTCTCAGATGCTCTCATGCAAACAAGATGTGTTGCTGGAGCCCGAGGCTGGATGATGGTTGTGGCCTTTAGTGCTGCAAAACCTGGGCTCTGCTCACGCTGATGCTAATCGGAGGCTGTGGAGCACCCAGCCGTCTGCCTTTGATGCTGGGCCTGGCTGGCAGATCCTTTCTGCACAAGGGGACATTCTGGTCAAACCTGTCTTTTTCTGCACAGAGACAGGTTCAGCGTGTTTTCAAAGGCGGGGATTCGTGCATGCACCTGACTGCCATGGGAGCAGGTCTTTTGTTCCAGGGTAAGAAAGGTTTACGCAAGCCCCAGGTTCGGCCATGTCTCGTGTACCTAAACAGCTTCACTCAGCAAGAATGCTTGGCAGCCTTCAGAGGCTGAAGCTGTTGTACTTCTGCTCAATGATTTTCGGATATGAAGTTCTCAATCAAGCGAGGGGGAGGGAGGAGATTCATCCCGCAAGCAGAGACCTGTTTTTCTCATGTTCCAAGCCTGCCTTGTTTTGGGTGTCCGAAGGTTTCACCCAGCTGTTTGTAAAGCTGAAACCAGCACTCAGCTGTGGAGCCGGAGGACATGCTGGGCTGAGGTTCTATGGCACCAGAGGGCTGATGTCAAGGCCATATCCATGGTTGGGGTGCAGCATGGCTGCCCCTGGAGTCATGGAATCCCGCTTCAGTTGCATTTCTTCCCCCACCTTCTCAACACATCCTCTGCCTTCATCCAGAGCTCTCCTCTCAAAAGGCAAGTGATTTCTACCTTGTGTTTACCTCTGGAGACCAGATCTGAGGTTTAGATTTTTATGAATGAAGTGAGTCACTTCCCTCCTGGCTTCTGTAAACATAGTCCCTATACCTGCCCACAGAAATGACCTCCTGCCCGTTCCCTTCACATTTTCCTACCCTTGTTCACTGGGTGCCAGTTGTTGCTCCTGGCACAGCCCCTGTAGACAACTGTTTATCTTGCTAAGGTACATCACAGGTGAACAGAAACTATCACCTTCACTGAAGGAAGAGAAGGTAGAAAGCAAAAGCAACCTCCTGTTGACTCAGCATGGGGGGGAAAAGACACAAAAACAAACCTCAAAACCCAACAACTTTCAATTATCACCTTTGCACGCCACCCCCACTGGCACCAGCCGGCACAGGAGTGCCTGCGTTAGCTTGTCCTGAGTTATAATTTCCTTGGGGCACAGACTACACCTATGTGTGTGTTTGGGTAATAATGATCTGACTGGCTGTGATGAGTCCCTGCCTCCTCCTATCTGTAGCTAAAAGGGAGCGAAGTCACCGGGAACATCTCCCAGTTTCCTTAGAAAGTCTTGTTCTACGAGTTCCTGCCTTGCTCCAGAGCCGCCGACTGCCACCGCGGCGGTAGCTCGCAGGCAAAGCTGCTTTTAATATATAGTGGCACGGCCTCATGTAGCATTTAATTTTTGTATTTAACCCAGAAATGGCTTAATTTATTTTACTTTTTTTTAATCTCTCATCAGGTGACTCTCAGAGCTGTGTTTCAGGACACGTGAAGTGCGAAGGTGCCAGATAATTCAGTGCTAGTGGCAAAGGCATCAGCAGCTGCAGCGTCTAAAGGCATGAACTCTGCAGGGTTTGATCTCACTTTATGCAAAGGGTTCATAACCAGTAGGAACAATGGGCTATTATTTAAGAAAAACACCTTTTAGTGTTTCCACGTGTCAGCAGAAAGTTGAGAAACAGAACCACCAAAACACCAAACTATGTGTACACACACATCTACGGATGGGAGAAATGGGAATTGTGGGGAATTCAGCCTGCTCCTGAAGTCTTTGAAGTGATTCAAAACATACCAAAACTTGAAATAATGTGACTTCGCTTTCCCACCTGAAAAATGAATACATTGAAACAAAGCCACCACTTCATTTGTACAGGAATTGGAGTGAAAGTCTTGGCTTTCCCATTGTGCTTTGACATCTCCATTTCCAGGTGTGTGGTGTGACTGCATGTGAGCTGAGGTCAGCCTGAGATACAAATTAAATAAAGGAGCATTTAATTCTTGCTAGGCTGATCTTTCCTTTGGACAAACACCATGAATGGAACAGAAAGAATGGTGCTGTTTTGAGAAGGAACTTAGAAAGAAAATAAAACCTAAAACAGAAAAGAAACCCTCTTTTTATCCAAAAGAAACCTTCTTTTTATCCAAAGGAGGAAAGGAGCCAGATCTCCCATGATCATCATCATTTCAAAGAGACCTGCCTTATGCACAAGTGTGCAATTTGCTTATTTTCAAAGAAATTTTAGTGATGTTGAAGGCAAATGAATAACATTGTTCCAGGCTCCCAGGGCTTGTCTGAACAAGAAAAGTTGTTAATGTTTAATATGAGGTAAAATTTTAATCCATTTCATTAAACCGTGTAGATATTCTTAGTTCAGTTTTAGGCAGGATTAGTCGTGTCTACCTCAAGTCAAGTAAGCACAAGTACAATGTCAACTGATATAGGCCTCACTTAAATTAAAGGAAGAATAGTTACCAAGGCTTAGGAAATAGAGGAAAAAGCCCACTGAAGCTTTTTACTTAAAACAAAAAATGAGATTTGCTTGGATTTCTTTCTTTATGAGTTATTTCTTTCCATGGGAAAACAATAAAGCCCAGAAAAAGTCTATGAAAGTTTTGCTTGTAAATGATGACACAACTGCAGCTGAAAAAACACTGCTTAATTCAGGAGAGGTAATTCTTTTCAGCAGACCCAGCCTAACCATCCCCTTGAATGGATGCAGTGTGAGTCTGGGCATTTCCAACTCACCCATCCCTAAAGGTTGCCAACACCATCAACGAATTAATCAGCAGAGGACAGCAGGATACTCCAGCCCTCTCTCGGAAATCATCCTGCAGCTCTTAGATTTAGCCTATGGCCAAGGTACTGCAAGTCCTTTAGGACGACATCCGGGCTTGATGTGAAGTTGCTGGATTAAATTGGATTTACCACATCCCTTGGCCAGCTGTCTCACCAGCTCATTGGCCTCACTGTTAAAAATATGTTAATACTTCCCTTGGCTTTCATTAATAACTGCTTCTGTGTTCCCATGCCCCGTATCCCTTTCCTTTTATTTATCAAAAAAACCTTTTTCTTATTAAAATGAGCCATTTTCCCAGAGCTGAATCGCCTGATTAACTTTTCATGGGGTTTCCTCATAAATAATGCTTCTAAGTATAAAACTCAGGTTTTTACTCCCCCTACAAGAACATATGAAAGGCTGTAAATTCACACAAAATCAGTGGGGAAAGGACCAGCTGGGGACCAATTTTCCTTTGTGCAAGCAATTAGAAAGGAGCACCTTCTGCTTGTAGGTCAGATTTAATCTGGTACTCTCCTGGAGGAGAGATTCCTTATCAGGTCTTAACCCCTCCACCTTCCAGGCCCTGGGAGAATAGCAGCTTGACAGCATTTGCCCTCCTTCAAGATTTCCTCAGGCAGGCATCTTGTCTGGCAGACCTCAGGGTACTTGTGCACTGAGTACTTCTGAACACCAAATAATCCTCTCCCATGGGGTTGTTTGTAGCTGCAGAAGAGGCTCCTTTTCAAAATCAACATGAATGACTTCCCAGCCAATGTGTAAGATGCACTTGGTCAAGCAATGTTGAAGGTGGGCATCATTTCCAGGCTTGGGGGGGGGGAAATATGTCACTTTACACTTTACATAATTAGATATGACAATGTGAGGCAAGTGAATTGGGTCATCATAAGCCAGCCTACATATGCCAAAAGTCTTAAAGGTTTGGAGATGAGTCCTTGGGGTGATGTGATGCTGGAGGGTTAAGTCTTGGATTTTGTTGTGAATTGACATTTACATTAGAACTCACACAGCACATCTCTAATCGCTTCAGCTTTCCAAAGTTGCTACAAAGGAACTGGAAGATACCTCTTTGCTAAAATCTTGCACTGCAGCTGATGCACCAGTAGAGCCAGAGCAAACCAGAATGCAGATGTGACCTTGCAGAGAGCACAGAGCCGCGCTCTTGGTTGCCAGTGAATGGGTTGATACTGGATAACTGCACAAGCACCAGCGAACCCGAGCTGAACAAAAGGCTGTAGAAGAGGTTCCACCCACCCTGTGCTAATAGGCCAGAGGGTTAAGGGGAGGGATGCTTGGCACAGGGTTACATCTCCAGTCTTATTTATTATAGACAAAATATTCAAATAACTGTGTGCCTGCTCCCTGTCTGAACTGGCACTGAGAATAGGAAGACAATTGCCTGGCTAAGCTCTTGCAGGAAGATTTGAATAAAGAAGGCAGGTTTACTGGAGGCATTAAGCCACACATGTCTCGTCTTGCAATGAATGGAGACGCTCTGCAGAAGCAGCCAGGTTAGGCACCGAGCAGGTGGACTAACTGTTCAGAGAAAAGGGCATGGAAAGTAGCTTTCTTGCAGAGCAGGTCTCCATACAAATAAGAACAGGCAGCATGGATTAGTGCTTAAATTAATGAACCACCCGTGAGACCTCACTGGGAGAAGATATTAGCACATAGCGGTGCAGCCTTCGACAGGCTGGCACCTCTGCAAGGAGCCAGAGGCTCTGGGAGAGAACAGGACCTGTAGCCAACCTCCCAAAATACACATTGTGCTTTAATGGAAACCTAACACAAACACTTCCAGCACGGGGCCTGTAATGAGCTTCCAGTTTGCCTCGGGACGTTTTCTCCCAATTTGGTCATATTTATGAGCAGCTATTTTTGCTTAAGTTCAGAAGGTGGGAGGAAAGTGGCATGGAAAGAGCTCCGTTTGCCCCTGCACCTATCATGGCGACCTTTTTGGAGTGGTTCACATTCATTCATCAACTGCTGCGCTTTATTTTTTGTTATGAGGGAAAATATATACATTTTTGCAGGTAAAACCCAGATAATCAAGCGGTTTCTTAAATAGAAAGTGATCTTAAGAACAAAGAAAGGCAAAACTAAGGTGCCAAGGTGATCAGGAGTGGTGTGAGGTTATGGAGCATGGAAGTGGGTTTGATTGTAAAATAGTCACCCTGCTCCACCCATGGAAAGCCTTTAGTGGGTGGATTCAGGTTCTCCAGGAAACCAGGGCAGGTGTCAGGACTCACAAGGGAAGTGCATCCTCAAGGGACATCCGTATGGTATTTCTCCTTATCTATGTTATCAGTCAAGGTAGGTAACCTTAGGAAGCCAATCTGCCGGACTTTCTAGTTTCTCCTTGCCATTCCTCACTTTATTAAGGCAGCTTTGAGCTTGGGGTTTTCCCTTGCAAAATTCCAATATTTTACTGTGCGTTTTCCTTCTGAATTGAGTCAGAAAATCAAAATATTAACCTTTTTGTTTTTTCCCCCTTGGAATGGGAAATTCCAAACAATCCCGATTAGGAAATGCTAAACATTTTTTATAAATCTATTTTCCCCTGTACAGTGCAGCCCCATGTAAGCACGAAGCACAGAAGAAGCACTCTTGACTCCAACATAATTTACAACCTCAAAGCACTCAAGGAATACAGATTTCTTTAGTGCTTCAAGACATGGTACAAGGAGCAGAAGAAGATTAATTATTTTTAAGTAAGCGTAGTGGCAAAGCTTGTTCTTTGCCAGCTGGGGTAGAAGCGTGGTGAGCTCGTGTTCACCGAGACAGCAGATGTGTATTTCCTCGAGCCTTGCCCCTGAGCTCAGGTAAATTGGTCCTGCTGGTGTAGCTGCCGGATTCCTCAGCAGAGATTACCTGTCTCCTTCCCCTCTCCCACCCCGAGCTGTGCTAATCGCTCCTAAGGCTTCACGGGATGCTTAGAAATGATGATGCCGTCCCTGTGCTACAGCCTCCGGGGAAGGTGATACTTCTTGTAACGACCCATTTCCTCTCCCTCGAGCAACGCAGGGAGGCAAAGTGGGAGCTAATGAAGAATGGGGGTTAAAATGACTGTAGTCATATAAATCGCCCAGCTCTGGCTTCACGTTCAGTTTGCTCTGTTGCATCTGCCAAGCACCTAAAGGTCTCTGTGACTCCCCACGTTCCTCTGAAGTTATTTAGGTGTTTTGTTCCTGCAGATTTTAACAGGAGCTGGTGCTAGCTGGGAGCAAGGGGTCTAAGTAACCTTTTATCTATGGACCCCAAGTCCTGAGCCTGAGCCCTGCACACCGCACCGATGTTATGCTGCCATAAATAGCGTAAATCATATAGCGCTTAATCTGCGTAAGCTCATCATAATTAGATAAAAGTCAAGAGAAACATCCTTCACCTCCTGTAAGTAACTCAGACTAGAGACTAGAGTCAAAATAAGTGTCAGCAGAAAGAGCGTATTCTTACAGCAACGGGATTTCCAGGAATGCTGTTCTCTTGAGCACACAGCGTCTGAGCAGACAAGGACTCAGCCGAAGTGAGAACCAACTGCTGGGCTCGGCAGCACATGTTTCACATTAAGGAGCTGTTTGAGGGGCCTGTGTGGCTTAGTGGATAAATCATCGGGTTTGTCCCCTTGCAGCTCACAAGTCCAGAGTAGCCTATGGTCCTAAAGGAGAAAAAAAACCTCAGCCTAAACTCCATAGTTTCCATCAAAGGGGTTCTATTCCGGTGTGAAACAGCCGATGCAAGGCCAGATCTGCGGGTTGGACCCGTGGGAAATCTCAGCCCCACCTTATGTGGGACCTTGGGAGCAGCTGTAGGATGTGACTGTCCCAGTCCTGCCATCCACAACCTCTCGGCAGGTCTTCTCTATCCACAGCTTCGTGAGCAAGCAGAAACATGGGAAAAGCGATGAAAACTGTTAGAATACAAGCCCGAGGGTCTAGCACACAAAGAGCAAAGGAAAGAGAGATAAATGCGTACTTCGATTGTCTTTAAATACCTGCGAAATAAACCAGCCAGGAGCCAGTTTGGCTACAGGAGGACGGCTGGAAGCTTAAGACAGATGATCCCAATCTTACCCAGCAGATAAGTGGATTTGTAACCGCAGTTTTCACAAAAAGAAGCTGAACGATCAGGTTCATTTTCTTGGGTGGGAAAGAACTGCTGAAAGCCTTTAATAGCTGCTGTTCAGGCAATCGTGATTATGAGCAGGTGGGAGGAAGCCGGGCCTGATGTATGAGATGCCAGACTTGAACGCGGTAAACAAGGACAGGGGAATATTTGTTTTGACAGCTCAGAAAACATCAAACAGTAAGAGGGACAGCTCTGCACAGGAGTTCCCAGTCCTATATTTAAGAGCAAATCAAACTAAGGGAGGACCCTGCAAATTATAGACATCTACAAATAACCCCAGACCTTTTGTCTAAGCTGTGGGAAGATCCTGAAGACACTGATAACAGAGACTACATTGCACAACATTGGCAAAGAGGGGGCCTGGTGATGTGTCCACTCTGCCCAGGAACTTGGCTCTGACGGGTTACAGGCTGCAGGGGAAGGTGGAGGAAGCCCAGGAGAGGATAATTATGGAACAGCCTGTTGACGAGGAAGTGGCTTCCCAACCTCTCTTTACTTAAGTCTTGAGTTCTGCTCAAAAGCAGGAAGATTTATAGCCCTCCCCATGGTTGTGTAGTTTTCTCCTTCTGGCCAGATTAGTTTAATAAATGAGAGGTAGGAAAAAACTGCTGAAAAGCAAAGCCCCTACAGCGATGCTGTGTCACATCGTTAAATAAGGACACTTTTTACTTAAGAGGAGTTGTTTGACCCGTAATTACAGCAAAGCTTCCATTTGGAAATGGCTTTCAGTCTGTAGGGGCGTCTCCTGTAATTTCAACAGGATGCAACATTCGTATCCTCACGCTCCATTTTCAAGGACATTGTAAGGTGATTATATAATATTAAGTAGCAGCTGTTTTGCAGGCTGTAAGGGGCTCTTCATTGCTGTTATACACAGACTCTCTTTCTGAAATGAAATACTCTCAGTAAGTGATAAATAGCATTGGGTTCTCATTCCTGAGGTCTGCACACAATTCCTTGTGGCAAAGCATAGGCTGAAAACTAACCTGGCTTGTATGACACAATGAGTATCGATTGGGAATTTCCAAACCCCAGCATCACTGGGGCAGCTCTAGCTCAGAACATTATCAAAGGTGAAGGTATTGCAGGCTCCTGAAACACAGGTTAACCATGCCTGTAATATTTACTGTCCCCCAAGACTGGATTGGGCATAGCAAGAATGCAATGGCATGTTTAAACACGTTGCCTCATCATCATTTTGATCTAAACCAATTATGAATCTATAAATCAGCTCCGAGGTCAGCAGGCAGTTTCTTTGGTGATAATAATAATTACATTCCTTGCATTTACACTGCATTTTTCACTTGTAGATCACAGAAGACTTCATCAAAGCAGGCAGCAGTCACTGCTTCCCATTATTGCCAGCAGAGAAAATGAGGAGCAGGGAAGGTTAAACACCATGTCTGTCCCAAACTATAGGTCAGGTGAGACGGGTGGCAAGAGTTAGGAGCCCCAGAAGACTATACTCAAAGGAGAAGCCATAGCTGCTGACCTACTCTCTCAAATGGATTAGAATAAGGTTGGCTAAACCTAAAGATGAAGAGACACCTGGGAAATTTTGGATTAACTACTTCTGCTTTGTCCCTTCTTTGTCCTTGTTTTCTTCCAAAAGAACCAGCTCTTTCTAAAAAAGCACTCCTGAAGAAAGGTTTCTTGACATCACAAGGCACTTTGTTGTTGAAAAATGTGTGCATTGAGCCAGAAAAGCCCTTGATGGAGATGTGGGAACCCCAGACCTGACGAAGCTTCTGCTTGTTGTCTCACCAAAGTAGTGCAGCTGGTTTGGGCTGCTCACAAATGTATGGTTCATCCAGTCTAAATAACTGCATTCCTGCTTTAACTATATCTCAAAAAAAGTATTTAAAGTTATTTTATCCCCTAACATTTGGATTGTGACCGGTTGTGGGACAAGACATGAGCAATCTTCCTATATTGAAAGCTTTGAAAGGTGTTGGTCTCACATCCACTTCCTGGAGAGCAGGGCTAAGTTTTGATGCCTCAGCAAATTTTTCTGCCCGCCCTCATGTGGGAATTTCCTGTCCATATTTAAGCCTTGCACAGTCTCTTTGTGCTGTCACTCCCTCTAACAAGAGACTTGCAAAAAAAGGATTAAAACCAAAAAAGACAAGGCTGTAAAAATGTCCTCTGCATTATAGTCTTAAGGAAAACATTAATATTGCATTATCCAATTGAACGTTTTCCTTTCACATCGCTTTTAATCAGAACTCCACTTTTATTCCAGATTTGAGGTTTGGGAAAAATGGAAACATTTTAAAATAAGAAATGTTGTTTTCTTGGAAAAAATCTCCTCACCCAACCACCAAAAAAACTTCTCTTGATTCTTTCTGAGCAGTTCTTTAATACTTGAGCTGGGGTGGTTTATAATGCATAAAGTCATTTGTATTTTACGTTCAGTGGTCTATGGGCTTTTGCCTGTAGTTTTGGCAAAAATAAAGTAGCAACAGTTATTTCAGTTTTTTGAGTCACATTTTGGTGTCAGGAAGGAACTAAGAGCTCAAAGATGGAAAGAAGTTATTTCTCATAATTTTGGAAATCTACATATAATTTAATTGTTGCCTGAATCAACTCCATGAAGACCTTTATTGCTATTATTATCCTGGCCTCCTTCACTGGAACAGGCATATTTCCCTAAGAAATGAGGAGTTTGCAAATAAGGGAGAAAACAAAGACTGGTATCCCAGGTTCTTTTATATAGAAAGCTCCACTTTGAAGCTTTAGTTTTTCTAGGTTGATTTCTATTCATTCAATTTTGCATCAGAGGAGAGGCGAGTGCAAGACAAAAGTCAAACTATCAGCTTGGATGAGCTCTGTGCTTTGCAGTGGTTTGATTTTCTTCTTTGTTTTTCCTTTCCCCCAAAACAGCTGGCCTAGTGCAAGGAAAACAGTTGCAAACTCACAGACTCCAAAGCCCTGACCTGAAGGCGAAAACCCCTCGTGTCCTGCAGAAGCAACAGAGCGTTTTATGGCAAGGTGGAGCAGTGATTTTTGGGGGCCAGGGCTGTGCTTGCTGGCAGCTCCCAGGACAGATTTGTGTCTCTGCTGAGCTTTGGGCAAGACTCGCCAAGTTTCACGTCCCCAGTGAACCTGAAATGTGTGCTTTTTACTGTTTTACACGGCTCCCAAGGGCAGAGAGAGGAATCAAACCCCATCTCGAGTGGGGCCACCAGCCCCCAGTGAAGGAGGATCTGGCATGGAGGTGCTAATGTGCCTCATAAAACCATCACGGTGGAGAAGAGGCTCTTTTCCTATGGAGACCATCTAAATATCCGTCCACATGCTTAGGCTACATAAACTAGCAAAGGAAAGGATCTTTGCATTGGCTTGGCTTCACTTCCCAAGTGAATATCCTTCATATCGGACCCAGGGAGGGGGATGGAGGTGGTGGGGGTGGCTCAGGAGCCAGTGGAATCACCAGCAGCTGCCAGTGCCAGAGCTGGAGGAGAGCACGGTGTCATGCAAAGCAGCCACCAAGTACCTTAGAATCTGATATGGAGCCAGATTTCCTTGGGAGATGGACCTGGGACACAAGACCTTCTGACCTGGCAGGTGATTGCCTTCCCCAGGGGATGCTGCAGAGAGAAGCACCCCCCCTCCGATAGCCAAGCGGCATCGCAAACCCTCCTCTGCTTCCAAAGAGATAAAACCAGTCTGCGGACAGCGTAAGTTTAAGCTGATTTAGATACAGCTGGTGTGCTGGGAGCTGAAGGAAATTTATTTCTCTTGGCTGATGACCCGCTCCCTTCGAGGGCTGCGTTTTCCAAGTGCTCTCTGCTTGGCCACAACATTTGTACCTCTGGCAGTTATTGTTATTTTAATATTAGGCTAAGAGCTAACGTATTAGGCTAATTTATTAAGCTGGTAGACTCTTTAGCCGCCTGTTCTGGTGACACACGAAGGAGATTTTATAGATAGGCTGTTCAAACCCAGCTCAACCCTAGTCTGGTATTTCACTGTGGCTTGCAGAGTATAATGGCTGAATGCATTTCGCCCATGCCCACAATAACTCTCTTTGACGGGAAAAGAAGTTCCAATAAACATGTCATTCGAATGAGAATGTATTTCAGTAAAAATTAGTGAAGCTGATGCTATGAATAACCTGCAGAGCTACAGTGCAGTTTCAGTTGCTCTCCCATCAGACAGGACCGAGATGATTAACATCAGATCAGGCATGATATTTATATTGCTCAGATCATGGTGTGTCATAAGCAAATGCAAAATTGCATACTGTATCAGAACAGCAGGGTTGGGAAGAGCCATGTAATGAGCCAGTTTTATAGTGAGAAACAAATGGGATTGTAATACAACCCTGGAAACAAGGGAGTGCTTCCAAGAGGGGTGAGGGAGCAGGACGCTGGTGTGTGAGAGCAGCACTGAGAATGACTTTTGGATTAAATCAAGTAATTCATATAAACAGAGGTGTTGAGTACTTTGTTTTCTTGCACGATATAACGTGCATTTGAACAAAGACCTGGGCAACTTGGGAGAGCATTTTATTAAGTCAGTTATTTTTGTTTATTTCTGCTAAAATAAACCCCCGCCAGTTTTTTCTATTATCCTCCCTCCATCCCCCTTATTTTATCAATAATGGGGTTCCCTCCTGTGAATCTGCCCCTCCAACCAATGAGTCCCTCCCCCACCTGTGGCCCCTTTCCACCGAGCGCTATTTTGTAAGATCTCTTGTCACCAGGACTCTGCGAAGACTTAGGCATGTAATGGGAAACATGTGTCTTTCCCTGGCTCTTGCAATCTTACCCCGAGGAGCTCCAGTGAGGGCTGAAATGGGAGTGCTCTCTGTGGAGTCAGGGAGCTGACGGGGGGAAAAAATTTGGAGCCAGAGACGGCAACTTGGGTGTTTTTCTGTTTGCTCCCAGAAGTGCAGGATGTCGCACAATAATGATAGTGGCAAACGGTGGTTTCTGCTGCAGAGGTGGGAGGATGTTGGGAAACAGCACCAGTGACAGGCAGCCCAGACAAAAGGGAGCAAGGGGGAAATAAATGGCTTTTTAGAAGATGGCTAAAGCAAAATGATGGGAAAACAACCCCCATACTCGAGCCTTAGCCTGCCACAGTTTTGCACATTTTCCCGAGCAAGATAAAAACAGAGGAAGAAGCTGAAGAAGATGTAGAGAAGTTGGGAAATCATTGGTGCCGTTAAACTATTTTTCATGAATCATCACCGTCAAAAAGAAAAGTGGTCATTCATATACATAATATATGGGATAATAGGGCTCATTCCTCATTGTTATTCCTTCTGGATGATTTAATCTGTAGTCTTCTGGACAAAGTTGGTGCTGAAAAGAAAGTGATTCCCTGCTCAAGGATGCCAGGCTCAACCTGGGTGAGATTTACTCCAGTGATAAAACTCTTCACCTCAACCTCCTCTTCACATTTTTCTGGTGTACAAGCCAGAAACACAGTCCAGAGCAATGAGGACTCAGACTCAATTGTCGTATCTAAAATCTGAGTGTGACTTGGCCTCATCTGGAATTAAACAGTGAAATAACAAAGCACACAGGATCTGGCTGGTGTCTGACAGCCAGTGCTTCTGGGTTTCCAACAGCCAACTTAATTCTGAGAAAAAAAAAAAACACAAAAAAAATCAGGCTAAGGCTGAGGCACGTTGTTGTTTCCTTACGAGTTCACTTGCAAAGGTCACTGCTCCTCTCCCCCCACCCCAGTCTCTCTCTCTTTCTGCAACTCTTTTGTTTGTGCAAGACTTCAGGAATTAAAACCTCATTTCAAGGGTTATGAGTAGACCACAGCAGTGATACATTGCACTGATTATCAGCAGCAGGCGAGCTTTTCCCCAGCAGCTCTTCAGCTGTGGTAGTGTGCAAGTTCTGTATGGCTTACACTGATTTTTCCTGCCTGTAAATTTTATTTTTGAGCTAACAGGGACTCCACTGCACTAGCGGAACAGACTTATCGTGATAAATTACACAGGATTATATTGTTACAGGGAATTGCCATCACCTCAGCAGTAATAGAAAGGAAAGGGGAAAAAAAAGAAAAAGACAAAGATATAAAGAACAGCAAGATAGCTGGGAGTGCAGTGAGAAGAGAAATGGCCCTGGTGGGGAAGCAGATAGATGTCTTCCTCAGGCGAAAGGATTCATTTATGGACAGAGCACTCTGGGATACCTTTGGATGAAAGACCCAAACTATAAGAAAGTCATTGTCTTTATGAAAAAAAGTGGAGATTTAGGGGTTCCTAGGGGCTTAAAGTTTTCTATATCTGGAGTTCATATTTTGGTGCAGTGACGGGAACACCATTTTCAGAAATGAACAGCCATTTTCACTGGCTTAATTTCTAGGTAGATTGATGGAGAAGCCTTGGAAGATGCCAGATTTCCCAGAAGCTGTTACCTCCTCTGGGAAAATCAGACTCCTTGCAGCAGAGCCCCTGAAAATTGAGGGGGCCCCAAATCATTCTGTGCTTTTGCAATGGGTACATCATTGATTAAAGGCCTGGCAGAAATACTATCTTTTCTGGCCTCTTGCATAACAGAGGCTGGATAATTAAATTGTATAATCTTTACATCAAGTCTGTAATTCCCTGATTGTATTAGAGTATGTCTTTGAGAAAAAGTCCCAGCCTAAATATCCCCAGAAAGGTCTTTCCTCCTTGAGCAGTCTTTACACTCAAAAAGAGTCCTGAATGGAAGTATGTACTAATTTTACAATTCCACCTCCCATTTGCACTGATCTTATCTGGGTTGAACTTCCAGCCCTGGCATCATTTCCGATGGCCTAGTGAAAAGCTGATTTGCCATCAGCAACCTTTTTTCTTCTGTGAGCACCATCCAACCCTGATGGAGCCACCTCTTGTCCTCCTCCTTGAGGAGCTCAAAGGATTGAACTTCTGAGATGCCCATCCAATCAGGTTTTCAAACAATTTTCAGTCTTGCTCTCCTAAATCCTCAATACTTCATTGACATCCTCTCCAAAGTCTGGCCTCCACAGCAAGCCCAAGCCAGGCACGTTCCCAGCACTGCTAAACACAGTAGCAGCGACACTTACCCGCATGTAATGCCAACTTCTGCCTCTCTTTTATTTCTCTATATCATTATGTTGATGTAATAAAAATGCAGAGGAGCTCCGGGCACTGGCTGTTTCCTTTGTTTGAAATGCTGTACCACGTTTTCCCAACTGGATATTATGGTATTATACGCATGCCAGAGGAACAGTTCCTGATGTTCATGCAGCTTTTACACTGCATCTCTGCCTTCCCTTTGTGCTTCCCATCCCGCATTCACACGCTCCCATTACATGGCTAGCCTATATTTTACTCCTTATGCTCTTGGTACGGCCCTTTTTGGTAAGGGAAGTCTTGATTATACGTTATGGCCAAGTGACTTAAATCATAGGAAAAAAAAAATGAACACACAGGAGCATTCCCTTGAGGTCAAAATGAAGTGCCAAGCCTTTGCATGACCGTCAGGACTTAATCTCCATCTGAGGAAACTCCAACTCCCTCCTAGCCAGCCAGAGGGGAACTGGGTGGAGAGCAAAATCTTACACGTGAACTACAAACTTCAGGCACTGGGAAGATCCTGCCTATTTCCAGCAGTGGGAAAATGTATGAGCAGGGAAGTAATATTTACATAAGTCAAGGAAAACACTGTTTCCTTCTCCGGCAGGAAACAGAAGTTATTCTCAGAGCTTCGGCAAAAGAACGAGAAATTAAATAAAGTGCTGGCAGCCTAAACTTGTTTTATTCCTGTGGTTTTACAATCTCTGAGTCAAAATAAACACATTTTCAATCTCAGGAGAATTATTAGGATAATAATGGCAGGAGGGGGGAGTTATTTACAGGCTCCAATGGAATTGCTCAATGAATCATGTGAATTGTAACAGCAGATTTAGGGCAAGAAAATTCACATTTATGAAACTATCTGGTTTGATTCTTCTGGTACCAAGTGCTCTGATGCAGCAGTATGAGACTGGGGAAACCTTTGGATGCTCCCAGGAGGAGTTTTGCCTTAAGGAAGGGTAGTGATCAATATTGCAACACTCCATTTCTTTCAGCTAGAGGTTTTAATAGTTTTTAATGGTGTTATCCCTCCTTAAGCCTGGAGTGGACTCCCATGGGTGGGTGCCAAAGAAAAGTTCCTGGGGGTTGGCTCTGATTCCAGGCCATAAGATGATGTTTGCTTACATTGCCTTGTGATATCCAAAGATTAAATACAAATTAGTGGTTTGAATCCTCACATCTTTATGTGCTTAACATCTCAATTATGAAAAAAATATTGTTTTTTCCTCAGGACAAGAGGCCAGTAGTCCACATGGTCTTCTAACTGGAGCAGTTGTGTTTGCCCATGCCATGACAAGGATATACCTATGGACAGCACCTTCCCATCTCTTCCAGTTTGTGCTTTTCCTGTGAAGTTCAATGGCATTGCAAAGACAGTTCTTCTTGGATCGAATTTCTATCTGTCACTATGCATTGTCTACATGCCAAACCACTCAGTGTAAATGAGTAGAGAGGTTAGGTGTTTATCTAATATATATACATATATTTAATATATAATAGATAATATAAAATATGTGTACTAAGGCCTATCACAGGCTTATGGAAGGACAGCACCATTAAAATCCACACAGTATGTACATACATGTACCTAACATATGTAGACGCGTTTACACTGCACCTTTTCGGCATTTAGACACATATATATTTATCCTATGCATCACAGAGTCCATCTACAGCCAGAAGGAGCTGTTGGTACATGGGCAACTAAATATAATTACAAGAAATATCTACAAGATGTAGTTACAAGGGCAGCTACAAGAGATAGCTGCAAGGGCAAGTATCAGAAGTAGGCACAAGGCTCTAGGCCCTGGGAGCATGAAGGATGTGGTAAGAGGAGCTGATGTGTGGATTGTAGGATGAGAATGATGCAATCACAGCAAGTCCTGCAGCTCTTTGCAAAGCTGTCACCTTTCCCTGGAATCCTGGGAGACAAGAGCAGATAGCAGCTAAGTGAGAAAATCTCAAATCCCTTACTCCTTTCAAACCCAGAGGAACAGCTTGTCCTGCGTAAGGCAATTCCCAGGCTTAGGCTGCTGTTTCAAGGATAGAGGTTAAACTCGGATGCAAGCCTCTAATTTTTATAAACAAGGCTCATATTTCCCTTCTGGCAATATATATATGGAAACCCACGTACATACACACGTGAAGTCTAAGACACGCAGGAGAAGACCATTGAAGGTCGTTATCATTGCTTTTGTTCTGCTTTCCTGGCGCTTTTTTAATCCCTGCACCGGTACTGCCTTGGGATCCACTCCCTTTTCCAGGACAAGCTTTTCACAGGGCTGAAGGGCTCTTTGTTCTCCTCGGCTGCCCCTCGGCGTTGTTTGTTGTGCGGTCCCTGGGGTGTGCTTCTGCCCTTCCAGAGGGCCAGCAGCAGAGAGGAAGAGGCAGAGGATGTGAACTCCCATGTTTGAACACAAAGAGAGAGAAAGGAGGACCTGTTTACTCTTCTGCTAAATGCTTCCCAGCAGAAAGAGAGATTTCCATGTGTCCAGGAGTAAAACATTTAAAAAATTGGTAGGGGAGAGGGGGATGCAAGTTGTTGGGGTGTTGTGGTGTTGGGGTGCTGTGGTGATGGATTTCTCCCCACCAAACAACATGGTGGCTGTGTTTGCAGTCTTTGCTGCCTCTATCACCATCTCAGTGAATTCTTCCGATTTGTGGGGGAGTTGCTTATGGGACTTCCAGGTATAAAACCTGTTGGCTCCAGTGAAGCTACTTCACATACCGTGGCAAGGAAAGTAAATATATCAGTGCTGATGGCGGTTGGGAGAGAGCCACGGCCATTCCCAGGCGCTGAGGGCTGGAAGGGACCACCTACGTCACAGGCCTCAGTCACCAGCTCCTCACAAACACCTTCCACAAGCTGGTCAAGCACCGACCACTTGGTTATTTCCTGGTTAGTCGTGCAGCTGCTACCCCTCCCTTATTAAAATCTTGGCGTAAATATTGGAGCAATTCAGTTTACCTCAACATTTTTTTAAACTAATATTCACAGAGCCTTTTCGAGGAGCACCCGGAGTCCACTGCACACATGCCATCACATTTCCCTATTTTTTTCTAAAACTAGTGAAAAGTGCAGCTAAGATGCATATTCACTTGTTGCACTGTTTTCCAAAAATGCTGGCTGGCTGGGTTTTTTTTCCTTGCGCTCCTGAGAAGGAATAGGTGGGAAGGATTTCGTGTTTGGCTGTCCACCATGGGGAGGAAAGTCGTCAATCATTTCACAGCCCTTCTCTCTATGTCTTAGAGCCCTGGTGGTCCACAGCTGAAGCGTCAGGACCCTCGAGTTGGTTGTTAGTGGGACCAGCCAAGGGCTCTTGTGCTTCTCCCAGCAGGTTGTTGTGAATGATTGAATCATTAAAGTGAGTAATTTGTTGCAATACAAGAACAGCTTAAACACCTCCTGCATCTTCACAATGGTGTTTCTCTGCTATCCCTCTTGCCCAAATTACACAGCCAAGGTGTGAGTCAGATCTTGGAAGTGATCTGGGCTATAAACAATATTTTAGGGGGAGAAAAAATTAATTTCAAGGGGGCTTATTTCTCTACAGCCCTAGATGCAGTTGTGAAGTACTGGCAAGCCCCAGGCACCAGGAAAGGGCAGGAAGGAGTTTCTCACTTTCTTTCTATTTGCTAGCAGGGCCACCATGAAACTGTACTCAAATCCAGGTATTTCAGGGGCATGTTGTGAGGTTAACGCTGTTGTAGAATTGAGCTCCAGGTGCTCTCCTGTGTGGCAGCTCTGTTTCAATGTGATGCCAGGGTAACCGTGACGGGACCTGGGGGTTATCATGTCTCGATGAAACTGGAGTGAGTTGCCTTGCATTTATTGTGGATTAAGGTGAGGACATGGACAATTACTGCAAAGTAGCCACCACTCAGGCAGTGCCTTCTCTGCCTGGTGGGAACCTGCTGAAGAGGCCATACCCATGGAAAGGGTGGATGGTGCTTATCTTAAGGTCATATGTGCAGGAAACAACCAGGATGATATGAATACTGCGTGAATGGGAGCTGCTGGTGAGGCTATCGGAGCTTCCCGGGTCAAGCACAACATACAGGGAGTCACCCCATTCCAGAATGAAGCAGGAGGAAGTGAAGATGGCACCAAAAATCCTGGTGAGAAGGTTCAAAGTCTGGCCAAATCAACCTACCCTTGTGAACAGAGACCCAGGCTGCAGCAATGCCCACCTGTAACTTGCTCTTGCAGGGTGTCTCTTCCTTGTAGAACCTGCTCTGCTGACACTGGAATTACTAAATCCTTTGGTGTCTTTTTGCTTGATGTTTAGGTCTTCCTTCATCTGAGAGCATTGTGGTCTATGGAGAAGCTCACAAGAAAATAACAACAGCAACTGTAATAAAATCACCACCAGCATCTGGATCTTCTTCAGGATGAAAAGAAATGATGATGTGGATATATGTACAGCCATAAATTCAACAGCAGCTTTCCAAGAAAAGCCAGAGGACAATGACTTCGCTGGAGCACAAGGCTTCAGGAATGTCTTTAAGGGTTAAAGTAGAAAGCTGACAAAAGGCTTAATGTTTTTACAGCACACAGACATGTAACATACAATACAGGACAATTCGTTCTATTGATGTCTAAAAATTCTTAATGGAGAAACAGGCTGTTAAAATACAGGATACTTTATAGGTTAGCTCTTCTCCATACTTCATCCTCAAGTATTTGCCAAGTTAGCAGAGGATCAGACTTCAAGTCACATTTAGGCTTCTTTAGAGCAGTTTTTCCACTGAAAACTTAGCTCAAAGACATACATATTAATGAAAAAAGAGCCATTCATTCTTGTCACACATTTTGTCCTCGGAACAGTTGCAAACCCTGCATATAATTTTTTTCTAATCGAAGGGAAATAAAACATCTTTTATATAGTCAGACAATTGTCCACAGTCTTTCCCAAGAATGGAAAAATGCCCTAAAAATGGAAAGCAGGTGGGGTTTCTCCACAGAAAGTTTCTTCTTCTTCACGAGAACAACAAGGCTACATCCCTGTTTTCTGCGTAAAAAAGGCACAATTATGAAAGAGTCCTGTGAGCTGGAGATTTGTTGGAGGTGTTTTTTGGTGCCTGTAAGTAGCTGCACGTGTCTACAGTTTCTTCAAACCAGAGACAAAACTTTCCTACAGGAGCACAGCCACCTTGGCATCCACCTTTCCTTTCCACTGCTACTTACTTGGGAAGTTCTGCAGATTTCTTTGATGTTGCTGTTGGCTGGGGAGTGTCATAACCGAAGAAGAAAGCAGAGAACATCTTCAGAGATGTTGAGAGGAATGAGGGGGAAGAAGCAGAGTTTGGTTTTTGCTTAAAATGCATCTGAGAAGTGCAGAATATGAGAGGAGAGGGGACATGCTCAGCAAAATAATCCCCACTGCAGAATTCGGGGTCTGAAGCTCACTGGTATTTCGCTGAGGATTTGCTTCATTACATCTAAATATCTTCATTAGCTCAGAAGTCTCCTCAATAAGAATAAAGCTGGCAAAATTGGACCACTCTGGCAACTGCTTTTTTTTCCACACCCAGGTGGATCCCAATGAAGCACACAGTGACACCATTATTTCAGACATGGGTTATCAGCAATGCACACAAAAATGCAGGGTTAAAGCAGCAATTTTCAGAATAAAAGCTGCTGATAAACCTGGAAATACTCTCAGACCTCCCGTAGCACAGGAACAGCCAGGAATAGTTAAGTGAGTGCCAAAGCAAAACCCTTGACCTGAACAACTACATATTTCAGAGACATTTAAAACAAAATCTCAGGCTGAACTCAGAGGCATGAGAACAGGATAGAAAATTTAGATGATATTAATGAGGCACAAAATGGGTCAGAGTTTATTTCAGGGTCAGATTTTGGAACCTTCCTGGTTTTCCTGGCCTCTTTTTTTCATAAAGGGCTCTAACTTAGTGATAAATACTTGGTGGACACATCCCAGTTGTGT
The DNA here is from genome assembly GCA_013390025.1 of Pitta sordida. NCBI lineage: Eukaryota > Metazoa > Chordata > Aves > Passeriformes > Pittidae > Pitta > Pitta sordida. Next base: position 714,153 of record WEKX01015800.1, on the reverse strand, counting down.
TTTACTCACTCAACAGCATAGCACCCCTCCCAGAAAAACTAGTCTGAACCACCTTTATTTACTCTGTCAGCTAATGGAGGGATAAAGGCTGATGAGATGGTTCCATTTTGTTGTTTTTCCTCCCACCTTTATTCTTCAGTGATTCTTTTTCCTCCTCCTCTCCTCCACCCCCCCTCCTATTAAAACAAAACATCTGCCGCAATTTTAAGATACTTTGGGCTTTTTCAGGCTGTTACCAGCAAAGATAGGACTTGGCAAGGAGGGAAGCTGAGCGAGAGCCACAGCAGGTGAAGGATTTGAATTCCCCCGTTACTGCAATCGGCTGCCACAGCCACGGAGCCGTCCGCGGGAGGCAGCAGTAATGATTTCCAAACCAAAAAAGAGAGCCCTGGCAGGCTGGACTGGGGCTTGGCCCCATCCATCAGAGCTCTGCAGAGCTCAGCTGGTGACTAGTCGCTGCGTCACTCCTTTCTGATTAAATTCCCGTTAAGTTTAAAATAATAATACGTCCTTAGTGGAATAAGAAACTCTGGAAGAAGAAAGAAAAAAGTCTGTGAACTCAGGGCCAGCCCTGAAGAAGCAGATGGTAAAAATGGCTCTAGGACCACGCTTTTCTTCTGTTAAAGCATAGGGCTAATCCTTGCATTTTCTATGACCGCAAAATCCAGATCCACTGGTGAACCAAGACCCTTTATATGATTATGACAAGGAAAAATGCTGGACAATGTACATAAATTATTATGTGTGAACTATGAGGTACAGAAGCGCCCAAGTCTTTCAGCAGACAATTTCTCAAAGGAGCTGATCAGAACAACCTGCACATTTCTGTCCAAGATATTTGGTCTGACATTTTGTTCTCCCAGCTATCTAACCCTTTTTTCATTATCTGTCTGCTTGCTGTCCTGTGCAGGATCCAAGCAGATGGAGTAGAGGGGTCACCAGGTATTTTGGCATTCCCAGTTAGACCAGCTTTGAAGGAAAAGATAAAAAACAGGTTCATGCCACTGGATCCCAGGCTGGTGAGGTTCCAGAACCTTTACCATCAAGATTTGCCCAATACACTCCTGGCCCAGTAGTTACTACAGCAGCACTATTGATAAATATACTAATAATTCATTTTCTCAGCTTATGTTTCTTTCTTTTAGTTCTTACCATCCTACCGGGGAGAGTTTCTGCCTAGTCAAATGGTCATATCTCACATATTTTAGCACTGAAAGGGAATAAATAATCCTAGAAACTTTCATTAGTGGATCAAAATGAAACTTTTGTCTAAAAGTGACAAATGTTTTTTTACTTCATTTGAGGGATATGTAATCTTTTTGCATAATGTTTTCCTTTGGTTCAAGTTAATTTTTGAAACTAAACCACTATGAGAAGCAGATCCGAAACAGGTCAACATTCAGAAAACAACAAAATGAAACATTTTAGCACTTCCACAGCCAATCTTTGCGTTTTAGAAACACTGATAGAAAAGTAGAGGTATTTTCCAAGGCAACGACTCTCTCTTTTCTCAGAAACTGTTCACCAGGTTTGAACCCATTCACTGTCCTTCTCCTCCCAACTCCCCATTTTGAGGGATGAACATATGGCTGAACTTCCCCAGACGGAGCACATGTGGCTGAGGCACTTGAGTCAGCCCTATTTCCCCTCCATGGACCAAAGCCCCACACAGACCCCACCAGATTTTACATGGTGAGTAGCCATGAACAGTATGTCATGGTCCTGGGGAAAGTGGAGGAGCTCCTGAAATTAGGGAGGTCAAATGAACATAAAAAATATGATCAGCTAATAGCACCAGGCTACCTGATGCTTGAGTCCAAGTTGTGTAAATAGTGGAAGTGTGAAGACCCTGGCAAATATTCACTTTTTCTTGTGGTTGCCCATATGACTTCCGTTCTCAGAGCTAATTCACATCAAAGTCAAAATACTTGGGAAAAGATTATAAAAAAGCAAAAAGAAAAAGCTGTAAATCATCTGGAGATCAGATTGGATTCCTCAAGACTACAAGGTTGGGGCCAAAGATAGGAATGCTGCATGTAATGGCCTTGCTTACCCCTCCGGTACTGTATGCCAGAGTTCTTCATAGCCTCTGGTGTTCAGTGACAATACCACCAGCTTAAGGAACAACAAAATGAATGAAGGTCCCTTCTCCATGCAGCACAGCCAGGTCACTTATAGGCATCACAGCCACATCCTTGCTACCCAAAGACATGTCACTGCTCATCTGCTGTTTCCACCATATGTTTCCTTCATCGACATGCTCTTGGACACTAATGGCTCCCATGATTATTTGGCTGAGATTATTAAGGAATTAGAGAGTGAAAAAGAGCTCCTCAAAGTCCTGGGAAATTCTACCTGGCATGCACTTTGGGGCTGATAACACCAGCCTTTGAACATGCAGGCAGGGGGCAGAAGGAGCTGGACTATTAATCTTCTGTAATCTATCTGGAATTAAGTGACAGTGATGGAGTACTTTGTAATGGACTTCCTGAATCCTCATACAAATGGAGGAAGTGACCACCCTTGACCAGATTTCTGCTCATGTTGCCTGTTTCCCTGCCTGCACAACACGCTTTCCCTTTCGCAATCAGCTCCGACCCCACTTTAGCAAGGCCAATGAATTAATGCCTTGCCAACCCATGAGAATGGCTGTCTGGAGGGGCCAGGGGGCTCCCTGGGGAGTGGTTTCCAGGGTATCATCAAGATGACATCAGAAAGGTCTCCTATGTACCAGGAAGGCAGCTCTGGGATGGCCAGCCCTAAGTCCCTGTTGCCTGAGGAATTCTGACCAGTGGTATTCCAAAACACTGGGCTTTCCTGGGCATACCAAGAAATGCTGTCCTTGGGCTGTCCCTATGACACAGAGAATGTCTGGCATTCCCAGTGCCTCTGGTCCCTCCTCAGCAGCAGAGAAATGTTGTTTGACAGAGCCAGCAGCAGCACAGGAGACTCTGGAGACTTTCAAGCCTTGCATCCTTAAGGCCATGCTGGGGAGAGGATGGATTCATTTTTGGAAAGCGTCAGTTGAGCTCTATTGTCCTGGCATATCCATGTTACAAAATCATGTTGAGGACCCATCCCTGTCCCATGGCAGGCTTGCATAACCCTGCAGGAGCACTGGTGTTGAAAAGGGACCATGACCTTCCCTTTGTGGAGCAGCACTGGATTGCCAGCTGGGAGCTCCGGCAGACAAGCCCCGCCAAGTTTGTGGACTCCCTGTCTCCCACTCAACGAGCTGGCCATGGCCCGAAGGCTCGTGTTGAGTAGTCAGTGTGAAACAAAAAAGAGACCACAGATTACGGCCCGTGGGAACTCCAAACCACGCCAAAGGGAAGAGCCAGTGGATGCCATGGCCATAGAAGGGCATTTTCAGAGCCCGTTCCCAGCATCCTGACCTTGATTCCATGTGCTGGCTTTGGAAATGCAGTCAGTCTGGCAGTCTGTGTGGGCTCTGCCTCTGGCATCAGGGCTGGCAGGAGGAGGGAACTGCAGGAGAAATGGAGCTCAGATAAATAAATCCATTTGCGACTCTGGCCCTGGCGTCTAAAAAGCTCAGGGACAAAGACCTGGGCTATAGAGAGCATAATAGTGAGATGTCTACCTGCCAGCCCAGCCCTCATTAATATCACCTATGAGACCAACAGCTGGCCATCACATCTCAGCTCAGATGTGGGCTTCGATCTTTTCATCTTCACCCGTGTCAAACACCCAGGCACTGTGAACTGGAGGGAATTTGAGAGAGGTACACCCCTTGCCACAAGCTCTGGATTTGGCCACTTGGCCCTGACATGTTTTCAAACAAAAATCACTTTATCAGTGGTCTTTCATCCCCCTCCTGTGTCCTGGAGCCCATCACTCAGCAAAGAGCCACCTCTGATCTTCACAAATGTGGATTCACTCTTGCTGCCGGGGAGGGTCACAATCAGGTCACATCAGGTTTGTGCTACCCTTTGCTGTCTTTCTTCTTTTTTTCATCTTCTTTGGTCTCCCCTCAGCTGGTCAAACCCCACTTACTCACTACCTGAATCAGGAAGGTCTAAAGATTTAGTAAAGAATTCAGACTGTGGTCCAGTGTTTTTTGTCACTTACTTATTTAAATAATGCAGGAAAAGCTCCTGCATTGCAAGCCAGGCGCTCCATGAAAGGTGTAGAACAGGAGAGGTGCGAATGAAAACCTTGGTGGCATTAGGGGTTGTTTTTCTAAACATTCCCCATCAGTAAGCACACAGTCTCTCAGCACAGCACAGTCCCACGGAGATCTTTAAACTGTATTTCTAGGATTTCTCTAAAACAGGGGCCTCAAGCTTTTAAATACAAAGGGAGCTGGGGAATGGTTTCTTTAGCAAGAGATTTGAACAAATCAGTGCCTTTTGTCTCTCTCTCTCTCGCTTTTTTTTTTTTTTTAATGTACATCTGCTGGGGTTTGTATTTTTTGAGTCATGGGGGTGAAGGGTATTGAGGGGGAAAGAGAGGTTTGCAGACAGGGTGAGCACAACATACACTGGAAAAAATCACGGATGCTATAAATGGGAGCCCCCTAACAGTGCAGCTCATCTGAAGCAAAATGAAAATATCAGGCATCCAAGAAACATATGTGCAGATGGCTTTGAGCCCAGTCTCCTTACTAGGGCTCTGCATTAAATAGAATGCACCGGGTCATGTTGCTAGAGATATAAGAGATTACTAGGTGCAATGTGCACTTCGCTGTGAAACTGCAGGTTTTTAAACAATTGGAAATACAGACCTTGTTTATGGATCAAGCAAATGACTTCAGTCAAGCAGAGTAGGTTTTTTTGGTTTCTTTTTTTCTTTTTGCTAGGGTTGGGGTCAGGAGGCTCATACTCTGTGAGATTGTGCTGCAGTCACTGCTCAGGAGGAGACCAGTCTCACCACCAACGTGAGAAGCAGCGTCCAAGAGGGCTATTGACTACGACCTGTATTTTTGAAGGATGATATGAATCAATCCAGAGCCTTGGCAAGACCTCGCTGTTGGGGCTTTTGCTTTCAGCCAATGTCAATTATGTCATTACTGAGCCTGCAGAAGCTATTACTAATGTTACTTTTACAGTTCACTGCCGACTAGAGAAAAGAGTTTTTCACACTGTTGTCGTTTTGTTGGAGCAAGACTATACGAATCACAGATGGCTTCCTTGCCAGATGTAGCCTCGCAGGACGGCAGTTTGGGGTTTACAAGAGGTTTAATGAAAACTTGGCATTTTACCAACTTTTGGCAAATACTCTTGGGCTGTCAACTCACGCAAGCAAGTCAAAATCCTAAAAATGTCTAATGACTTGCTCTCACCGAATGAGGAGGTGAAAAGTTTTACCTGAGAAACAAAACCGCAATGAGCAAAATCAAGACTTGATCACACTGGGCCTGAGATCATGATCATTGAGGTTATCGAAAGCTCTCACTGTGCTCTGGATCTATTCCCAAGTTCTTGCTATGGAAATTGAGGGATCCAACATATTTCTGCTGACATAGAATGTGATTCTGGTTTGGGGGCAGAAGTAACATCCAGGTGTGTTGAAAATCACATCATCCTTGCTTTGATATCTACTGCTTTTTATTTCAGTTATGACTTTTCTGCTTTGCCCTGGCTGAGAGTTCATTTGCTGGCCTTTTCACTCAGTTTGTTTCTTCCTCGATCAAATTAAAATTGGGCTAAAAGAGATTCTCAGATGTGTGGCTCCAGATGTAGGACTAAACATGCCCAAATAGGGCATAAATAACCAACATCTTCAGAGGCAAGATAGAAACTCTTTGCATTGAATTTTTGGGTATATGTACTTAGTGAGACTTGCCATAGAATGGTGTCTCATTTTAAGAATAGTTTTTCTTAGTTTATTTGTCTCCCCATTTTCCCTTCCCACCATTCTGGACCAGAATTCTTCCTGGTCTCAATGGTCAAATGGAGTCAGATGTAGTGATTTAGCTGTGAAGCTTTTTCAGTTATTCTTTGGATAGGAAATGACTTCCTAGGTCCCAGTAGGCTTAAAGTTTTGCCTGGTGGGTGCAGTGTGTGCATCAGTGGGATGGAGCACAATGGTGCTTGTACATATAAAAAATGCAGTTGAGCCATTCAGAAAATCATCTCCAGCAAACAAACCCTGAAACATTATTCACACCAAATCTCAAGGCCATCAGCCTGTCTCATCTGTGGACCTTTAGTAGTCTCCCAAAACCAACTGCCTTTGCTTCAGCTTGTCTGCCTGTTTTTAAATATATCTTCATTCCGAGCTTACCTTGAATGGTAGATTTTTTATCACCTTTGGTGCACAAACCAGATGACTGAATTCTCTGGAGGAAAGAGGAAGTAGCACTTTACATCCAGGTGGCAAAGGAATTAATAAAGTGGCTGGAGAAACATAATCACAGAGATGTCATCCTTTTTCCACTGACTGAGGCTTGGATGCAAACCTGATACCTAACCCTCCTTAGAGTTCCTGTGGATTTGTCTACTTCAGAATAACTCTTAAACGGTTATTCTGACTTTTTCTTGTCAGGTGCTCTGAAACTTTAGAGAAATGAAGTCCATTTACAAAGTGCAGATTTAATCAACATCCCTGAGACAAGGCACACCAAGCATCATGAGTATCTCTCTTTCCTTTGGTGATTGCATGATGGAGTTGCAGATCACAGAATCCTAGAATGGTTTAGGAAAGAAGAGACCTTAAAGGCCACCTAATTCTGACCCCATTTAGCCTGGCCTTGAAAACTTCCAGGGATGGGATGTTAAGAAAGCTATAATGGACTGTAAATCTTCCTCCCTCTCCCCTCGAAAAAAGAAAAACTGCAAGTGTCAGGCTTCCTTAAATCAAGATTTTATTACTCTTCAGTTTTATAGAAGGCCTTTGGATAGGATCAGAAGAAATCTAGTGGTTAGTGATAACTAGTCTTTAAAAAGTGCCACGTGTCTTTTCATAAAATATTGGCTTGCTGGCTTGGGAGGGATATTGCTAATGAAAGGCTGCAAAGCTACATAATATTTCCTACTTCATGCAGCAGAAGAGACTTAGTATAACAGTAGCAGTAATAATAATCAATCCTGAAATGTGTTCTGGTTGAAATTATCTTTTCTTGGATAGCTCTTTATCTCCCCGTTGAAAACCCGAATACCGCTGTTCCCATGACGCACAACACCTCAAACTCTATTCTGCAAATGCTTCTCTGTAGGTGGCCCAGAGAACTGAGTTATGGGAAGGGCTGAACCCACAGGCGAGAGCTGGGACTTTGAAGAAGTGACCATGAAGCTCAGAGGTGTGCGAGAGGATGATTTAATTCCTTTTTATCCCATAAATTGTTAATGCGAGCCCTCAGCTAAGGCAGCTAGGGCAGATTTCATCTCTCTACACTCCAACTACATCTGCACTCAGTGAAGAGAGAAAGAGAGACTATTTACCAAAAGCATGTAGTGACAGGACATGGGAGAATGGTTTCAGACTGAAAGAAGGCAGGTTTAGATTAGTCTTTAGGAAATTTTTTTCCCTGGGAAGGTGGTGAGGCGCTGGCACAGGTTGCCCAGAGAAGCTATGGACACCCCATCCCTGGAAGAGTTCAAGGCCAGGCTGGAGAGAGCTCTGAGCAACCTGGTCTAGTGAAAAGTGTCCCTCCTCATGATAGAGGAGTTGGAACTCGATGGTCTTTAAGGTCTTTTCCAACCCAAGTAATTCTGTAATTCTCTGATTGTATGATGATTCCAAGTCTCCAGGCTGTGTTGAGTACCTTTGTGATCTGCACCATGGAGGTATCAGTGTGTCTGTACTGACTAAAATGGGAGAGAGCTACTATGGATAGTTATGGATAGGTAAGGGGACTCTTATTCCTATGACAAACTCTGCTTTTTTCCTTTCTTCCATAAAATAGAAATGAATCTATCTCTACCTGACAGAGCTGCTGTAAGGACCCAAACCTTACAGAGAGGGAAGTGCTTAAATGAGCCAGCAAGGTGGTCATGGTAAATACTGACATTCACGAGTGCATGATTGGTAATGTTTAACATTCCCTAGTAAAATCACAGCATTATTAATTTTCCTGCCTTATATACCTCTGGAATGGCTAAAGCAAGTGGAGAAATCTGGCCCAGTGATCCATCATCTGAGGCTTTGAAATAGAGCCAACTTCAGCGAAATTTGAGTGAGTTCTTAGAAACACAAGGAGGGCTAAAGCAGCAAGTGCTTTCCACTGAGCTATGATATCATCCTCTGCTCCATTCTAGAGGGGAAGCTGTTTATCGGATGTGTAAGAGAGAAGAAAGAAGCAGAAAAGCACACACATATATTTAAATATTAAAAGCTGCCCCAGGAAAGGACTTAAAATCTGAGGTCATTTCCTCGATGAGCTTAAAACATTATTTGTCATCCACACTGAAATAGGAGAAAAAGGGAAATATAAGAAGGACATTTGTGGTTCGGAGGGAAGGTGCTCAGTTACACTGGCCTGCAGACGGATAATCCAGCCTGTGAGGGTGCCCCTTTGATCTCTCCTGGCCCTGAGTGTGTGTGTTGGGCTCTCCAGCAACAGAAAAAAGGGAAGGATGGCATTTGCTGCTATTCCAGGTACTAACACTGCTTCATCAATTTGTGTCAACATCTTTTGGTGCTTGATCCAAGTTTCAGCAAAGAGGAATACTTCATATATAAGTTATTATCATGAATATAATTTTCTTTTATAGAGTAAGAGGAAAAAGCCAAAGCTTCCCTCAAATGAGTCAGAAGATGCTGGAAGTGCAGCTTTTAAAATAAAAATTAACTGTCTCGTCTTTTCTTAGACATTCCAATTTTTTACAGGACTGGTGTGGCTCAAGCCCAATTTGCTGAGGGAAAAAAATGTACAGCTCCCACAGGCTGGAATGGCAATGTTTGGCTGAGCTCTGAGTCAGAGCCCTTGATAACAGGGAACCAATGACATGTTTGGAGCTGTGCAATCCAGAGGCTAAACAGCAGCTGCAGACCAAAGGGCAGTTCAGTGCTGCTGGGCTGACCACAAGTCCATTGTGGAGCAAGTCTCATCATGTTGTTCAGGGGCCAGCTCAAATGGAAACAAAAGTTTTTCAGTGACCCACTCTAGAGAGGACGGAGGGGTGCTCACAGGAAGATGCCTTTTCCATGGCTCCATCTTCCCTGTGAGGATGGGCACCACGGCTGAGTGAACATGCTGGCAGTGCCCTTCCCTAGAAGTTGGAGCACTGTCTTTGTCAGCACTGCTCTGTGCAAGAACATCACAGCCTGATGATAGGTGACACAGCATTTTTTGGTTTGGGTTTTTTTTTTTTTTTACAGCCTGAGCATTCCCTAGGCAAAAGTTGCCCTGTCAGGGAAGCACTTGGGCCCTCTGCACTGCTAGTCCTGCACAAATGGAGGGCCATCTTTCTAAAATACAGTAGAGCTGGTTCTGCAGCTGCTCTGCACCAGCAGAATGTCATACAGCCCTTGGTCCTTGCTGGCAAGTAAGCTGCAAGTGAGCAATTTCTGTTTGTCTGACTGCTGCAAGCAGCAGATGGGAAAGCAGCAGGGAAGTAGTGGTCAGCAAGGCAGCAAGTGGCCAATAGCACATCAGCACCAGGAGGTCCCCAGACATTGCTGTAAACCAATAAATGCTGCCAATTTAATAGTGGCAGTGAGACGAAATGGCGACACAACACCATAGGGATGTGAATACTCCCTGCGTACTCCCTGAGCTCATTTCAGCTCATTTCAGAGTCTTCTAATGCACAGAGAAAAAGAAATTATTTTTAAAGGGTTATTATTTCATTTTTGGGCCCGAAGAACCCTCTAGCACAGCTACCTGTGTTACATGGACCATCAGGCAGCAGCCTCGGTGTCTCGTCCATAACTCTTCATCAAACGTGGAAAAGATTGGCTTCTTCCCTGCTCTAAATAATCATGTCTATTATATATATATATATTTTAATTTTATAACAGCAAATTGGAATTGCTCCACAGGCTGAATTTCAGCACTAACCACAAACACTGACCTGCCTGTGGGAAGCAACAAGCTCAGAGGCATTACCAGGTTATTAGTGTTAAAAGCAAGAAATGGTGAGGAAAATCTGTTCTCTGCTCCCTCCAAGTGTGCCAATCCCTGGCCAGCCTTCCCAGCCTGATCCTTTCCCTGGCAGTGTGTGATCAGCACTGCCCAGCCAACCATTTCAGCATAAGGAAATAAGGGTGAAGGGGGAATTTTCCACAGCCCATCACTAAGGCTGATGGCAGTGCCATAATGAAAACCTACTGAGCCATGTATCCATGTTCAAAGCCAAATGAGGATTGACTGAGGTAGGCCTGGTGGGATTGTGAAGTAGAATCATCATGACACAGGAGAGCATGTTTTTGCATCTGGATGATGGGCTCTCCTTGCACATGGCCTTGCTGTTACCTCAGTATCCTCAGGAAGGGGCAGGAGTCACTCAGGGGTCAAGAAATTCTGCTTTACCTCCCATGCCACTTCCAAAGGACACAAAGACTTAGTTCACCCAAGTCTTGCTGAGCATTGTGACAAGATGCTTTGCTCCAGAATACTCCAAAGAGGCCAAAGCCGACTCAATAGCTTCCCCTTAACATTTCCATTTTCCTCCCTCTGCCTCCTTTTATTACAGACACCATGTTGTTATTAATATTCTTTCTTTCTTAGCTATCTCTTTTCTTCTGTGAAAGGTCGACAGGCTAAATCAGCTGCCTCTTTCTCCAGCAGCCTTTCACTCACAGTGAGTGACATTCACTGCAAAATGTCTCAGTCTCTGGCCCTGTGGGTTTGTCAGTCTAGAGGAAGCAATTTTAGCTGCCATCTTAAATTAAGACTTGCAGTCCTAGAAGATGGGAGTTGAGAGCTGCCTGATTTTCTCCATCACCTGGAGCACAGAGCCTGACGGAACGAACAAGACCCCTGAGAGGCTGATATCTGCCTCCAGATTTCCCCTGTGCCTCTTCCTTCTCTCTTTTCCCTCTTATCTCCATTTCTCATGAGATATTACACCCTAACACCACTCAGACGTGCTTTCCTTAACCCCAGCAGACCTTCAGCAAGGCAATACTTTGGCAAGCAATTTTTTTCCCTGTTCATTTTTTTCTGAGACCTGGATGAAAACTAAATTTTTTAAGTTCATTTTCAGATTTTTTTCTTGGTTCTTCTGTGAGAAGGACAGGTTCCTTGCTTATCCTTCATTGGACTAGTTTGCAGCCAGCCTACAGCCACCATGATGCTTTAGGACACTCTGAGGCCATGCTTCTCCTCTTCTCTCTGATTCCTCTTGTGTTGTACCATGTCTGAACTCCCCCACCCCATGCAACACTGTCCGTGTTTAGCTTTGACTTTTCTGTCATAACCTTGCTAAGCTGGATCTGGGGTTTGTCAGGAGAAGGATGTTTTCCTCACACACAGCTTAATACTTCGTTTGGACCATTCGTGATTCGTCTCTGCCTGACATTTTTTGCACTTTGAGAAACCCACATGGCTTTGGGTGGAATTAGATACCCCTTAAATGGTGGTATGAGCATCAATGCAACGGGGTCAGGGTGAAAAATGTCAGAAGTCAATTTAGACAATTCAAACAGTTGCTTTGCACCAAAGCAGGACTTGTTTATATCATGACACAAGGTTCATCCAGGTTAGGTGTGGTGGAGGATAGAGCATTGCACTTCCCCTCAGCTTATCATCCGCGAAGATTTTATTCATTCCTCAGACAAGCCCTTGGACCCAGTCAATGCTCCCAAGAGGAGAAACTCCGCAGACTATGTCAAATTTCTGAAAAACATGGCAACTACAGCTGTATTTCCCAGCTACTGATATTTCAGAGAAGAAAGTACATTTTTTCAAGGCAGAATGCAGCAGCCTGGAGTTCAGTTACATTGTCTGGGTGATTAATGTGTTATTTTGGAGGCAGAAACAAACAAGGAGCCTGAGAGAGATCTCCTCTTCTCTACGCCTGCCTTCTGGTGCTGAAAAAACTCCCCACAAACCAAAACAGTAAGCAAATTTAGCTTGTGTGAACACTGTGTGTTTTCTGAGTATTTAAGGAGCATTTGAGGTACATTGTGTATATGATGGGAATGACCCAAACAGTAACTTTTGTCTGCTGAAGACAAACTCTCATATTTAACTGTTTCACAGACACAATTTATCAGAGTAACCAGTCCAACAACAAGCAAAACAAAAATGCAAACAAAAATCCCAAGGAAACCAAGTAAAATGAGCTATGTCTGTTTGTCCTTATACAACTTTGAGCAACAGGATCGAAAGTGGTGTGGGTTTTGTACCAGGGACATCAAATCTCTTTCCCTATCTCCTTCACTTCGTATACCAGAGGTGGCTGAAAGGAGAAAGAAATTTACCCCAAATACGAGGGCCCTTCAACAGCAGAGAATCGGCAGAGCTGCTCAGCTTTGGAGTCTCGGAGAAGAGCCTTGTGTCGTCCATCCATGCCTGTCCTGAGTGATGGTGGAGAGTGCAGGAGGGAGCATCCACATCTAGCACCAAGAATGGGAAGACCATGTAAGGAGTAAAGAGCCTGTTTTCCTCCTGGGTACCAGATGTAATAAATATTACGTATATCCACCAACCTTCAGCACTGTCAACCTCTGATTCCTAATCAGGAGGTAGAGACTTCTGAGCATCCCTTGGGAGATTTCCCTCTGGAAATAAGTGTCCACGTCTCAAATGTGCAGTCCTAGCGTGTGTTTTACAGTGTAAATTTTTCATCACAATGTTCCTCCTAGTTCCTTCCACCCTTCTTTCCCCTCAGGAAATACAGCACAGTGCACGCACTTGGCATACACTGAAATGTATAAATAAACCAACATTTTGCTGGGTCAGCCCTCTGTTGGCAACCTCCTTGTACTTTGTCACTGGAGGCCACAACTCCACTTACAGTGACCATCTTGTCTTGGCAGGACTCGTTTGCTTATTTACTCACTGCTCAGCTCCGCTATTTGGTGCCAATGCACAAGAGCTTCTCAATTGGCCTTGGCTTCCCCTCTGCAATGGAATGCTGAGTTGTGGGGACAGTCTATGCCATAGAAAAGGAAAAGGAACAAAAATACTCCTTGCCAGCATCCAAGAAAATGGAGGAAGTATGTCCTGTCAGATCCTATTCAACCATCCACAGGAGGAATTGCAGGAGGTGTTTATACCTTCCACCATTGGCTTCCACAGATACCCTAACACAGTAATAGAGACAAATCTCTTGGCCCTGATGAAGAGAGACATTTCTTAGGACATAGAGTCATTAAGGTTGGAAAAGACCTCTAAGATAATATCACAGAATCACAGAATCACAGAATATTCTGAGTTGGAAGGGACCCACAAGGATCATCGAGTCCAACTCTTAACACTGTCTCCCTGGTGGGAATCGAACCCAGGTCTCCCACATGACAGGTGGGGACACTTACCACTGTACTATATGTTCCAACCATTCCCCCAGCACTGCCATGTCCATCAATAACCCATGTCCCCAGTGCCATATTTACACTCTTTTTGAGCACTCTCAAGGATAGTGATTCCACCACTTCCCTGGGCAGGCTGCACTTAAAATTAGAATTCCTTTTCCCCATCCTAAATCTCTGTTGGGTATATGGGTTTGATCTTTTTCTGTGCCACATTGTTTCTGAAGGGCAAAGTGTCTGGAAATGGAAAAGAAAGAAGCCACATGTATGTGGCTGCCTCCCAGACAAGGGCAATGGGCTGCCCATCATTGGAAGGGTGCTATTGGTACAGCATCCCTAAACATGAGATGTTTAAGGAGGGAAGTTGAAATCTGGAAAAGAAACTGGCAGTTTCAGATGTACAGCCTCAAAGCAGTCTCACTCTTAGAGGGCAGTGCTCTCACAAAATCATTCTGATCCCAAGCTGGACACTGGTCTGGAAAGCATCAGAAATTTTGCGTGACATTTCAGAACCATGTCCAAAACGTTTGTATTTTGTAAACAGGAAGTCACATTGTCTGGAAAGGATATTTTTCCCCCCATCAATAGCTGCATGCAGCCTTTTTACATAACCCCTTTTTGCAGTATTTCAGGACTGAAAAGCTCATTTCCCTCTCATAAGCACATAGGAGAATGCAGCTGCCACCCAGACATCCTTTAAATGGGACCACATGTAAGCCACTTAGTCTCCAAAAATGAAAGGAAAACACAGTGCTGTCATCGCTGCACGGCACCGTCAATCAGAGCCATTCCTAATATGCTGCACCATGTACATCTCATACCACGTTCATTATAAGCTTAGCCTAATGCCTAATAGTAAAGCAGAATATTATAAATGTTAGAAACTCTGGATTAGTAAGTGAGGGATAAGTGGAAACTTAAAGTTCAACTCTTTTTTTTCTGCCACGGAAGCTGGTAAATACAAATTCCTCTAATGCCTCACTGAGGTGTTTTTCCCAGCTTCACCATGACCATGTTGTGTGTAAGCTCCTGAAAAAGGGCATTTTTTTTGTGTGTTACTCCACAGAACAATCACAATCAAAGTACTGTCCTTACAAGTTCAGTGAAATGAGTTTGTTAGGGACTCTTCCCCGTGGTGTGGATGGGAGACATCACAGCGGGTCATGCCCAGCTCCCTTCATCTCCTCCCTCGCCCCGTTGGTCCCATCAAAGGATGCAGAAAAGCCACAATGGGATGTGCTGTGAGGGCAGATGATGCCTCCCAAGCTAAGGAGCAAGAGGACAGGTAATGTCGACAGACAGATCTGGGGCTTTGGGATGCTGCTGGGATTGCCTGGAGAAATTATCTAAAAAACCCACATCCTGTGCAACTAAATAGTTGGTCCAGGTCAAATCCCCATATCCCAAAACTGCTCTAAGTTGTAAAGGCAAAGTTATCTAATTAGGAGACAGAAAAAAGAATGTGGAATCAAGACTCTTCCCTCATTTAGAACCATGAGAGGCTGAGAAGAAATAGGATGTGTCCTTCCATGAGTAGAAAGAATGTAAAGCAGTAAATTGTAGCTGCATAAATGGGCTGACGAAAGTAAAAGTTATTGATAATTGCACCTTTCCTTTACCTGCACACCTCATAAGACTTCTTAAAGGCTAAAAATATAAGAAGTCAGTATCTTTCCAGCATAACACCATCACTAAGATCCAATTGTTTGAGGAAGGAGCCAAACCATAGGGAAAAAAATGGTTCAGTTAATGTCATGTTAGAACTATTGAAACTATCATTTAAAAACACAAGGAAATTATTAAAATATATTTGGTCACTTGTGTAAAGCTCTTTAAATACCTTAACATCATCTGTAAAGTGTTTGAAGAGAGGAGAGACTTCATTAAAAATGAGGTAAGGGTAAGAGGGGCCAATGCTTACTGAAGGGGACTGGTGGGTGGGTTGGTTTCATCGTGGGAAGGCGTTTCCACTCCTTTCAACATGCCCTGGGTATAAAAGTAGTTAGTGTCTTAAACAAACCAGCTGGCACAGACTTAAAATTGTGTTGTTATTCATATGCATCCAAGTATAAAACAAGGACTGTATAAGCTGAATAAATAAACAGACTCACTGGTCTCTGGTGAGGAGGTCTGTGTCGTTTTATTCACACTTTTTACCGTATACTCTGGGGTCACTTGCCAGACTGGGAGTAAATGGCATCTGGTTCTCTAACACAGGCTTGATCTCCTCTCTCCTATAAAGATGTTTCTTTCCTGGCTTCTGGGGTGCAAAAACCAGATGAAGTGAAAGGAAAATCTACCCATAAAATGTCTTAAATGTATCAGAAACCTTTGGGCCTGATTCTGGCTGTTCTGACTGTTTATTCCCGTTTTCTGCCACTATAGCGGGGTAGAGAATATAACACCCTCGGTTTCATTTAAATTTAACAAGAAAGTACTGAGATATTTGATATAAATTTCCTAAATCTCAGAACAAATTTAGCTAAATCAGCTGCTTTCAAACCTTCAATACATCTGTGCTGTAACACCAAGTATGTTTCAGTGGGTGGTGTAACAAAAGCGGTTTTAGAGAAGGAAAAATGCCATTTTGCAGGCAGAAGGAACCCTCCCATTTCAATTCAATTTTTTTGTCAGTAGTATTGAATTAACATCAATTCACCACAATTTGACTTTGCTCAAGCTCCTCAGTTTCAATGATGCTGAGAAAGGCAATTTGGCCCTCCTGAGATGCCTTCATGGCGATTGTTGGACTCTATTCTTTCAGCAAACCCATCTTACTATTTCCTGATGGCGTTTGAAATGAAAGTGAGTTTGGATCTTGTTTCAGCCATGCAGATCCCCCTGCCCCCACCTCTTCACAGTAGAAGCCCAGAATTAGGAAAATGAATGGTTTTGCTCATTAAAAAAATTATGCAAATATTTACCTATTTTGAAAATAAACTAAGAGAAGACTGATGCCACGGGGCACCAGGGAGCAGCAAAGTGGTTTGGATTGGGACTTAGACATGGGTCAGGGCTTTGATTGTCATCCCTTGTTGCCACACAGGCAGTTGCTGCCACCTGATGCCAATGAGATTCCTCAAAATACAGAACTGGGAGGAGATTGGTGAATTCTACTGCTACTAGTGTTGGATGGCTGTAGGAGATATGCAGCAGAGCCTGGGCAGGAGGAGAAATTGTGGCCAAACCAATGACCCACATCAAAGCAGAGGCGGCAAACTCTGGCCTTGGGCTGGTTTTCCGTAAAGCGCGGCAGGCGCATCCCTGGAAAATGCGGCACGCTTCTGGTTCCATGAGGAACCTTCCCTGTGTTATTAATTCTGGAAACCCCTTATTATACTCTCATTAAATGATACCTCTCTCAAAATACCCTTTATGCATTTTCATGCTGAGGGCTATGCCTGGCATGCTCAGTGGCTCTTGGTGGCATTTCAGGTGCAACTTTTCTGGCCTCGCACAGCTTCTGACAGGGGAAGAAGGGCCAAACCAGAGACAGAACAGATTTGACTCCCTCACGTGTTAAGGTCAGGTGAAGGCAGGTATTTGTGGTCCAATTTTGCTGTTATTGAAATGAATGGAAAGTTTGCTGGTGATGTCTGTGAGAGCAGGCTGTGATGTAGACGTGGAATTAGAACAGGGCCTGACTATGTTAATTGGGAGGTGGTAGTGGAGAAGCAAATCCCCAGTGGTACAGATTATTTAGCAGCGGAGCAGTGTGGCTTTGTGACTTCTGTTTTTTGATGAGTCTCATCCCGTGTTCTGTCCTGGCCTCTCAAAAATGCTTTTTTCCTGTGTAAGACAACGACACGCAAACACATTCCTGACAAATGCATCGTGGCTGGTTTAACACGGCAGCACAAGCAGGGAATTTTCAGGGATGGTGACAGGGGGAAAAAAGACTCGTGCACTCCACAGATGTATCTTTGAAGACAGAATGTGGGTCATGTCTTGGAATTTAGGGACTGTCATCTGGGAACGGTTTGCTGGGTTTTTAGGCTTTCTATGCTACAGTGTTTCATAGCAAGATAGGTCCTCACCTGCTACCTTTCACACATGCCTAATTGCAAAATAATTTACCACAGAGAGGCATTTTTGTTCTTGATCTTGGCTCTTTACCTTGCTTTTTTCTCCCACCTGATGTAAATGCAGGTATAATCTTTATTGTTTTTCATGTTTCCATGTGTAGATCAGTTTTTCACATCATCCTAAAAGCATCTCACCTTGATAAATCCCCAAACACAGCTTCACTCTTAGCATAAACATTTACTTTGGCTGTCTGCTCTGCCTTGCAGAGAAGCCCAAGCAAGACTGAGACAGCGAAGGACCCAGCACTTGTGCACTTGAGAGCCTCAGAAGAGATTTCTCTCCCATGTGTGTGTTTCCAGGACTCAGAATCTCTTTTCTTGTAGCTGTGATGTGCCCCAGTAGCATTTATGGTGTCAAGGCACAGGAAGCATCCAGAAGAACCCCCAGCCCAGAAGGCTGTGCCTGCTGTGATGGCAGTATGTTTCCCTGAGCAGCACATCAATCAGCTGCTGAGATGAATGCCCTTTCAGATATGCACATGGAATTAATTAATACAATTAAGAGGTTTTGTTGTTGTTATTTCCTGGAAGCAAACACAGCTTTCAGCTCTGGGATGTACCACTATTGCAGAAAGGGAGAAGAAAAAAATCACGAGGCTGATTTTTGGATGGTAGAGACAGAACCTTTTAAAGTGGATTCGTGTTATTGTTGGGTGGTGGGAAACGTGAGACTCATCCCAGTACAGCTTGGAGCTCACTCTGATTTGCAAACCAGGCAAACCTGGGTTATGGCTATACATCAAACCCATGCTAAGTGCTTGTTAGGCTTTGGCTGGTTCTCATATGTAGCCAGGAAAGCAGGAGAGTTTGGCTGGGATTGGCTTTGCTTTGGGTTAATAACACACGCAGCAGATGCTGAGATGTGTGTGCCACAACTCAGAGCTGTGAACACAGAGGACTCAGCTCTGTGAAGCTCAGCTGTAACCCATGAGCTCCAATGGCAGACTGGGTCTTTTGTTTTGGAAAAGCTTCTTCCAAATGCAATATTGGGTAATATTTACTCCTCTGTGTATTTACTAGCACAGTGCAGCAGTGATTCACAAGAGTGGTATTTTATTATCTACTTTTTTCCCTAGTTTTTTCTCTGCTTTAGTGTTGTTTCTCCTGAATAGTCACAAGGCTGAAATGCCCATTGCCTGCTGGCACTTCATGTAAACCCTTCCACAAACAGATTTAGTTTTATTTTAAAAGCAGGTTCAGAAATGATCCTCCTTGCTGTGAGGTTCTTCTCGACCTCAGTATCCTCATGGTTGCAGAAGAGCTAAAGGAAATTTAGTCAGAGCCCCAAAGGGTTTGCCGGAGGTGTTTTATCAGGGTTTTTTAACTCTCAGGGGCCTGGGTGGTTTTTGCTGTGTTAGCCCAGGACTATTGTCTTTCTGTGTGCACGTGGGACTCGTTTGTCCCAGTGGTGGGAAGTCCTCCTTCATCCTGATGTTCACTGAGGGAGAATGCAACAGCCTTAAGTGCTCAGGGTGAGCCTTGTCTTGAAATAAGGAACATTTTCCTATCATCAGGACTAATTGTGCAGAGAATGATCAGAGGAAGCCAAAGCCTGGAGGAACTGGGTAAGTTTAAGGAAAATCTACCTTTGTCACTGTCGTCATTGAAAACTTGAGGTGGTTTGGAAAACCAGAAGGGAGTTGTTTGGGTTTTTCATTGTTCGGTTATTAATAAAATCCAACAATAACAATGAAATAAAATATATTTCCCTTGTACCTAGAATAATTTCAAACAACAACCCTTAGGTGGTGACAAGGCAAGAGGTGTTGTGGGCCCTTTTGTGGACAGTATTAGAGCCCCAATCTGGATAAAACGAGATTCTGTCTGAAATGCGAAGGATGTGATTTTTGTGCAAAAAGTCAAAACTTGGCACCTCTCTAGGACAATTGAGGAGAGCAGGCAAGGAACTGGGAGCCTGCTGGAGAAAAGAATGATGAGAGGCCTGGAAAATGTGATTTCTGCAGGAAGATAACAAGAACCGAGCTCATGCTGTCCTGAGCAGGGAGGTTGGAGGGTGAAGTCATGACATTGTAACTCAAATATTTAGATAGAAAGTAAATTAATAAACTGGCTTTGTGTCCACTTAGCAATGAGGAAAGAAACCACAGGCTTAATCTGCAGCAAAAGAGACTTAGTTTAAAATCTGTAAAAGAGACTTAAGGATGCTCTGGCATGGATTATTGGGTCAAGCTCTGTATTTGCCTCTGCCTCCTGGAGATGGTTCAGAGAGTTTCTGGCACCCAGGTAACTTTTTGGCACCCATGTAACCTCACAAACTCCCTTCCAGCTCCATTTTCTGTGATTTTGAAATAACAGAAACATTACACCCTGACAATATAAGAGCTGGGATTATTTGTTTTAGGATTAACATAATTAGTCTAAGTATGAATCAGATGTTTTAGCTATTTGCAATTAAAGCACACAGGAGAGATGTGATTCTGTCTCTCTGTCAGGGAAAAATCTACATGAGCACAGAAGGCAAGTGCTGACAGACGCCTTCCTCTCACCCCAATCCAGACATGGCAGGTAGGACTGCACAAAGGATTAGGCATCATGCCTTTAAATCCTGTTGGAGAGTGCCAGGCTGAGTCTTGCTTGTGTAACCATAGCCTTTCTGCAGTCATATATTCAGAGTCTTAATTAACTTCAATAAATGTTAACACTTGCTGGATTTACTGGGAAGATTTGAACTCTGGCTTAATTCAATGCTGACATATCAACACATGAACTCTGAGATCAGATCCCTCCTAGAGCTGCCTATTTTAAGATCACAAGGGATTGCTCTTGGCTGACTGCATCTCCTGCAGTGCTGTGTTGAGCCCACGTGCAGAAGCAGAATGATGCTCCGGGACTGACACCCAGTCTTGGCTGGAAATCTTTGATGAAGACTCAACCACATCCCTTGGGACAGCCTCAGTGGGTAATTACACTCACAGCTCAAAGCATGTCTATTTTATAGCTGGAAGTGTTTTAACTCTGTCTGCTGGATAAACCTGGGTTCCTGCCCATCATTGGAAGGGTATATCAGTGAGCAGATCAGGAAGAAGCTGCTTGATCTCTATGGGTGCACACAGCAAACCATGATCAAGGCAGGGGAAGATCTGTCATATAATAATGATCTATAGATTATTCCAGCCTGTTTGTTGCAGATAAACCATGAAGGCTTTTCCAGTTTTCCCCAGTTTTCCTCTTGATAACAAGCTGTTTGCTCATAAACCTCAATACTGGCAGCGAGTGTAGCTCAGGGAAATATGTTTGCCCTGCAGTGGTCCTGGCACAATCAAGGAAATAACCTTTGGTTCTAACTGGTGTTGAAGGGCTTATTTTACTTCTGTGACTGTTTGAATGTCAATTGCCAATGCACTGCCAAGTGCAGGAAGAGCTGCTGGTCCTCTTTGAACCTGTGGTGTGGTAGCTTTTGTGGGAGTTGAATGGAGAATTGGTTGAGCCCCAGAAATGTTCCTGTTGTTGTTTTGCCCCTGTTTTGAAATCAGCATTGCCCTTCAGGTCTGTGCTAGTGGATAAGTTAAGGTCATGCAGCAATATAGACTCAGGAGAGGGGAAGACCAACACCATGTCATGAGTGTACTTTAAAGACAGCTTGGCCTATCCATTCCTCCAAACAATGTGCACACAGGTCCTGGAGTAGCAATAGTAGATACCACTACACTGGGCAATCAACCTTTTCTCCCTGAATCTCAGCACGAAAAGTTCAGAGAGCTCACTTTATCCCTTCCTTCCAGCTTGTGGCACAAGGCCCTCTCAGGAGATGACATCAGGTTGCAGACCCACCCTGTAACAAGTGCCAAAGCAGGTTTTTGGAGGACTGTATTTGAGCACACCAGCCTGCAGCTCAATGGCACCACTGGTTTCCAGGGAAGCTATCTCAGCGTAGCTCAAATTTTGATCAGCATCTGCTCTAACAGAGATACAGGGATTTCTCTGATAAATACTTCATTTATTTAAAGAGGAAATGCATAAAAGAAGTTTGAAATCAGACTGGATTTTGTGAGTCTCTGAAGAAAAAAAAAAAAAGATAAAAGGAAAAAACAACCAGGCTTGGCTCCTGACATCAAACTCCTCTGAAAATCCTGGCTGGAGAAAAGCACATGAAATCCCAAGGTCCATTTTGCTGTTTGCAGACCAATTTAGCAGCATGCCTGCTCGACCCCTGGTTGCAGTGGTACCATCTGTGGTCTATTACTGGGGATTTTGTACCAGCTGGGCAGCAGGAGCTTGTCTGAAATCCATCCCATCTCGGGAGCTGATGAGCTATTTAGCTACGGCTTGTATTTGTCTAATAAAAGTAATAGTAGCATGTTCTGTTGCCATTAAAGTCTGACATTAAATACATTAATTTCATAATAGTTCTAATGCAAGACCTAGGATGGCCTTTTACTTTTAATGAACTGAGGACTGCTGTGATCCCATTCATCCACCCATGAAATCCACTGACTGACAAGGTCCCATTTCTGGGCAGCGGGGTTAAATGTGCTTCAGACAAAAGCCAGATTTTCCTTTCTTCTGCATGCCATGGACAGGATCAAAGGAGTGGGGAAATGGACATTAAAGCACTTGTAATCAGGGACACAGACTCCATCCCAGCATGGGCCAGCCCCCTCACGGGCTTATGGAAATGCTGCTGTGCGTTATTACATGGGAAGCCTGGGAGCTTTGGGGAGCAAACTGGGCAGGTAAATGAGGCTGGGGGAAAAGAGCTGTATGGACCAGGCTCAAGCTTTTCCATGTGGGAGTACATATCTCTTGCACCTTTAGGGCTTCCTCCCAGTTCAAGGTTTTCTTAAGGAGCTTGTAATATCTCTGGGACTCACCAGATGGTGCTAGAATGGATAAATGTGGAATAGGATGGATGGAGGGAAGGACAAGCAAGTCTTGGGGTGGGAAAAGGAAAGCAAGAATACCAGTTTGATTACATTTCTCTTTAAAAACAGTGGTAATGCACCAGAAGAGCTTTTCTCATTAATCATGTTTCCCTGCAACTGGAACAACACTGTAGCAGCAGTGGCACAGCTGGAAATCCACATAACGTGTGATAGAGACCTGGATGGGTGGCAAGGCCAGTCCCATTGGCTTCCTACACAAACCACAGGACCTAGTTTGGAGGTGAGAGTGAAGGTCACCTTCAGGGAAGCTGGGGAATCATCTCTCCTCTTGCCTTTTCCTTTGTTGTTTATTTTTTGTTTTAAGACACCTTATTCAAGCAGCCCTCTCAAATGGTCTTGAAAGGAATGGGGAAGAAAGACTGCTGATGTCTCCCAAAAGGCAGCAAACTGGGAATAGTTTGTTTTCCAAGCACATATGAGTTCACTTTCCTTTCAAAATTTGCATTTATTTTTAACTGGATTAACATCCAGCTAATGTAGATGTCAACCAGTTGGAATGTAATTTTGGGAATTATGGAGGAATTTAGCACTGCTGATATAAACCAAATGTGATGGAGTTGGAAGGCATATGATATTTATCTGTATGGGCTTGCTGTCATTACTATGCTCTGTCTTTCTCCTAGGTTAACTCTTAGGTGATCCAAATGGAAAGAAATACTTCTACTATAGCTCCCATATGGCTAATATGATACAGTGTATTACTTATCTTGGGGTTTAAAAGACATAATAGAGTTTATTACCCAGATCTTCCTCCTAATAGGAATGACCGATGACACAATATATATATGAAGTGTTTTTTTACTTGTTATGCTGAGTTTTTTAATTTGTCTATGTCTGATTTACAGAGGTTTTTGTAGTGCATAATGATTTGCAAGCACATACGTGGAGGCATAAACATGCAGCTGTCCTCATCCTGCATCTATTTGAAGCATGTTCAGTGAGGTAACCATGGCACGTGCTGAAACTTTATGTTGATAAGCCAGGAAAGGACTTAAACATCTTTAAGTCTGCACCACAAAAGGGAAATATTTAAATATCCGTTTCATACCTTGTTTTCAGAGTGTTTTCCCGAGCTCAGGCCACAAAAACGAGCCGTCCTCCCTTTAAACAGATGAGGTCCAATTGCCTTCTCAGTGCTGAGATCCTGCCTTCAGGAAACACAGACTGGGAAGCATCAAAGCAGAGAGGACAAATTGTTCCTTAATCAAAATATTGTGAAATTATAGTTCTGCCAATGGTTTGCTGCTTGGGTTTTGTAGATACGTAGGATAGTTGGGGAGTTTCAAAGAAAGATGTCAACCAAATGTTTTTCAGAATCACATGCACGGCAGAAGGAAATGTGCTTCCTAAAGGTCCTACCGGCACATGAATGTCTTTCTGCAATCATTAAAGTTGTAAAGTCACCCCCTACCCCCCTCCCTACACGCACATGAAAGATGATGGGATGTGCATCCCAGCCAAGAGCAGATTTGAG
This sequence comes from Pitta sordida, assembly GCA_013390025.1. NCBI lineage: Eukaryota > Metazoa > Chordata > Aves > Passeriformes > Pittidae > Pitta > Pitta sordida. Next base: position 690,310 of record WEKX01015800.1, on the reverse strand, counting down.
AATTGGACATTTCCCTTCGAAGGAGCAGCACACGGATCCTGGGTTGGATATGGTGGGGGACAGTGCAACAAGGACCTGGTCATGCTGGGCAGCAACTCATCCTCTGATCCGAGATCCCACTGCAGCAGAGGACAGCTGCCTACCTTACTGCTCCATCATCCATCTATAACCTTCATAGGTGAAAATTCACTTGGTAATGGTGAGGCGGACAGGGGCTTTTCACATCTCTATTCCCACAGAGTTGTGTTTGCCCAACTGTACTTTCTCATCCCCCAGAAATGCCTAATAAGATGAGAACCCCTTTCACCAGAGGGCAGCAACATAAGGGATGACTTTGTCACCTCCAGCAATAAGCTAAAGGGATGATAAAACAATAATGGTGGTCTTTGGGCTCTTACCTCTCACAGGTGGTGTTTGTAGTATCAATATCAGCTTGCTTTACCTGACAGAGTAAGAGCTTTGATGAATATGGATTTGAGTATGACTCCCAGTTTCTCAGTTCAGACCAAATTTTAGTTCTTCTTGATGGTGCTTGGGAATGCAGAAGGATGATCTATGGATGGTGGGACTGGAAAAATTACTTAAATTTGTCCTCCTTCTGATAACTCTTTTCCTCCTTGAATCTACAGGAAGCTTGAGGCATCATGGTGTTTGACATCTTTAGTGTAAAGTTTGAATTCAAGGTTACTACTGTTTTATTATTTATGTCTAACAGTTTCCTTGGAATTATAGACTCTCGGAGAGATATTGCTTCTGCAACACAGATTACCTGAACTGTGGTGGTAGCACTCTCCATGCATAAGATCTGACATGGACTCTTTACTCTTACCTTGTAATTAACAGAGACATTCCCTATTAATGGATTAAAATGGTTAGAGGGCATTAAAAAGTGTCTTAGCACCAACTAATTCCATAATTTCTGGAAACAGAACCCCCATGTGTTTTTTCAATAAGCACTTCTCCTTCTGACAGTGCTACATCTTTCACAAACACAGCAAGAGTAACCTCTGGACTTTGCCTGCAGCAGTGAAGTATGAAATTTTGAATTCCATGGGTCACTGTTTTTGCTGCAGCCAGATGTGGATAAAAGGCAAAGGGTGTTTTATTGTTGTTTTTTCAAGAAACAGAGGAAGGTTTGTATGAAGGTAGACCCTCAATCCTAAAAACAAGTGGCTAACATGTGGCTTGAATATCACTAATTGCCATTTTAAAAGATGAAACTTTTTTTAGAAAAATATTTTGAATTTAAATATTCTGTCTTCAGCCAATAAAGTATATTGTGATTTTAAATTGGATTTGGGAAAACAATCAGGAGAGCTACAACCTTGATGCTGGTCTGTGTATTAGCAGTGTGACTGTTGGTGGTTTCATTGGCATCACAGGTACCAATGAGTTGTGGTTGATGTAAAAGGGCTCAATGGCTGAGAAGAGCAGGGTAGTGAGACCTTCCTTTTCTTCTGAACAGATTGAGTTATCCATTGGAAATAAATTAACAGATGTATTCAATTCCTGTGTACAGTGATGGATGAGTCTATGAAAGCTTCATTATTGGTATGCATTTTATTCAAACTCTTCTGGCAACTGAGGCGTGTTAGAAAACTGCTTAGCCTAATTTCTCTGAAGTCCCAGTGCGCCACTGATGATTTAAACCCTCTGTTTCCTGCTTGAGGGAACTGAATATTGAGTAACCAGGAATGAATGTGTTACTTCTGGAATTTTATGAGCAAAGTTATCGTTGCGGTAAACTTTGGTGCACCTCTTCACTTGGAAACACTTCCAGAGAATAGGTGAAGCTATGAAACCCATACATAACAAATTGAGAAGTTCAGTGTTTATTTGTGTATGTGTGGAAAAAATATTTCTTTTTATTATGACAGCCATCCCTGTCGCACACACTGGATGATGTTTGGGTTCCCAGCCACTGTCTGTGCACCCCAGCAAGTGTGACATGACTTTGGCTCCCAGCAGTTTCACCACTGTCTCCTTAAATGCTCTGTTATAAAACAAAAGATAAAAATGGTGATCACAGTGAAACACAAAACAGAGATACTGGATTGTCCTCTAGCTTTGATTGCTGCTCCTTTCTGCCTAGCGCTTGACTTGCCTAGTACTTGCCAGAGGCATTAGTAGCCAGGTTGTGACAACCTTGAGATTTTACTGCTCCACTACACTTTAAAGACAATGGACTTTAAATGTTAACAGCTGTTTTCTGCTGTAGCATTTTTTTAAATTTATTTTTTGTGTGTGTGATTGTCTTGCTGTTTGCCTTGTCAATAGTATCAGAGGTCTGGAGAACCTTTTCTACCGAGGCAGGCTCAGAGCTGGAGTTGTTCAGCCTGGAGAAGAGAAGGCTTTAGGTAAATGTTTTTGTAACATTTCAGTACCTAAATGGAGCCTATGAAAAAGATGGGGAAAATTGTTTTAGCAGGGCCTGTTGTGACAGAATAAGGGGTGATGGTTCAGAATTTTTTTACGATGAGGGCGATGGGGCACTGGCAGGGACACCTTCAACTAGCCCAGGTTGCTCTGGGCCCCATCCAGCCTGGCCTGATGGGCCAACCAAAACAGCTGATGAAGGAGCAGTTGAGCAAGAAAGCAGAGTGGGGTTAAGTGTGGGCTGCTGAAGATGGGAGCACTTAGTGGAGGAGGAAAAAGGATTTGGAGAGAGGAGCCATGGAGGAAGGATAACTTTCCCTTTTAATGTCAGGGGAAGAGAAGACTACCATGGCCATCTGTAGGGACATAGCTGGGCTGGTGCATGTCTCTGCTCCCCGTGTGAAAGAGGCAGGTAAAGAAGCGTCATCTTTCACCTCACTCCTCCTGACCCATGGAGCCAAAATTGCCCTTTCACACTTACCACCCTGTACTTTGCACAGGCTGGTCCTGCTCCAAGCAATGCCTTTGTAGCAGGAACTATATCACAAAGGATCACAGAAACAATCTCACCCACAGTAGTGTAATGATGGCAATAATTGAAGCACTTTGAGGAGCAGATATTTTCATCTATTTCTAATTTGCAGTTGAGACCCAGGGCAATTTTTGTTCCTAAAACTTCAACATTGTAAGCCATGGAACAACTGCTCATGTTGTCACTCCAGCATTTGAAGTCTTCCCATGAAACAGCTGGCCTCTGATGTGCAAGATACCTGCTTCCCACTATTTGGCTTCCAACAGCAAGAGGATGACTTACAGCCATGAACTATCCCTTAATTTAACACATCAAAACCGAGCAAAAATAAACAAAGCCGAGTGAAGAACACATGTAGATCATGAACTCACATTCTGCACCTTGCACTTTTGCCCAGAGCACATGTTTTTGCAGCTTATCTCCCTAGGTATCTGTGATGGTGCCTTCTTGTGTGTTTGCTTTCTTTGTTTGGGGATACTTGGCAAGAAACTGCTTCTCTGGGAGAAAAAGCAGTTTTTGCTTCTCTCTGGCCATGGACCAAACAAAGACCATAACTGGACACTAAACCACAAACTTGCTGCAAAACCTGTTCTGATAAGTGAAGTGGCTTGCACTGATTCCAGTGGGTCTCGAGGAAGGTTATGTCCTGATTACTTTGTCCTTTTGAGCTATGTTGCTGTTCATTTAAATCAGTTTGCTGACTCTCTGTAACCTTAGAAAGCACTTCTGCAGCTCCAAAATGCAATGTAGTACCACAGCAGCAACATAGCTTGAGTCTTACCTCTTTAGTCTGAAATGGGGAGAAGATCCATCCATGGGTGCAGCCTTTGACATTTGGCATTTATGACAGCGAGTGGTCTTCATCTCTCACTGTTAACTGGCTGTGAAAGACAAATGGGATGCTTCCAACCAAAAATGATCTATTAATTCTTATTTCTATTTCCATGGAGTGATTTTTTCTCTACTGCTTTTTAAGTGGAAGGGCTACTGAGGTGTCTCATTCACAACTATAGTAGTATCAATGCATCCCTTTTGGAAAAAAAAGATTGTGTTACATGTTTGCAAAGAAAAAGCTCAGATATGCTTTAGATGAGATTCCTACTATGGACTCCAAGTCATGCTGCATTCAATAACTCCCTGATTTTTAACTTAGAAAACAGTTTCAGTGACGCCCAACTTCAAGTTAACTGAAAATGGTTAAAACAACTCTTGAAAACACTTTTATCTCATTTCTAAATTTATACTCCTCTTTGTGCGGGAATAAGTCTCATTTTGAAAAGATAGTAAGGAAATCAGTCCCAATTTCTTCTGGTCAGTGGAAAGGCACAGTCCTTCCCATCAATGATGGGCTTGTGTTACAGCTGGCAGATGTCAGAGTGGCCATATCCCTCACCACGCACAAGAATTTGAGCATTCAGCTTGTCTTGCAGCGCCCCAAAACCTCCTCAGAAACTGATTAATTGTCAGCAATGATCTGCCTGCATGGATTTGTGGATACAAAACGACGCGTGTACAGCCAAGAGGAAGGTGCTACAGCCAGTACATTCCCACCGTTGATAATGAGTGAAAATACAGCCTTTTCTGTGTTACCCGTGATGAATACAGAATGAAAGGGTCAAATCCAAAAGCTAATGGCTGGTCTGAGATTCCGTTGGGCGAGGGTTAAGATCAAGTCTTGTGGAGTCAGGAAAAAAAAAGGCCCCAAGTGTCCTCAAAATTTCCATATGACATTTAGGTATCAATAATGGCATTGTTCGGGAGCAAGAGCTCATTTTCTAAGAAGGGCAGCTTGCTTCTTGCGGACCACGCTCCCTGTAGCTGAGGATGCCAGACTGCTCCTTGGCAAGGAACTTGTTAGTTCATTTAAAAAATGCTCAAGTTAAACGAGGTATAAATCAACACTGTTCCGCTCACGTTAAGACACAAATTTAATTCTGCCAAGGACACTGACCTGAAAATGTTCGATATTTCTAGGGAAAACTTTCCTTATGCTAATTTCCAAGGGCTTTTGGTGTTTTTTGGTAGTTTGTTTTTCATCTAAAAATCCATTTGATGTATTTTTATTTTTTTTTAAGGATTATCTCTTAATCTTACCCTGTTACAAAACGTATTCATAATCCTCATGGCAGTTACTTAGCAAGTCTTAAACCTGTCATTAAAATACCTCCTCTTGTTGCTACAATCAGCAGTCTTAATCCACTGCAAGTCTCCCTTTTTTCTTTTTTTTTTTTTCTTTTCTCACTTTGTTCCCAAATGGCTTAAGCCAAGGTATGACAGGTAGCAAACAATCCCCCCTCTAATTACTTGGAAGAAACAAACAAAGGGAAGGAATACGTTTGTGTGGCAAATTCCTGAGAGTTTGGAAACTCTAGGAATGTGCCCTGGGAAATTTTAAACCCACTCCAAAGCTGTGGGTTGAAACAGTGGTGGATTTAGTCCCTGGAAGGCATCGATAGGGAGAGGTACTGCCAAAGGAGGGGGTGGCTGTGAGCAGCTCCAGACGTGCAACCTCAGTCCGGAGGAGAAGATGAGGAAGTGAATCCTGCATGGAAGGATTCACATGGTCCAGATCCAGCAAAACATTCATTGAGCTTACCTGGAAGTGCTCAGCAGCTTGGTGTGGCCCAGCAGTGCCCGAATCTCTCTCAGCACTGAATCTCTTGGGAAAGCCCAGGCTGGGGAGCTACAGGTAGGGTTGGACAGCGGTGAGTAAGAGAGCAAGCGGTGGGAAGCAGACAGACCACATTGCTGGAGAAGTGGGTGTGAGTACCAGGAAAAAAATGCTGGAAGCAGGATGTCTGATTCATGGGAAAAAAGAGATCCTGAATTAGAGATCAGCAGAGAAAATGCAGCAGCTCTGCACTGCACATTACTGGAAGGGGAAGAAATAAGGTGGCACTTGGTCAGTGCTGTAGCAAAATGTGGCACTGAGCACAGGTTAAATGCCTCAAACATCTCCCACCTGTTTGGAGTTCAGAGCTTGTTTTGTATCCAACCCCATCCCAAAACTGCATCTCTGGAGGGATGATACCCATAACCACTCCCAGCACATGCCTTCTGTGAAGGGTTTTAGAGGAAAACAAGAGCTCACTTTCACACTCCCCAGAGACCCCACGCTGTCCTGGGAGCTGCCGGGTAAACACAGCGGTGGTTTGAAATCAGATATTGCCTGTACAAAACCCTTCAGAAGATAATTAGGCTGAACTGGGATTTTTGAAAAGGCATTAACTCTGTGAACTTTTCAATCTAAAACAATGCCACAATGACCACGTTGGGAATAAGGCATTATGGCCCTTCTTGGAGACCATGTGTTGAAGTTGTCTTGTTAGCAGGGAGATGTTAATGCAATAAAGGGAAGCATTGTGGCCTGGAACAGCTGGGCTTTTCTAACTGCTTGCCTAAATGTGGATGATTAATGACCAAAATGCATCCTTGCTGAATGGCATTGAGAGGCTGGAGGTATTTCGTAGCACTTTCCTTTTCTCATTTTTGTATGAGATTTGTTGCAAACAAAGCTCCATTGATGTAGGTCCATTACAGATATGCAAAGTGAATACCGAATTATTGCCTATCTGATGGGTGACAAGAATGTTACTTTGTTGCTGCATGTTTTATGCTGCAGGATCTGAAGATGCTCAAAAAGCCACTTAGTGCTTTTGGAGACTGGAACTACTCGAACATTTTAATGAGATTTGTTGTCATTGTTGTTGGAAAATGCTGCTTCATCCAGACCAAAATGTCTTGCAGTGAAATAGTCCCATTAATAACATTTCCATGGGAAAGTTTTCAGAGTTTCTGGGGTCAATTTATAAGCAGAGAAGAATCTAAACGAGAACCCTGATCTTCTCAATCTGAAACCAGATGTTTCAATGGCAGCAACAACAACAACAAACCCATTTCGGGGAAGTGTTTGAAAAGTTTGGTTCTTGTTTCGCACCAGAATGAAAACACATTTCCAGACCTCAAAAACCTTTGTGGAAGTGCACTGCTGATCTCTGGTTGCCTCAACCAGCAACTTCATGGCCTGTCAGAGAAGGGGCTGGCACATAAATCCTTTGTTAGTCCAGCCACACCATGGCCACCCACCCCACACTTGGACTTGGGTGGGGATATCATCCATCTGCTGCTGTCTCGGCTCCTCCTCATCTGCCCAGAAGCCTCTGACAGTGCAGAAAATCTGCCTTGTGTCATGCCTTACTTTTCTTCATCTCCTGAAATGTGCAACGTGGTTCACCAAAAAAATAGGAAGAGCTTCTTTGGACCGAGGACCAGCCATCTGAGGGAGATGCAACATTGTGGTAGCATGGGATATGAAATACTACCATCAAATAAAGCCATAGGATAGGTTAATAATATAGTTATCAGGAGTGCATCCGAAAGGCAAAGTCAAAAGCTGGACAACTCTGCAAGAGATGTCCTAATTTCCCAGTAGCCCCCCTCAGTGCTGCTACCCAGCTCCATCCCATGACTGCCAGAGTGCATATTTTGGTCCATCATTCTCTGCCCATGAGCAACAAGTGTGCATGATAATTTCCTTCACCTAAAGGTACTGCTGCAGCCACATGGATTTATCCAAGCACTTAAAGGCAATTTTTTTTTTCTCCTCAGCCAGCGTGTTGGCTTTTATCATTCAACAGGCCATGGAATTGTTTTCCCTAACATCCCCTTAAGAAGGATATATTTTTCAAAATACTGCCATTCCCTTCTCTTAAACAGGTTTTGATGTGGCTACTTCAAATCAAAACCAGGAGCTTTCCTCTCCTCACGCCCACCGACTTAAAACCTGCCCCCAGTGCCAGTGGTTCAGAACTATCCAAATAAAGCAGTTGCTTTAAGGAGTGTTTGCTTTTCCTCTCAGGCTCCTTCTTCCAATGCTATATTGTTTGTGGAAAAAGAGTTCTCTGGGTGGGTCATTTAGCTGTCGTGGTTAAGAAGCTGTATTTGAAGTCTGGAGAAAAAACATGTCAAAACAGCCTTGAAAGCACAGTTCACTTTCCCCCTCGCTCCATGGCAGGATGTTACCTTTTTCCCTCCATGTAACAACTCTTTCCCATGAAAAATAGTTTCTGAGGACATTTGCTGGGTGGTTCCAAAATGCAGCAAACATAACTCTTTTCATACCAGGGGAAAATATTGCTTCTCGAATAAAGCTCTGCCTACATAATTCTGCATTTTAACTTTGCTTGAACACTTACTCCCGAATATCTTTATATCAGGGAAACATGCTTATTTATTCCTGAGCAATTTTGCCCGCTGGAACTGCAATTCCTCAGGTAAATGCTATGTGGGATTTTCTCGATGTTGTTTTTTTCATTTGAAATTATGCCAAGGAGCAGGTTTCCCTCTTCCATCTTCCCCTTCTACCTTTTGACTTTAAAGCAGATTCTTGGTGTTCCTTACATAAACACTCCTCCTAGATACTTTTTCACCAAGTGGCATGTGAGCCGTGAGCCAAAAAAATGGCATTAATGCATTTTTCTTCTGTGGCTTTGGAATGACATGCATCTAATGTGAATGTGTGTTGCCTCGGAGAATGCTCTGGTTTGTATTCTTGCATTTGATTCTCCGCAGCTGGGAAGCCACGTTTCACAGGTGGTTGGGAATCTTATTAGATTATTCATAACTGGTTTTATTCCTTCTCTTCTTGCTTTTTTTTTTCTTTAAGCAATTAAAAACACGTGTCAAACAAGCCTGTGATGATTAAAAGGACTGCTGACATCTATTTCCCAGTTACCTTTTGCTGTTTTCACTTGGTCTATACAGAGCCTGGTGCTGGTACCTACAGACATGGCTCCAAGTCCCATGAGCCAAAGGAGCGAGTAGTGAGTGCTCTTCCTCTTAGAAACACGTAGCTTATATAAAATAAACCCCATATTTTCTAGTGGTTTATCAAGGTTTCCTGTGTGAGAAAACTCTGCCGTTTTCCTGGGAATGAGCAGCAATCATAGTAATAATTACGACAAATAATTATAAATGTTTTCAGGCACTTTTGCTGCTGATGATCCCAAAGCAGTGGCAAACTCTGGGCAAGCAGAAGTTCATCTGAAGATGAATTCCTGATCCATGGCAGTGTCAAAAGAAACACATACACCAGGAAAGGGAAAAGTACTAAGTCACTGATGAGGAGAATTGAGCCAGCAGAAGACTGGTTCCATACCACACAAACATGAACCCCTGTGTGAAATTCAGTCTGGACTACCAAACTTTACAAGCCTCCATCAGGATGGCCCAGATCATGTGTGAGCCAGATACCAGCTCAGCATCTCCTCCAAAGATAACTCATGTGACCAGTTCAGCCCTGGATTCCCAGAGGACACCAGGCTGACTCTTCAGAGGTGTTGAGCTTTGACTGGCTTAGGTTCAGGCTGTGCTTTTCCCCTTGTGAACAGTCAGACCCCAAAAAAGCCGAAGGGATTTTCAGAGTGGAACTTCTAGCAAAGGAAATTAACTTGGTGATGGGACTTCCACCTTCATCAGGCCCACATCTATGCACAGGCTTAACTCCCTGGGCCCAAGTTGAGCTATTTCCCAGCTATTCACCCCTATACAGAGAATTGCCCTCCCCAGAGTGATTCACACCAACAGCTTGGGCAGAAAGTCTTTGTGTTCCTCTTCCTCATCGTGTTTACGTGACAACTACCTCTCCCACAGTGCAGCCTCCTGTTTCCACAATCAGCCAGTAACTCCCTCCTCTTCTCCAACTCTTCTGCTGCTAAATAATTCAGATGCTGAAAAGTTTCCTTTTAAAGTGCTCCTGGCTTATTAGTACCCTTCATGCATCACAATTTTCTGCATTGTCTCCTTCTCTGCCTTCGGGTCATTTCTTATACACAGGAAATAAGAACAGGATGGCAAAGTTTGCATGAAATATCTGTTCTTGCCTGGGAGAAAATGCAGATTGCTGATTTAGACTACATTCACAAAGAATCCAAACACTGCAAAATATATAAGCCCACCAATTCTCCAGCTGCATATTTTCCCACTCCAACCATCCACCACCACTTGTTGGCACAACCAGCCTTTTTGGAAATCGTCCGCCTTGAGGAGCTGCTCTTTGAAAATATCAGTGGGAAAACGACTTTGAAAATGATTTGGATGGCAGTGGATGTCTGAGGTTGACTACATATTTACACCTAACCTCACCCTTACTCAGACTGGAGCTGTGGGATGTGCAGCCTGCATGGAAAATATCCCGACAGCAGCCTGTTGTCTGTTTGGTGGGCAGATACGAATTGGTGGAGGTTGCCATGAGCTGTGCTCCTTAGTGACCTTTCCTTCACAGACGGAAATGAACTTCTTCTCTTCATCCTGACATCTGCCAGCAATCTGAGGCTGCTCCATGCTGCACAGCTTGGTTTCCTAACATTTTGGTGAGGAAAGATCACGTGGGATGAGCATAAGGATATTTTCCAGTTAACACACAGGTCTTACCTCTGGTTCTAATCACCTCATGGAAACCAACAGCATGTTTATAGTGTCTGATCAGAGGAGAAGCCAGATCAACTCAGCTATCCTTTTTTTTTTTTTTTTTCCCTCTGAAGGCTCTTCAAACTTGTCTAAATTCCTCCCTTTCAAGAGAGGGTGTTAGTCAGAAGGCTTCTTTAAGTAGTCATGGAAACACCCACGGAAAAGAAGCAACCTAACAGTTAACTTATCTGGAAGTTAAGACCAAACATGCTCTCCATTGGAGGAATCCAGAGTCATGCTGAAATCTTTGTGTGCAAACACCAGCCTTCTTATCCCAGAAGTCCTGTCCAGAGGTCTGTTCCAAGCATCTCAGGCAATTTTCAGCTTTTCCACTTACAAGTTTTTTCTTCTGAGATGTTTCCCAGAGTATGAGGAGAGATGATTGCTGCTCACGGATCTCTCTCTGATGCTCCCTGTAGCCTGTGGAGGTCACCAGTAATGTCATTCTCAAGAACATGTTTTGCCAGCTTAATCAAGGCCAGATTCCCTGGGAGGGCTGTGTTCCAGGAGACAATGATTCCAGTTGCATCCATTTAGCAAATGCTGCCTGATGCTGCACAGTCCTCATCTCTGCCCTGGCTGGGACTACCCCCGGTAATGATGTTCCTCCAATTAACCTCAGCGGGATGAGGCCTTATTCAGCTCAGAGTGATTCTGAAAATCCCATTTCTCTCATCTTCTTTGTCCACGGGTTCCCCCAGGATGATATAACTTCCTTTGCCTGCACCGGTGGTGGAAATGCCTCGCTGCTTGCTTGTGTTCCTGTAGGATTGCTCATCATCATCATCATCATCATCACGAGGAGGCACAAATAAGCAACAGTGTACAGCACCACCTGAGGTTTATCAGAGCCAAGATCGGGGGTTTAATTGGCTAAAGTAAGGAGAGATACACAGGGGGTTTGGGAGTGACTGTATTCCTTGGTGAAGTGGGAAAACCCTCTCCTGCCGACAGCTGTGCCAGGACTTATCTCCTTTCCTCCACTTCTGGTTTATTAATGTTAGATCCTTCTTGATGAGCTGAGCTGCCAGTGATGCTTGTGCTTCCCTGTTCAGATTGCTTTCACAAATGGTGTGACCTCTTCTTTCTCTGGTTACTCTGCAAATATCATTTTATACCAGGATGTTTTCCAGTCCACCCAGCTGCACCAAAGTGACTTTTTCTGGAGGAAGAATTCAGTCCAAGGTTTTGATGCAGCATAAATGAGTAAGTTGGAGCTACAGGGAGCTGTCAGAGAGACTACATACTTCTCTTATGTTTCACTCCTAGATCACTTTTTTCCTGCAATTTGAGCTCTTTATTTTTCTCATGAGGGACCCACAGTCACCGATGCAACCTGTGCACGTCCCAGTTCACTCCTAGGGCTCAGCAAACCACCTCCCCCCTCACTTCAGAGCTGGGAAAGGATGCTACTTTCCTATTAAACCTAAAAAGAGCAGTTTGCAGTAGAAACTGCAGAAAAAAAGCTTTCACTTCCCCATCCTCCTCCTCCTCCTCCCGTCCTCCCTGTGGGCCTGCTGCTCACCCATACATTCTCAAGTGCTTTCTCTGCTTTATTTTCATGGAGTCAAGGAAGTAACTGGCTCTTTGGGATTTACATGCCTTTGAGGTGAAGGCAGAGCAGCTTTGAGAGATGACTTCTCTCTGCTCCCTGCTTTGTGGCTGGCCCTACAAACCATGGGAGAGGGATTTTACAGCCCAAATTTTGCAGCTTTTTCTGATTTCTCTCTGAGCTGACACCTTTCCTTTGAAATGGAGAACACAACAACCATTTTTTGCCCAATGTCTTGAGCTTTAATGCAGTTTTTTCCAAGGGATTCAAGAAATTTGTGGGCAGGTGTTTGGATTTTTTAAAATTTATTCCTTCCCTGTCCCACTTTGCTGCTGTGCTTGTATAAACAGTATTTTCAGGGTAGAAAATGCAGCCAAAGCAAGTAGCTCAATATCTCTTCTCAGTGAGACAATCACAAAAATTATCAGTCTCTGATTTGCTTTGACACAGAATTAAAACTATGTTCTGACACAATGGAAAAATACCACAAACAAAAACTACAGCAAGACCCTGTCTCCAAAGTGGTTGGTTACTTCCTAAGTTACTTGTGCTCACGCAGTAAAGTTGTGATTTCAGTGAAAGTATAAAGGCAAAGCTGGTGTTAAATCTGCAAGTGGTTTGCACACAAACTTTGCCTTGTGGACTCATCGATCTTGCATGATTGATTTATCCCGTGTTGTCCTTGTAGAGCTGATTGAAAAATGGAGCAACAGAGGATTTTTGTTTTGATAACACATCACATTATTTCTGAGGGAGTCCTACAAGGGTAGAGAAGGGACATTATTCCCTACTAATAAAGAACTGGACTGCTTGTAGGGTGCAGGCTGGAATATCCCAGGATTTGCCTTTGAAGTCCCTGCAGTGAGTGTGGCTCTTGCACAGCCAGAGACACACATCAGTCAGCTCCCGGGACCTCAGGATTTCTCTGTTACATTTAAATTCAAGAAAGAGAACTGCAGCTCAGTACCTCCCTAGGAGACATCATTGGGGTTTGCCCTCCCTCGGGAGGAGTGATGAGATTCCTCTTTGGATCCACAGGATCTATTCCTGTGGCCAAACAAAGGAGCACGTTCCAACCTAGGGGCTTTGCAAAGAGAAAATTAACAAGACATATCTGAGGCCGTGTCTGAGCTGGGATGAAATATGGAGGCACCCAGTGGTTTTCTGCTTTTTCCAGCCTCTCTGTCTTTTTTTCCATTTGCTCCTTAGATGATGCTATTACAAAGAAAGACTGGGATTTTCCTTGTTAACATTAGAACTGATCACCAGATACCTTAATCCCTCAGGGCAGTTACCTGATCATGTCTGCACACATTGCCAGCACTCCAGAGATGCCCATCTGTAGATCTTAAGAAGCCTGAAGTTATGTCTTTCTTTGCTGACTTTAGGTAATCACATAAACCTTTGTCCATGCCCCAAGGACAGATAATGAAATAACCAGAGAAATTCAGATAAACCGGAGGCAAAACATAACTTCAAACTCCTCGTGGTTTGTTAATGTAAGTAAAGATGATATTTTTCACTTGTCATTAAATTTCAGTTGAGTCACTGTGTTGCCCCACCTTGCCTGCACAGCACTGAGAACCATTACAGGGCTTTTTTAGTAAACTTAGACCAATCTGGTAAGGTAATTTCATTTCTTCTCAGCAACACTTGTGATTAAAAAAACTCTCTTCCATTGTGGAAAAGACTGTGTAACATGTACTCCTCTTCCCAAATAAGAGCCTTTTTACAGTTTTCCACTACTCACCAAAGCTATAATTCATATGGAATTTTAATGCATCATGTATTTTTAATCTTGGAAACCTCATCTGGGCAAGTTGGTGTTTGTCTCACACATACACACACACACCAAAATGCTGACCAGAACACCCCCCACCCCACTTGCAAGGGATTATTTTGCCCTTGGTGATGTGTTGCATCTATATATTGGCATATTAATGTACTTATATAGAGAATTAATAGGATGAACTCCTGCCAAGAGCAGAGTGCACTGCATGATGGATCAGCACGCTCTGCTGCCATCCAAACACCTCTGCTCTGCCCTTCCACCTGAGATTGCTACCTGAAGAATTGTACACAGGTAACTGGTGTCCCAGTCCTCCCCACAAAGCACCAGTGCTGGGCTGAGTGGCTGCAGCGAGGTCTCATGTCTTCTTTGGGTTTCACATCCCTTCTCTTGAGCCCAGCGTATTTTTCACCTTGAGGACTGGGGGTTTTGTGGTCCCCTGTGTGAAAATGATGCATGGCAAGCTCAGTCCAGGCAGGTGAGCAGCCTTGTGACCCTGAGCTGAAGGCCAGCTCCTCTTCTTCCCATGACTGCATGCTCACCACTCCATCAGCACAGATTTATTTCCGTGCTCGATTTGTAGGAACAAAAGAGCCAGATAAGAAATATGTTTTTAATAGTAGTGTCACCACTGAGTGCCGAAGATCTCGATATCAGCCATTAAGTAAAAGCAGGGGTGGAATGAGCATCATTTGTCTGTTGCCAGCTTCTCTCAACTGGCTTTCATTTAAAGGAGAAAAAATCTCCAATCATTTCTATTCAGGTAATAGTGAAATATATTTGTTGTCAGCAACAGGTCAAAATGCAGAGATATGTTATTCACAGCAAGCTGACTTCACATTTTCTAACCTAAATGCTGGATTGCTCTCTTCAATTATTCACATATGTTTTCTGGTTTAATAATAACTCACATGCTCTCTCCTAAAGAGAACTATGGACTTCATGATGTTCAGCTAGAATACATAAGTTTGCTCAAGCCAGAAGCTGAACAAGTAAGTCTCAGAAATGAAATTAAGAGAGGTGCCAGTATAAAGTGCATCCTGTTAAAATATAAAAATACGCAATTTACCCACCAAGGAAACTGCAAGTGGGGAAAGGTTTAATGATACAGTGACTTAAATAATAAGCAAAACAAGCCTGATGGTCACAGTGTAATCACTAACGGATGTGTTCCCCCAGCACAAAAACACTCCATCATTCAGCGTGTTTGGAGGTGGCTGCCACTGTGCTCCAGCACAACACGCTGCATGCCATGATGGAATAGCATGTATGTAATGTTACATGATAAATGGCCACACTTGCTGCTTAGCAAGTGCTCAGTAGCTTTGATGTATGGTTGTGTCTGCTGTGACAGAGCTGCTGGGTACGAGGGTGTGCTCTGGTCTGAACAAACACAATATTTCTGTTGTGAGTCCTGGAGCTGCATGGCAGATGTCTGTCTTGCCTTCATGCTCTCCTCTTTTCTTCCATCCTCATTACTTTTCTGCCCACATGGATTTGGATGCTTTTCTATCAACTCAGTTGATGCATTTTCATATGCCTGGAATCCTGTGAGGCTGCAAGGCTTCATTCACCTTTGAAATAGCAAAGGTAGAATTAAAATAGCAAGTGTGAGTTGGCCTTGTGCAGTACCTCCTGGTACACTACATTGGAGTTACCAGGTGAACAACGATCAGAGCTATGGGCAGGTTCTATGGCTGATCTGTAATAAAGAAATTATAGTCTGTTACCCCATCAGGCTGCAGAGGGTGGTGTCCATCTAGAAAGAAAGGGGGTAGTGGGCATGGTTGGAGATAATAAGTAATTTGTGCAGTCAGAGGTGTGTCAGGCAAGACATGAGAGGTGGGAACCGTCATAGTCAGAAAGTCCCACTCCTGAAATCTCCTGCTGATGTCATCATTTATAGAACCATAGAAACACAAAATGGTTTGGGTTGGAAGTGACCTTAAATCTCCTTCAGTCCCAACCCTTGTGCTATAGGAAGGGACACCTTCCATCAGATCTGGATGCTCAAAGACCCATCCAATGTGGCTATGAACAATTTCAGGGATGGGGCAATCACAGCTTCTCTGGACAACCTGTACCAGATCCTCCTCACCCTCCCAGTCAAGAATTTATTCCCAATATCCATCCTAAACTTACTCTCTTCAAGTAAAAGCCATCCCCCCTTGTCCTATCACTACATTCATGTCTCATTTTCAGCTCTGTGGCAGCAGGGAAGGCGCCTGCTCAGGAAACATCACCACAGTGGGTGATACTGTGCTCATCACTGTTACAAATCCCCTTGTCAGGTGTTGGATCCAGAGAACTGGGCTGTTCACCAGTGGGGGTTTCAGTTTCCAACAGAAAAAACAAACGTTTTGAGAACACAGATGGTGTTGACGTAACCAAACCCCATGTTCTCCCTGGAAAAAAGTTTAGTGGGAGATTTTTGACCAGCACCAAATACACTTTCAACCAAGAGAGCTTAGCAATCTCCTGAAGATAAAAGACCATGGAGTTTCAGGTTCCCCTCCTCCCATGCCTCACCTCTGGGTGATGTCTCAGCAGTCAGGCATTAAACAGAGTCCTGTGACTCGAGAGCCCCCACGTTCCTGAGGGGATCACTTTCAAGTGTAACGCAGTAAAACCTCATATGATTTCCATATGTCCTGCTGCCTGAATATTTTGCAATGGATTCACAATGAAAAAAACTTATAAACACATTACCTTGACAGGAACAATTCTTGAAGTAACAGGAGATACGACAGCAGAGACTTTGAAAGGAGGTTGTTATTATCCAGTAGCGTTTTTCTCCATATGTCCATGAAATTTATGTCAATGAGTCACATACTTTCAAAACAAGGAATGAAAAGCACCCTGTAGGACAGGTGAGCTCCTCCCCAAGCCTCCCCATGACTATTTAGCTCCAGAGCTGTTTGCAGCACTGCCAGCAAGGCTATTAGCTGAACAAGCCACAGATCCAGATGTCTTGGCTGGGAAAGAAAATGATCCGAGCTTTGACATGTGGGTTTTGCTACAGCTGTAGCCGCAAATGCTGACTCCTCTGCTGGAGGACACAGAGGGGCCAGATGGAAAGAAAAGCAGCACCGCCAGCGCTGGCCACAAACCCGGACGGTTCGAGGCAGGCGGCGATGGAGCAGCACTGGAACAAGCTTCTGACAGCATGTAACTGGCCGTGTGAGTGTGGCACTGAGGGTAACACAGCTCTTGTGAGCTCCAGGTGTGCTGCACAGGATGCAAAGTCCTCACGGCCTGGCAGTCAGGGCATCCTCAACATTCCCTTCAAGCTGGAAGTTGTTTTGGTTAAACCTCTCAATCCTCTATTCTGATTTTGGACTGGCTCTGACGGTTGTGATTATTTTTTTTCCAAAACAACAACTTGGGTTTTTTGATCCATTCTGATACTCCTTGGCAGGAACTGCTTTCTGGAGAAGGCTGAGCACATGCATCTCTGCAGCCCACTGCCTGGGGCTCTGTATGATGGGGCAATCACAGCTTCGACTGTAACTGAGACTATGTCTCAGTTCCTCGACTGGTCTGTAGCAGAATAACACATTGTGCGCATCTGCCACACTTCGGAGATGTGAGAGAACCTCTGTGGCACAGAGGACAACCTGGAGCAGCAGCAGCAGGCTCTGCTCACGAGGGCTCTGACTCCTCTTGCTGCATTTACAGAGCTGAAACATCCTCAGCAGTAAACAAAACTGATGGTTTATGGCCTCATCTCAAACATAGCAGATTTCTGCTGTATGATCGAGTTCTGGTTGGACCTGTTTGCCTACTAATGCTTTACAGGTTAATTTAACCTCTCCCAACCTCCTCCCCTGTTTTCTTTCTGTAAAAAGCAGCAAAGGTTTCTTTCTGTGCCTGACTTCACATATAAGAGGCGCTCAGTCTCTCCAAAGCAAGATATTTCAAATGCTACTTCTTCAGTGCCCAAACTGGAACGAACCCCAAATGGGGGTCCTAGTCTTAGGAATTGTTGCAAAAACTGATTGGCAGAGCCTGGAAACCCCATATTCCCAGCCTAGTGGGGTGGCATCTGGATGGCTCAGATACTGATGGAGGACTTCAAAACTGAAAGCAGAAGGGGAACAAGAGACCCTTGACCCCCGCGACTGGTTCAGAACATTCCTCCTGGGATACTGATGGACACTGCTCTCATACATGGACATTTTATGACCTACCTTGAGTGCAGGTGGGATTTAGTACTGCCCTGACACAGGTCACAGGAGCTCAGCTGTCCCTTGTGGATCTCTTGGATTCCCACGTAGAATTTTTGGTTGAAGTTAGTGAATTCGTGAGAAGATCCCCTCCTTCCTGTGAAGAGCATCCCTGCCTGTAACTGGGAATTAGAAAGATAGCTAATGCTAGTGGGGGGAGCAAAATCGTGTTAACTGCTGGTTAGATGACCTGCTTTCAGTGTGAAGGCTGGTTCAGCTCTTTGTGAATTTGTAGTAAATCAGCACTTCATAATAAGAACAAATGTTTCATTCTCACTTTAAAATTACTACGGTCAGAGGGTTGTAATGTGTAGTTTTCATGCAGGGTTACATGACGGGAACTTAAATCTGTTCCATTTTCATCTGTAATTTAAAACGTGCTGTTTTGATCGATGAATTAGTAAAGGAACCCAGGATAATTTTGAAACTACCAGCTTAGAAAAGTTGCCTGACCTTACAAATAACCTTTCCAGTTTAGAAGACTTTAATAGCTTAACTATTAGCCAATCTCCTGGGAAACATTTTCCCTGGACAAAACTAGTATGGAAATATAACACCAGTAATAAGGTTTCCATCTTTCTTCTATCTTGATCTTTTTAATTAATTGCCACACAGTAAAAACATAAGACTGGGAGGCAGGGGATAAAAATCCCTGCAAGGGGAGGGCAGGAGTTAACTGGAGTCTGTTTCTAGCCTTTACCTGCCTTTTTTTTTTGCATAGATTCATTAGGTGCTGAAATATATTAGCAATTGTTAAGGCATGACTGCTGCTTGATTGCTTGACACTTTGGGCTGAAAGCTGTGAAATAGATCACTTTGTAATGGAAAAAAGCTGCTCCTGCTTCTAATGAATAAACATTAAAGCCTAGAATGGTTTGCAGGGCGCCTGGAGGAGCCCCGGAGAACTTTTGTGTTGCAGTTGTGATGTAGTTGATTCTTGGGGTTTGTGGGTTACTTATTTCTTCTTGAGGAAGGGCAGCGTTTTATTCCAAGGGCGACCAAGGACTGCAAATACTGTATTGGATTTTTTACAGGAGAAAACAAAGAGTTGTGTATAAGTGAAGAGGATAGGATGGAAATGCATGACTCGGGTGAAATGTGGAGTAACATCTAGTCTAAAACAGGTATCGGGTTCCTAAGTATCCTGTTTAGTTTATTTTCCCGAAGTTTCTCGTGCCATTTTATCTAATGGCACTCTTAACACAAGCACTATGTTGGGCTGATGAGAGGTTCTGCCTATAGCCTTACCTGGCTGATAAAAGAACTCACATTTTACTTCACATGCATTTTGCATTGCTGTTTTTCCTTGCTGTCTGGGCAAAAAAACCCAACAAAAACCCCAACAAAACCCCCCAACTGTTTTGTAGCCTAGAAATGTATTTTCTAGGCAGTATGTGACTTTCCACTGCTCTAACACTCCAGCAGCCCAGCTCCAGGTACAGCTGGCAGCAGTTCTTCCAGGAAGCACAGGGGCATCACTGTGCTCAGCACCCCCTGGGTGTGTGCTGTGCTTCAGGTGCTGCTGCACCCACGGCGTTTCACCTTTTAAACCCCATTAACTGTTGCCATTCTAGTAATAAGAAACCAGAGGCAAGCAGCTGAAATGAAAGGACCTTTCAAACCACAAATATGAATGTTTCCATCTTAAAAAAGGTCTAATTTTTCTTTTCTTTTAGTGTGTCTGTGAAGAGCTTAGTGAGAGCTACACTTGTTTGCAAACATTTTGCATCTTTATCTGGGACAAAGATCATCCACCACGCAGGTGAAGGTACAGTTTAGGCAGCGATAACATGGCTCCTGCATGAAGACATAGAGAGTTTTGGTTCAAGGGAATTGAGTCACGAGGGCTCCCTTCTGGCTTGTCCTCAGCAGCTGAAGTTTACTTTGCTGGTCTGCACTTCAAACTTTTTGGCTACATGAGTAAAGGTTAAGTCCCCTACCACACCGTAGTGACACCACCAGCATCTGCTTCTGGCACCACCATTCCAGGTTATTGATCTCCAAACCTCTCCTTCCCCACTGAGACTGTGCAGATACCCCGCGGGTGTGATGGACTGAGTGCAGGGTCCTGCTCCGCGGGCTCTGTTTTCAGTGAAAATGAGCGTCCCCTTTGCTCGGAGGCGGGTGTTGCCAGGTGACCTTTGAACCAGCACTTAAGCCCCTGCAGCACAGAAATTAGACTTGAGTCTGGAAGGACCTCTGCTCCAACAGATGACCTGTTATTTTATCTTGAGCAGTGGCAGCAGCCGCCGAAGGAGCGTTGGCACATGGCTTTTAGAGCTAATCACTCATGCTCTTTGAGGAGAGCAGGAATTTTGCTCCCTCCCCCTCCAGCAACCTGGGACTTTATTGTGTGTCTGGATCATTTCAGGCTGATCCTTCCTTAATATTTTCCATTTATTTTCCCCAGGTTCAAACTGCTGGACTGTTCTAGCACACGTGATGGAGGCTCTTCACTTGAGCCCGTTGAATACAACGCTTTCCTGCTGCAGGTCTCTCTTATCCCCCTCCATGAGCCACCCATCGTGCGTTTTATCCTTCTGGGATCTCCCCACTGAACCCTGCGTCTCTCACACCAAAATTCTGTCTTTTGGCCTGTTTCACTACCACCATTCATCCCTCATGATGCCCAGATGACAAACCAGGAACAGGTGAGAAGCAACAGCAACTCCAATTTCCTTTCTCTCCTATCAAGTCTGTAGAGAAACCATGTACAAACAAATTAGAGAAGGGAACCTCCATTTTTTCATGCCCTGAGGCTCCTAAATATTTGTTGTTTATTCAGTCCATTTCTGCTCTACTGAACAAGGGCTCCCTGCAGGGACTGCAGTGCAGGGCAGCAATACACAAGCCTGTGTCACAAGATAATGACAAAGGTCAGAGCTACCTGAGAGAAACTGAGATTCAGATGAAGAGCCCTTGTGATTAAGTTGTGGGAAGTCATAAATGCTAAGTCCAAACTGCCCCTTAAAGTTACAGGAGAGCAGTGGTACAACTGGGCAAGCCCTCTGGCTGCTCCAGCCTCACTCCTCTCCCATTAGGTCTCCCTCAGCTGTAGAGTCTCTGGTGGTCACCACCTCCATCCAACAGGAGGTCTAGGTTGGGGACTCAGGCCCTAAATTGGTTAATCCAAGCAGGTGTTGATGGCAGGCTCATTCCAACCCTTGTGATGCTGCAAAGGAAGGGCAGAGCTCACAGGCTGCCAGCACAGGCTCCCAGTGGGCAGGATAAGACCTTGTAAGAGGAGAAGCAGGTGGCCTCCTGGTCTTGCTGGCTGGGATATCAGTTACTATTCCAAATATTTTCAGAGATGCTCAGCATCACAGAAAACAGAAGAAACGAACCTTCTGTGTCTGTTCCGAGTCTCACAGTGGTCTATTCCAACATGGTGGCTGTCACCTCCTCTAACCTTCTACCTTAAGGATGATCCTGCACCTCCGGTGTCCATGGGTTATCCCCAGACCATTCACATTCCAAGGCACAGTCTAAACACTGGATTCACACACACAGTTTTCTTGGAGGTCCCTGAGCTAACGGGACTGTACCTGTCCTCGTTACAAACTGCTTTGCAGACAGAAAAGTCATTTCAAAAAAATGCTGGACTGTAAAGCTCCTGTCTGGTTTGGGACATTGCAACTGCAGAAGAGAATTCATGGCCTCTTACAGAGGACTGCGCTCAAAGTAAATAATATTATTTCAGAAAACAAAATTCATTTTGCAGTCTGAGACCAACTGCAACAGGATACGAAGTAGGGGGAAAAAAATTAAAAATGCCTTGCCTCCAGGGCTATTTATTATTTATACACCACTGTGCCTAGATAAACTCCTCCTTGAAAGAGTAGGACGAAAATAATTCTGCAATGTGGAAACAAACTACCTATTTAAAGTGATTTTATGCCTGAATGGCCTCATTATAAAAACAGCCTGCGTGCAATAACTTTTTACCTTTTTCTACATTATCCAATGAACTGCTTTTTGTCACTCTCACCAGTTTCAGTGCTCTCATGCAACCACCTTGGTGGAAAGCCTCCGTGGTTTCCTTAGAAACGTCTTCCTTCCTGGATGTTGACCCATGGTGGTTGAGGCAGCTAAAACCCTGGAGAGGTCCTGTTCAAACAGGAAAAAGCAGACAGTTTAATGGGCAGCTTTGCAGCTCTGCTCCTCCACAGTTTACAGTACTTGGGAGCTATAAAAGAAAAATATCATAACAAAGGTTTCTTTACTTTATGGTCAGCTTTGTGTTGGTGTTTTTGACAAAGGCTGAATCTGCATCTCACAGGCAATGGGATGAATATGGTTCACTTGCAAAGTGCTTGGGAGATGGGTCCTCCTGTGCAAATAGACTATGTCCTTTGGAAAAAATGCTTACTGTGTGTTTCTAGGTGCATTCATAAGTCAGTGGCGCAAGGGAGGCAGTCTGAGAAGCTTTAAATAATGTCACCTTTTAAGTGTTTTGCAGTCCTCGTACGTGAACTTTCTGCAATGTCTGAGCAGGAACAAGAGCCCGGAATCCAGTAGCCTGTGAGAGAGCTGGGAAAAACACTTGTCAGGCTCTGACGTTATTAAACCAGGCTTATCTCCAGCTCTGCTTGTGGCCAAACACTCATTCCCAGGGACAGGTATCCACTTCATGTGTTGATCACTGCCATTGACATTACTGGAGGTGTTGCTGAGTTGGAAGAGACTTTATGATGATCCTCACGTGAAGGGTCCTGGTGAGACCTTTCTAATGTGCACCTTCCACAGAATCATCCCCATCATCAAAAGCAAGCCCATGCAGTTCACGCAGGTGTTTCAGATTTTCTGCTTCCTTGCACCTTTATCCACTTGGAGCAACCTGGTCTGGTGAAAGGTGTCCCTGCCCATGGTCCGTGATTGTTAAGGTGCCTTCCAACCCAACCATTCTATGATGGCATCTTCCAAATGCTGCCTGTTGTCCAGGTTTAGTTGCCTTTACATAAAGAATGAAATAACCATCAACAATTGAATTATGAACTCTAAGCTGTGTAACACTCCAATGTTTACTTTCCAACCTGCTATTATAGCACCTTCAGGCTTGCTAAATCCATGGCAGGAAGAATAACAAAATATCTACAGGTCATTTGCAACCTAGTCCAAGCTTCCCATAATCCCTGTGCCCCCATCCAATTAGCAGAAATGTCTCTTAACTCCAGGGAAGTGCTGTGCTGATGCTCCAGGTCAGAGGAAAGCCAGTTTGGGGTGGCCTGGCATCACTCACAGAAGCCATGAAGAGATGATCCAAGGCAGATGGCAGTGGGTGCTACCCACGTCTGCCTTTTCGGTGCACCCTCTTGGATTCACATTCATGTGCAGGAAGTCTGTTACTTACATCTCTAATCTGTTTATCTGCCAAATCTAAAGGGAATTATTGGTTGCAAGGGCTGAGCATAAGTAGAGAGAGCCAACACAGAGAGGCAAAAGCCAGAGAATTGTAATTAACAGCAACAAAAATAAATTACACAGGAGTGTTTTCTCTTAAAGTTTTTAATAGCAAACGTTACAGAGAGCAGGGTTTTCAAGGCAAACAGGAAGAAAAACAAATAAACAACTGCAGCCAGCAAATTCACAGGCTTTTAGAAGTCAGGTTATCAACCAGGGACCCACCGGCAGGAACTGATGAAGCAGAAATCTCCAGGGAAACAGATGAGATTTTCAAAGAACACAAACACATAAAACCCTGATGTACACACATTTATAAATAAGCTTAAGGAAGAGCTGGATGCTCAACTCCCAGGCTGAGGGCTATGAGCTGCAAGGAGAGTCTGAAGACTTGGTCTGCACAATCAAAACCTGGAAAGACTTGGAGAGGTAGTTTTTGTATGAGAAAATCTCGGAGAAGTCAGACATCATAGTGAGAGTCACTGCTGCTGGTGTGATGGGTCATTAGAAGAGGAGGGCAAGCAAAAGCTGAAGGAAGACTAGATATGTGAAGGCCAAGTGTTAGACAACTCTTTCCTCCCCAAAGGAAAGTGATGCTTCTGGGAAAACTCTCCACAGGACTACACGCAATCTTAAGGCAGAAACACTGAAGTCAAATCAGGAACTCTAAGAATCTTGGGCTCTGCTTCAGGATGACCTGCCATGGGCTGAGCTGCTCTTTTTCCAAACATGTCTCACCCCGTTTATATTTTCAGTGACATAGTAATGGATAGGGTTAATACCTGCAGGCAAGAGTTAAATGGCCTCTTGGTGCTGTGTAAATTAGCAAGTGGACAGTTGCCCCAGAGAGAAATGGCAAACAAATATTTATTAGTTGTTTCAAAGAACCACGGCCATAAAACTTTGCCATTTGCCTGAAGAAATGTTTGTGTTTTTACTGAAATCGATGCTAAAGGTGATGGCTTTATTTTCAACTGAGGTAACCTCTGGAACTCTCTGATTTACTGCCTTCAGGTAACACAAAAAACAAACCTAAAATGTGTTTGAATGTCCATTGCTGTCACAGTGTGATAGGAAGATGCCAAGAATGAATTTGAATACCGTTTCACTTTATCAATGTGTATAAACACTTGATAGGTCAGCTTAAAGGAGACTGAGTCAGGCTCTTCTCAGTGGCACCTGGTGACAGCGAATGGCAATGAACACAGCTTGAAATACAGAACATTCCATTTATATGTAAAAAAAAAAGCTTTTCAAAAAGTGGACACTGGACCCGCTTGCTCAGAGAGCTTGTGGGGTGACTCCCCTCAATCTATTTTCCAAACTAAGAGACTATTCAAACTCAGAAAAATATATTTAAATACACACTTAGACACTTATGCTCAGAAATATTGAGGGGACCTAAGAAAAATTTAGCTTCAGCAGAAGCCACATGTAAAGTAAGGACCTGTCTAACAGGAGTGAGGTTGTAAAAATCTAAGGATACATACAAATTCTTTTTGTCTTGTATGAGTATCTTAAACATATATATGTGGATATATATATATAAAACAAAGATCTAGTTCCTAAATTAAAGTGAATTCTAACAAGGTTCATGCTAAACAATGAGCAGTTTAGTGTTCAATTCAATTCAATGTTAAATTTTTTCCCCGAATTTTTGAGGTGTCACTAAAATGTTCCGGCATTTGCTCAAGGTTAATTCATAGAAAAAACCTCCATCTCTAAACCTACATATAAGTTGCGAGGTTGGAGCTTAGACAGTAAGGCACCAGGTGCTTATGAAGGATAAGGAAAGGATGGAGGCACCTGGGTGTGTGCCATGGCTAAACCTCTGAGTTTTCCTCAGTGCATCATCAGTAAGGGCTTGAATGATCAATGGCCCTGAGCACAGGCAGTGGGGGCTTGACTCTGCACAAATCTGAGCTTAACAACAGTGCTGCAAAAGTCATGGAAAGGCCCCCAAAGCCATTAATGTCACCGTGTGCCATTTTCTTATTACCCCTCGGAGACCAGGCTAACTGCTCCTGATCTGAGGGCTGTGTTTTAGTAGGGATTTATAGGAGATCATGGCATGTACACTTAGGTCCAGCTTTGAAATAATTTGTGTTTCGGTGACCCTAGCATCCCAAGTCAGCTTGGTTAAGGAAATATGCACTGAGAGGTCATAAAAGAGGCCAGGCCCTCTATAACTCTGTGGAGAGTCCTCAGTGCCTGTGAAAGGCCATTCTTTGAGCTCTGGTTTCCTACCCTTTCTCTCTTGCCTCCATGGATAGAATAGTCATCCTGGAAAGTGGGCACGGCTCTTTAAAATAGGTGGCTTGAGGATTAAAACAAACCTCAGGGAGAATATTTTGATGAGCTCAAAACACGAAAGAAATCTCCATGATGGTTACTCTCTGCAAGAATTTCCCAGGTCTGCAGGGAAACTGGTTTTTAGCTCTCTGCAGGAAAAAGATGTAGCAACTAACATGTTTACAGCAGGGAAAATACATTTTTTTTAGTACGCACGGGTGAATAGTGACTGAAGTATTTCACTGCTTATTTTTGCTAATTCACCTTTCAGGGGATTCTATGACAAAATAAAAAAGCCATCCCCAGAGGAAGACTTCGTGTTTCTGGGAAGACAAGGATTAGCACAAATTAAAATTCTATTTGCGTAATTCACTTGGAATTCTAGTTGAAATGCTTTTGCAATCTTAATTACACCACTTGGTCCCCACTTATTGCATAATGCTATTGAATCAATTTTAAAAGGAAAAACTGCTGTATGACTTTCTTATGACACAGCTAAGCCCGGGTACTCCTGGGAAGTTTGGTGTATCATCAGACAGCTGGTCCCAGACTCCTGGGGCCATATATTCTCTGTTCCTCCTTAGGACACATGAGTATTAACTTGAAGAAACTCTCTAAAGCCAAATCACCCAGGTGCCTTCAAGAAGGATTTTTAAAAAACGAGAAGCAAAAGAAGGGAAGGAAGCAAAATAGCCCCAGGATGGATTTAAATGAGTTATTCTCTATGATGAAAATTCCTTTATTAACCTCTCCAGCTTTGCTCTTGCTGGGGTGGGGAGAGTAAAGTTATAAAGATAGTGGAAGGTGTCCCTGCCCATGGCAAGAGATTGGAATTAGATGATCTTTCAAGTCCCTTCCAACCCAAACCATTCTATGATTCTATGATTCTATAATTGAAATACGTTAGAGGGATGAACTCTCTAATTTGTGCTAAAAGCTGTGGCACATCAGAAAAATCCCTGTGAACTCTGTACATTTATGCTGCTTTTATATAAAACAACTGGCCTATCACCCACAGAGAACTCTGTTTTCCAGGACTGCCAAATCCAGACCTGAGTGATTTGGTCTGAAAGTCAGATCAGTTTTACGTGGTCTCTAATCCCCCCAGATTATTTTCCTCCATGAAGACCACTGCTTCATTGGTGCGGGAGGTGAGTTTTATAGCAGCACCAAAATCCCTTCTCATATGTTATCTTTGCCCAGAGAATCGGACTTTTGACATAAATCTGGAAGGTAGTTCAAAGCCTTACTGCATAAACACACATCCATTTTTTGTACTATAGGAATAGGTAATGTAAGAGTTGAAAGGTGAAGGTTATGGCAGTTCGTGTTTATTTCACCAAGAGCCAAGAGATGGGAAACATCTGGCACTTACACACCATGCAAGTCTTAAAAACAAAGAGACCTAGACTTTAGTCCGGCTGAGCAAGCACTGGGATAAAAGCTAATGACAGGCTGCTTATTTAAAGGGATCATAATACCGAACAGCCATGTAGGAAACCAGGGAGCATTTGGGAGGGGGAAAATAAGGGGAAAATTTAGCTTTGTATTTCCAAGTGAAGGGTCAAAACCTGTCTTCAGTTACACTCCAGTGTCAATCCTGACTTGAAGGCCGTATGTAGCATGTAGGGCCCTCCAGCTTTCACTCTTCCCTGGTCTCCAGCATGACCAAATGATCCAAAGCAGCACTCAGAAGTGCTGCCAATGTGTTTCATGTGTGACGATGCAGAAGTCCTCAGGATCAATCATTTTCATGAAGGCAAGAGGAAAGCCTGAGCACTGAGGGGACTTGCAATGACTTGAGTTGTGTTAGTCTGAAAGATTTATCAGCATTTCTTGGGAATGATGGAGGTGCTCAAGCACATCCCTGTGGCTTCCCTGGAGCAGATCTTCATCAGCTTTGCATCTTCATGCAAACGTTTGACTTGAAAAAGAGGTTTTGTAAACTGGGGCTCCATCCTTTAGAAAAATCCCGGGCTGAACCTGTTCATTTATTGTGGCAGCTCTTCAAAAGACGTCACCTTCGAACTCAGATCTTCATTACTCAGTCCTCCCTAGAATATATTAGTCCCTCTAGCAGGATCCATTTTGCAAGCAGAGATTTACCCAGAAAAGCTCAGTCAGTGTGGATGGGCTATGTGGTCACATCCTGCCTCCCCAGCCTCCTGACTTCACCTAATGTCCTGTCTCCATCCTAGCGAGCTTCATCTCCCACAACCAAAAAAAAAAAAAATCACATAAAAGGGAAAAATAGGTTTATTTGTTCATGATGTGCCATTTTTCAGTCAAGAACATACACGCTACAGCCATGCTGTGCTGTCTGTAGTCCCCTACCTGCTGCTTTGATGACTTTGGAGCTAAGGATTGGCAAAAGAAGTTTCCAATTCCAACCCCTCAACCGCACCAGGAATTAATATTTAACAAATCTCCAGAGTAACAAGGACATGTGGACGCCTTCTTCTAAGGTTTTAAAGCTAATTGTTGAAAACAGCATTCTCTCCATTGCAACAAACATGTGTGACAGTCCTCTATAACGTGTTGGTTTTTCAGGAGACCAGACCTGTCACAGGCATAGGTACCATAAAAACCTCTTACTCCCAGAAGATGTGATAAGGAAACAATAGTTATTGCCCTACGAAGAGATTTCTGAGGGCAGCTACGTGACAGGAGCTCAAACGCTAATTCTCATCAAGGCTGTGGCTTTCACTCAGCTGTAAGATTTTTGGTATCGCAGCACCAGTGCCTTGTGCCAGAGAAGCAACACGCTGTTAGAGCATAAGCAAACTCCAATCAATGGCTCACATTTGTCAAAAAAACAACAACAACAACAATAAACTCCCTTTATAACAGCAGGCTTTTTAGTGTATCCGTATTTTTAAACTTCATGTTGGACCAGCTATCTCCTGCCTTTCCACAGCAGGAGTGCAGCTAGCACAGAAGTATAAAGCTGGTATAAATTCCATATCATGTCCCTTGGCTAATTTGACAAAACACAATCATGTGTCCATGTCTGATCCACATTAGATTTATAGTCTTGGGTGAGCTGGTAGTGCACAGATCTGATATTAATCTTGGAACCACAGCCTAAATCTATTAGCTGGAAGCAGTTATATGATTCTTAATCCTATTTTGTGTCAGAGCAGATGACTGCAACCAAGATGGAGCAGAAATTACATGTTTTTGCCTGGCTACACTTGCCCTGAGCTGAGCTTTTGGAGAGTTCAAGACACTACAGGTACTAATATTAAAGCTGATGTTTTGGGGGTAATTTGTAGAAATTGAACCTAGAAATCCAAGGGCCCAAAGGATGAAGCTTTGTTCTGTAAGAAATAGACTCCTTTTACTTCAAAGATGCTTATATCCCATGCAAAAACCATTCTCTATGTTTGAGAACCCACTGTTGGAGCAGGATAAAAGATTATGTGTTTAACATAATTTGCAAACATGGTAAGGATTTAGAACTGTATTCCTTGAAAAATTAATGAGATTTGTACTGCAAGAGTCCACCATAAAAACACAGCTCTCTTCCTTAGAATGATTTGCCTGTTCTGAGTATCTGAAAATCATAATCATGCTGTTTCCTTGGTAATTATATATTTTTATATACTACATTTCTTTAATAATGTTAAACCTTTTTTTTATTATTTAAAAAAAAGCATTCCCCTGACAAACACATTATTAAATTACAGTTTATACAGAGTTTATTGCTCTTGCAGTGGGGTAAATTATAGTTGTTTTATTAAACTATTTTAAAGACTGTAGTTTTACCAACATCTTGCTCCAATAGTTGGCCAAGCCCATGAATGCTACAAATTTGCAAGTTGCATCTACAGAGTCCTTCTTCATACCAGGAGTGAATTTATATTTGATTTCCTAAATAATGGGATACTGCATAAAGCAAGTCCCATCTGACTCCAAACCTCTGGTGTTTAGCACCCATTATCTATGTTGGGGGTGTTGCATTTTCTCTCTCACAAGAATTGAGAAGTATTTAGACCCAAGGAGGAGCAGGCTGTAGCCTGTTACTGTTCTGTTTATTCTTATTGCTTCAGTTTGTTTGCTTCTTCGCGGATGATCCTGTTTCTCCACAGCTGCTGGCACACCAGGAGCTCCTCAACTTGAGGAGCTACACATGCTTATCCAACCAAAAATCATAAATAAAGGGTTGGTAAGAGCCAGGCTGCGTAAATATGCAATGAAAATGCAAACTCATGTCCCTAGTCCGGTCATGCCAGAGGGCACATGTGCCTTCAGGACCCATTTCTCCTCTGGGTTACCTTCCCTGGAATTACACACGTCACATTAACAACAAGACAAGGGAAATTCATATTCCAGACAATATTAAATGGGAAGCTTGAGCCTCCTTTGGAGTCAATAGCACGTTTTCTCACTTCCACAGGCTTGTGTCTGTAATTGATAACCGTGTCCTAGTGTTTGCTGATGTTAAATGGCAGTGTGAGAACAGACTTGCACACGCGTGCGGTCGCAGGGCCAAAGCTCCGACCGCCTTGTTGGGGCTGATCCTGCAGGAGCACTCCCTTGTCTTCTGCTCAGAACAATTTCTGTGCACGGCATTTGGCACTGCAACAGGAAATTAAGGGCTGTAGGAAAGCAACCTTTGGCCTTTAATTCACTTTTTAATAAAATCATTAAAAGAAACCTACTCCCTGCCAGACATCATGGGAAATTGCTTTAATGATACTTTTGAGCAAAGCACACTCTCTCGGATGCATGCATGGCTTGCTCAATATCTTCAGCTCCTTTATTTGTGTGTTTGCAGTATGAAAATGGTTTCAATTATAAAGCCAGGCTAGAAAATTTTATATGAACCAGGCCATGATAACAACTACAGGCCATCAACAACAGTCAGAAAGTTCTGCTAGAAATCATCAATACGTTTGAGCCGAAGAGAATCAACAAAAAGACAAGGAAAGCAGAGGGATTTTGTGTTCTCCCAGTCTCTAGTGGGAACAAAATGGGTGCCATTACTTGCAGGAGTGAACACAGCAAAGTAAACCTGCAGTTTGTGAGAGCACCAACTCATCTGCCCACAGCTAAAAACCTCCTAATCAGGCTGTCCTCCCATTGACTTTAGAGTTTGCCATTCCATGTTTGTGCAGATTCTCATGAAAAAATTTGGTCCTTTTTGTGCTAGAGAAGAGACAAACCTTGCTTTATAATTATTAAACTCATAATTTACCACCTGAGAATATAAGAAATTTTATTTATTGAACTAAGCCTATGGATAGGTAATGATGGCTGAGGACACCTTAAAAATTGCAGGGGAGATCTGTGCTAAACCAAATCCATTGTTTAGTTAGAGCAGTGAAATTTTAAGAGACTGGAGAATTTCTATCTAATGCAACATTTCTCCTCACCTACTTTGTGTCTTTCTGTCTTTCCTACTGTATAAAAAAAAGTTAATCAACGAACCTGGTAGTCAGTTTTCTACAATCAATAAATTCTATGTCCAAGCCACAGTAGCTTTTATGTCTGTAAGTTGTAAAAGTAAATTTACATCATATGTCAAACATTACACATGAAGAGAAAAACAAGGCTGATTTCTAGTCCTAAAAGATATATGTGTATCCATAAAATCAGCAAGCTGCG
Organism: Pitta sordida; assembly: GCA_013390025.1. NCBI lineage: Eukaryota > Metazoa > Chordata > Aves > Passeriformes > Pittidae > Pitta > Pitta sordida. The sequence goes on along the minus strand of WEKX01015800.1, from coordinate 659,066 downwards.
GCCTGAATACAGCTGGATGATCATACCCTGACCAAATGGCTTTTTGTCTCAGACTGGAGATCTGTCAGGCTCAACTGTTTTCCAGAACTGCATCTGTTTCAGAGAGCTTTGGGAAAATGCAGGACAAACCCCTGGTTTACTACCAGTCCTGTGGGAATCCAAACTTTCCTGCTGCTTGGGCTGTGGAGAAGCCAAGGGGTCATGCCAAGTTCCTAGAGACTTTGGAGTGGTAAGAACTGAGCCCATGTTGGAGCTGTGCTGCACATCCTCCCACAGCAGAGAGTCAGGCAGCCTGGTGGAGTTTGGTCACCAGAAGGAAATAACAAAGGAGGAAAGACCCAGCTGTGCTAATTAATCACAGGGTGACTTGATAGCACCAGCTTTTCTTGAGAAAAGCAGATCTGATCCTTGCAAGAGACGTCATGTGAGCATTGTAGGGCATCTTCCAGGCAAGGCAAATCCCAGCCGGAAGAAATACAAGAAAAGGACAACTAGAAACAACAGGGAATATGTAACATTCTTAGAAAACGAAATTCAAAACCTGTGGTACCTCTTGGCCTATTAAATGAGCTCTAGGAAGGACATGGTACCTATCTAAAAATACATTGGAGAAGAGCAGTGGAAAGGAAAAAACATTGCTTTAATTTAAAGACCAAATGTGGCCCAAGAAGGATGGAATATAATCTCTGCCCATAATTACATAAGCATACAAGGAGTTGCACTGACTAGAGGATAGAACAATCAGCCAGTTTTAAGGGTCATGGTTTTGTCCCAGTGTGCTGGAGGTAGCGAAATCTTCTTGCAATTATTTAATTAGTGTATTTCCTATAGATATTTTTTCTTCACCCAAAATGAAGATATATTGCTACTCATCTTTTTATCTCCAGAAGCTCGTGCCTTGGTGGTTGGGGAGCACAGCAGAAAGGGAAACCAGAACAGACTTTTTCGTGGGCTCTTTGTTAGTGGGAACATCCTCTGTGAAAGAACATTTCCTCTGGAGAACACACAAGAATATTTCCAGAACATTTTCCACTGTTTCCAAATGACATGGCATTACTTTATTTGGGTGGGCTACTTTCTTTGGTCATTTGTGTCCCTGTTTTTGGCTGGAAACCTCCACAGATGAGTAGGAAAGGAATATTGCCTGCTCCCTCAAGTAAAGAGAAGACTGGAGTTGTAGTCTTTAAAAAGTATACCTTTCTCATGGAATTTATTAGAAAATCCCTAATGAAAATTAACATGTCTCTGAAATGAGCTGTTTATCTAATACCTCACCAGCTTTCTGGGAAGTGATTGGGTGGAGGCAATTCAATTTCAGGGTGGATCTGGTTAATATAAACTGCCACCTGGTGAATGCTAAAGACTATTTTTGTCTTCACTAGGCGTGGTCTGTTTTACACTTAGGAGAAGAACAGATCCTCAGACATTCATTTGTACAATTAGAGGTTACAACACAAATATGAAATTAAATCACTGCATGACTTTCTTCCAGCCACACTACACAAAGATTATTTTAACACAACAGTTCCTTCTAAAGTCGCCAGTCCAGAGCAAGCTGAAGTCAGGCATTCACAGTTCCTGCTAATCCAACTACTCTTTCATCCAAAATGTTGTAAGAAGCCATCCCGATAAACCTGTTGGTAACGCAGAAACAACACTACTCCCTCAAAGGGGTGGTGAAGGATGCTAAGGGCAATGCACAAAGTGTCCAAACCCTGTGGTGATGACTTCACAGCAGCATCCAGAGGAGATTGGGGAAGTCAGGCTGCAGCAGCTCCTCTCAGACAGCTTGTGGCATCAGACCTGCTCTGAAGCCTATTGACACTGATGGACTCCCACTGGCTTTTATCAGCTTTGGCTCACATCCCTGGCATCTGGCTCATGCCTCCTTATTTATAATGTCAGGCATATCAGGAGCAGCCTCCAAGGGAAAACACGCCAACTCATCTTCTTGCTCAAAGAAGCCATTTAGCTGTGATTGTAATCTGTGATTTCATAGCTAGCCCCTATTTGCCTTCACAGTTAGACTCTCCAGGGATAGAATTTTATTTCTTTGGCACAGCTTAAGCACTGTGCTGTGCAAATCTCTCTGTCTATTTATCTCATGCATACCTATATAATAAGCATGGATGTGATGGATAATAAGTACGTAGGTGCTACGGGCCTCCTTTGTGTTTCTTTGGCACTATTAATAGCCTTTAAAGTGGGAATAACTCTCATTTGTGCCAGCTCTAAGCTGTCTTGATACAGTCCAAGCATTGTAATGGAGTTTTATTATAAACAGAACATTTCTGAATAATTAATCATTTCGATATAAGACACACATAACAATTCCAAATAACCTCTGCATGTGTTCCTAGTTGAGAGGAGCGAATGAAGGATGGGGGAAAAATGGAGTCAAAGTAAGGAGAGAAGGTACAGAATCCAGCCAGGAAAGCACGGAGAAGGTTTTTTTGCCTCTCCCTACTCATACAACTCAGAACATATTTTCCCTATAAAGCAAATGGGTATGATATCCAAGTGCACCTCTGACAGTATCTCAGCTGCATGTGCAACAGTGGGGTGTGAGCATGTGGTGCTGGACAACATCATCTGCTCTAAACCACTGAGTACAGTCCCAAAAAGTAAGTGCCAAGCTCCTGGCACTGCAGTAGAAGTGGAACCTGTCAAGCTACCCAGAGCCATCTGTGTGTGTAAGCTGGTGCAGCCAGTCACTTGTTTCGCTTTTAAGAAACCCAAACAATCATAAACACATGCACTTTTTAGCTTTAGGAGCTGCAGCACAATTCACCACGCTGGGATGGCCAAGGAACTCGGGTGAGGCAGGCATGTTGGTGGCTGTTCTTTATTTCAGTGGCTGTTTCTCTGCCCTCCATTGTTTTTTTCAGTAGCACAATGAATTGGCATGTGGCACATCCAGCCAGAGGAGGCTAAAGTCCATGAGGACACAGCCCACAGCATTACTCGCTGCTTTCTACTCACTGGCCAGCTCATGCTGATGTTCCTTAAAAACAGACTTGCCCTGGCTCACCCGAGTGGTTCATTATCATATGGAAATACTGTTATGGGATGGTCTCTGTGTTCATTAATTGACCCTGAGCCTTTAAATACATTAGGAACCCACAGGGATGTGTTATTTTTGCTGGGTTCTTCTTACAGCAGGATCATCTCAGGAGCCAACTTTTGCTTTTTGTTGCCATCTCATCGATTCTCCCTCATGCCATCTGAAGTCTCAAATCCAGCCAATTATATAATAAGTAAATAAAGGTTGAAAGCATTTTGTTTTGTCGTCATGTGACATGAGATTATATATACATAATATATGAAGTTAAAAACAAGCAAACAAACAAAAATTGGAATGGTGTGGGGGAATAATGCATTTCAACTCTGACAAAAAAACCCCCTAAAACTAAACTGGAGTTCAGACAGCACTTCCTTAGACTTTAGTAGTAATTATTATTGCTTTCTATTATAATTATTATTTTTTTTGCTAATGCTTTGGGTTGAAAGGGACTTTAAATCTCATTTGGTTTCAACCCCCATGCCATGGGTACACATGCCACGCTCTTGCAAGAGGGATTTTTTTATTCCTTATGGTTACTTACATGGGAGCGTCCTTATGATTACTTACATGGGAGCAGTAAATTGAATGCCTGACTTTACAGCTTTCTTTTGGGATTTGGAAGGACTTCTTCCATCCTAGGGATCAGGATTATTTTTACAGACCACCCCTAAATCCGACTGAACTCTGTCACAAGAATACCACACCTGAAACATGTTTGTGCATCCTGAGGGCCCTTTAGACCTTAACACCTTGGTCCCTGATGCTTAACAACTGGCAAGCAAAAATTTTTTTAGGGCCATTACAGTAGGGCAGCTTATTACCACGCAGAAAATCATACGAAGTTCCAAGTCTGTGTGGCAAGGTTATAAATCAACCCCATTTACACAAGTGGACAAGTTCAAGTTGAAGTTATCGAGTATGACGGCTCGAGTGGCATCCTGTACGTCAGACCCAGAATGGAATGACCCCTCTTTTCCTTTTGCCAGAGAGACAAATGGTGAGAACATGTCAGACTTTATCTCTGATTCACATTTTTAGCTGGAGACATAGGAAATTTAAAACTGAAAATAATGTCTTTGTAGGGGCGTGTTACAATCTTTTCCTGACAAGGCCTTTATTTTTAAAAACAGGGCAGTAAACAGAACAACACCCAAATGATGACGAGGTTGAACTGTACGGATGATCATAAGCATTTTCATCAAAGAGATACTGAGTTGCTTGTCTCCAAAGACCAATTCATGACTTTCCTTGCAGCAGGGCAGCATTGGATGCCTTGGCCTATGCCCCTGCCCTGGCTGAGATAAGCCCCTGCCAGATCTTTCATCCTCATCCCACAGATAGAAGGTCCCTGGTGATCCCCTGTTGAAATATCAAAGCACTAATGACAAACCACACTCATTCTCCCACCATGAGCTTCCCCAGGGCCACGACTGTGACATCTTATAGAAACCAGCATTCACTCTCTTGCATCAACAGGGATGATCTGTGCCTGGGTTAGAGCAGGTCTGGATGCCAGAGTGTTGGAAATAGGGTGCAGCCTGGTGGAAGAGGGTGTCTTCAGTCCTTATACTCCCCTTGGCCAAGGAAACTCCCACACACTGAAAAAAATAGTGAAAACCTCCTAGTCCTTCACGGCAGAGCAGTCAGATCATGTAATGTTTGTACACACGTCTCAAGCACAGATGTATTGCTCTTTCCCTCTGCATTAGACAAACAGCAGCTTGCCTTTTTCCTTTATTTCTTATGGAAATCATGACTGTGGAGCTTGCTGTATTACTCAGAGGATGAGCTGCTAACAGCCTTCACAATCCTTTCCATCAGGAAGCAGCCAAACAAACTTGACAGGACTGTCATGTATTCGGTCACTTACCAAATTCTGTTTATGTTACTTTTAAAGCGGATTTAGCGTTCACAAGGCCATATCACTTTGTGAAATTTAGGCAACAAAAGCTCTGGTTATTCACAGGAAAGGGACAGAAGAGGTCCTTTACTCATCCTTGAAAGCTCTCCACTGCTCTTGAGCCAGAAATTCAGCCAGGTTTCATATGCAGCTGTGTGAGTTCTGCAGAAATTTCCAAACCCATTCCCAGAGTATTGTCTGTTTTCTATCCCTGAGAAGACGAGTGAAAAGGTTAATCCCTCTGACTCATTCCACAAAGGAAGGTTGAAAGCCTTGTGGTGGTGACTACCATCACCTCCAACCTGGACTCAACTCAGAACAGCACTTGTTCTTCCTGCAGTGAGAATTTAACCCCTGGCTTCAATGATCGAGCCTTTATAGGGGAAAAAAAGGCCTCTAGAAACCTTACAGCTAAAGGACTGTATCACAAACAAACATGGGGGGGTTGTGTTTGGTTTCCTATCTGCAACAGGACCCACCACAGCAGCTCATGACAGCCACGCACTACATCTCATCTCTGGATTATCCTTCACAAAGCGAGTGGGATTTTATCCAGAGAAACTCTGCGAAGTCTGGTGAATGGTCGCAGAAGCATTTTGTAAAATGTTTTATTTCACACAATTTGCCCCTTAGTGTGTATGTGACAGAATTCCCATTTCTCTACTGTGCAGTAAAGCTAATTAATTTCCCCTGACAATATTGCATTTTAAAGGTGGAAATATCCCTTTTTTAAAGGAAAACGATGTGATCATCCAGGCTCATGAGGAGGCAGTGCTTATTTTTCCTTGGTTGGAAGAGACTTTGTGCCACGTGCAGATAAAAATGTGATGATTAACCATGATTCTTCCAGTGAACATCTCACCAATCCTGCAAATAACACACTTGTTCCTATAAGGAAGGAAGATATCAATGCAAAATTTATTGGTTATGAGGCAGCATATTGTGGCTGGAATTTTCCAAAGAGCTCAGTGTCTTTAAGAGTGGCCAAACATTTGAAAGAAGCTCTTAATGATCCAAAATAAATGTCTACATTTTGAGAAGACAGGCAGAGAGACATTAGACGCTGTCTGGGAAGAGATTCCATGTTTTATCACTTCCAAGTTTTCTCTTTGCACATGAATTTTGTCCTCCTGCCTGGCTGAATTGGAAGAGGGACATAACACTCTGCGTCTCAGAAGGGTCGGCCAAGCATGTGCATTGCCAATGCATGGGCTGGATGCACTGCTTCAGTGGCATTGGAATTTGCTGTCCCTGGAAGCAACTTTGGAATGATCTGGCCATATCCTCCATGTCTGGGCCAGTCCAAGAGTGATGCAGAGCCACTGTAACCTTAAATCAGGAAGACTCATCGGCTTCGCCCTCTGGCACATAAGAGAAAACCCATGCAAATCATCATCCCCCTGCAAAGCACATGCAGAGATTGTATCATATCGCCTACTGCAATGCAAAAGAAATGAGAAATCAAAGACCCTGGAGACTTTTCTTGTTCTTTTTAAGTTCTCTCCCAGCAAATACGGTGCCCATACTTTACAAGGCTACAACACAATAATCTACCACCACCACTTTAACAACCAAGCAGTTGCAGAGTTGATCTATAAACTGATGTTGCCATTTAATGTGGTTTCCAGTGAACTGTAAAATTTATAGCTGTAACTAACACCCGCCCTGCCCCTCTCTCTTTTATGTTCACCTCAAAAAACAAGCTGCTCCACAGCTCCAAAAGGCAACACGCAGAAAATCAATGTGCAACCTGAAGTGAGCTAATTAGGATCATATTGACATACCATGGATCTGTGGCCTTCTGGTCAATTAAGCAAAGATTAATGTCTAACACTGGGTGGATGAATGCCACCAAAAGGCAGGCACAGAAATATTCAGATACACTGTTCTTGTGCAAAAAAGGAACAGTGGCAAAGCTGCAGAGCAGAGACCCTTTGTGAGCTCTCTTCCATGATTTTTCCACTCTCTTCATTGCAAAGTTCTCAGCATCGCCATTTTCTTCTCAACATAGTGCCACTGGGACCCCTTCTTTGCCAACTGCTTGGCATGGGCATCCCTCCTTTCAGCCATGCTGATAACAGCAGGGGTAAGATGAACTTCACATCTGCTCAGCTGGCCTGGCCCTTCTCCTGTCCCCTTTAAAGTGACTAATGAGATTTAAATGGGCTTCACATCAAGTCCACCACATGGGGGGAACTTTGTCCCAAACGAACGTCATGTTGGAAAATCTTGGGCGCGCACAAGCACGCAGACCAATTTAAGCTCACCGTTGTGAGCACTTGGAATGAAAACTGAGGGCTTGAACCCAAAGCCCATTAGCCTTTGGAAAGGCTCCCTATGATGTCAGTGGATTTTGGAATAAGCTTTTGATGCTTTCTGGTAAGGGCTGATGGAAAAAAGTCTCCAAGCTTAATTGGGGTTGAGAGGGAATTGGTTAGGAAAATGTTTTTAGATGAACACCACTGTTGCAGGGGATGCATGCTTGTGCTCCATTAATACTTTCTGCAGAAAACTCCCACACTTACTGATGTTGTTTGTTCGTTCATAGGACGTAATTATTTTTTTTAGTGGGGAGCAGAGTAACTTTCTGACCTCGTGTAAGATCACATTTAATATTTTAATCTTCTCAACAATTTCTTAATGGAAAGAAGGATCCATTTCAATACTTTTGTCTGGATATTGAACCAAAACTTTGATTTTTCCTGCCACTGCCTCTGTGCCATGAACACAGTTGTCTGCAAGCACTGGGAGTGGTGATAATGCCATGAGGTATATCCACATTGCTTCCATGGGCGGTTTCTCAGGAGGATGAGGAGAGCAATCCAAAGGGACACAAGGCCACCCCTGGGTCATTTTGGGAGCTCCTAGAGCTACTGTATTTATATATCAGCTGATGAGAGAAGCCAGAGTCCTCAACATCATGATTGCAGTAAATCAAACTTTGCCTTAAGGTGGATTTGTCTGGAGCCAGAGCATGAGTGGCAATTTAGGGTAAGGCAACCTTATGATGGTTTTGGGAGAACTGTCATGTTAAGCTCATGGACAAAGCATAACCAAAGCAGAGAGCTAGATTCTCATGTCATTTTTCCTTGTGAAACCAGGCATAAGTCAATGGGTGATAAACCTGCTGCGGGAGAACCACAATGCTGTGCCATGTAATTGTGGTCAACCCCATAAAAATTCATAGGAGTGGGAATGGAAGAGAGCTACTACCTTAGGAAAAAAAGAAATTAGGAATTCTAATAGCAGGGGGAAAAAAGGATGGATAACAAGCAAGGATACAAGTCCCTGGTTAGGGATGTTGAAAAGTGTTATACATGTATTGATATTTTTTTCCCCCTAAGTCAGTATATGACCTGCTCTCTACTTCTCTCAACACGGTGCAATAACACCAAGATATTAATAGAATCATAGAATGTTCTGAGTTGGAAGAGACCCACAAGGATCATCAAGTCAAAAGATCATCAACATATTGTGGTGCAAGTGCACAGGTACAACAACTTGTTGTTTCCTGGTAGGGGTGAAAGTGGAAACACTGAGTAATTTATGGGAGTCTTAGTAGAGCTGTAGGATATTTAGGGAGTACCACTCCAGTGCGTAACAAAAGAACCCATAAAGCAGAAATTACAAAAGAGACAATACAAACAGCAACGTGGATTGTCTCTGTGAATCTGCTCTTCACACTTTACAGCAGGGAGAGCTCAACTCCAGTTTTACAAAACAGCCTGGCAGCTGTGCTATTTATATGTTCACCACCAAGCTTTCATTAGTTTTAACACATGTTAATGGACACCCTGTATTATTTTGGGAGGCTAAATGTGAGATTTATTTAATTTCCTTAAATATCAAATATGGGTCAAGTAAAATAAACCATGGATTGTATTTTTTTTTTTAAAGGAAAAAAGTGTCAGTTTAACAGAATTCAGACAGAGCAATGTCTGATCATATTTACACCATTTATAGGTTAGGAAATCTCCAAAGAAATGTGAGGAAACCTAAAGCCTGCCTGAGTACATTGAGTGAAATTCTTTTTGGTAATGAATAAATACTCAACACGTCTTTACAAGAACACCCTTTTAAGCACATATAAATATTCTACAATCTTTCAGAAAATCTCCAATTTAAATGTGATGCTTAAACCAGGCTTTTTTTAAAATAGTATTTTTAAATGTCATTTGCAGGTCCTATAATTTCTCTCAGATTTCTTCCCTTTGCTAAAAACACCAGTGTTTTCAAACAGTCATACAAAGACTTTTGCAACAGAGTCCTTGTGTTGTTTAAAAGAAGTTCTCAAATATGAACTACATGCACCTAAATCAAACTGCAGCTACAAGCAAACTTATTTCTCACCTCATCTTGTTCTTTAGGATTTAATGGAAAACTGGCATAAAGCGTGGCAAGAGAAAAAAAGTACCTGCCACAAAAAATAAATCTGTCATACTCAGGAAAATCCATTCATCAAAGAAGGGAAAAATACAATGAAATCATGAGAAGTTTATGGAATAAATCTGCAACTGATTTGGCTCTAATATTTAATCTCCTTCTGCTACCTTGTAGTGTGAGATTGTGTTCACTCTTCAGAGCTTGAACATGACAATGGGTTTTTTAGTAGTAAATTTATAACTTAATCAGGATATTGCTGGTGTGGTAGGACATAGCCAGTGCTTTTAGAGTGTTTCTGATTCTGGTCAGAGGGACAGATTCTCGGTGAGCTAAATCAGACACAGTTTGAGTGGTAACGCATGACTTTGTAGAAGCGCCATTGATTTATACCACTGGTGAGCCTGGCTCTAACCTGCACTGGAAAGGGCACTTTCAAAGCAAAAACTGCCCTTGTACACTCTGCTCCCAGTTAAACACAACCCTGCTCTGTCCTGAGAGCCAGGACCCGGGATCACAGGTTTGCAAGGAACAAGAAAAAGTGCCCAGAGAAACGTCCCGTGGCACAACAAACGCCTTTCCCTGACAGCGATGCTGAGCTTGCTGACACCCCGGGCTTCAAAGCAAAGCGAGGGGTGGCTGTGAAGGAGCTGACCTTGCAAAGACATTTGTTTATCAGCACAAACTGGGGCCCTTCTCCAACCTGAGTCAAACAGCTTCTGTTGTACCCCAGGAACTGCGGGAAACTGGAGAATCTGCGAGAGGGTTGCAGTGCCCATCCAGAGATTTGACTTTCGTGAGTGACAGCTTGATGAACTCAGGCCATGGGGAGTTGGCCCTTTGAAGATGTAATTATGCTGCTAGTGGAGAAAAAAATGGCTCTGGATTGTGCTGTGCATGTTTACACAATGCCAAAGAGATGAAGAGGGGCTCCTTGGGACGGGTGCCACAACAGGGAAGACACATTTCAAAGAGTTATTTATTCACCGGAGATCCTGAGAGGATGTTTGTTGGATCATGCGGAATAGTGGAAGCTCCTGAAATCCAGGATGTCATAAGTTCAAGCTGGAGCAGGCAGCAGCTCTCTGGGTTACTGGGAGCTTGTCAAGTACCACAATTACCATTTGTTTTCCTCCCACCCATGACTTCTAAGTGGTAGTGTCATTTGTGACAACCCTGATGATGATTATTTATGTCATATAAACAACATATGTTGGCACAATAATCTTTCCCCACTTTCAATTCACCAGTTTCTCAATGAGCTTTTCAAAAGCAAAGGGAACAGGGAGGAGAAGGATCAGTGCCGAGTAGCTTAAATTTGTCTGAGATCTCCTCCTTGATGAGGAAGCCACTGCATGCTGCTACTTGGGTACCTTGGGAAGTGCTGGCCTGGCCTTGTCCCTTAGGATGCTGATGGCTCCCAGTGCTCCTCAGGACGTCATTCAGCACACACCCAGTAAAAAAGTGCAAATGTGGCTATTTTTATGTCAAAGCATCCTCTTTCTGCCTTTCTGTGCTGCGTGCTTGCTCTGAGACGGACACCTCCTCCCCTGTGCCAGCCCCTTGCCTGCAGCTTGCTCCTCCATCCCTCTTGTTTTGTCTACTCTCTGCTAATCGCCTGCATTAGTACATGGCATTGTTTTAATTCCAGCCACCAGCCAGATAAGGCTATCAGCATATCACAACTTTTGCTTACGATAATCTGCTGGGGCTCTTGTGAAAGGAATGCTCTGCCATGCCAGGGGGGCAATGCTGGGTGTACCAAAGGGATGCTCATCAGCTACGACCTTGCTGTACAACCTGGAGCAAATTGCTGTTTTCCCATTTGACACCATCTGTCTGCTTATTTTTGAGAGTAAAACTGACTTTCAATACAGATAGACAGAGCCCTTAGCATGGGCTGGACTGTGACTGGATCTCTGCTGGCTACTTTAACCATCCAGCTTGAAGGCAAATATTTGTATATACAGATAAGCTGACATTTTGTTTAGTACATGCTCTCTAATTTCCAATAAAACCTCTAATAAAGAATTACAAAGTGAATTTATTGCTTTGCTTCAAAGCGAGGACATGGTGCCGCTTTGAAGTGGTATTTGAAGTGTTAAATCCATTTCTATGATGCTTTAATACATTTTCTGTAAAATTCTCTCTTTTTTTCAGTTATTTTAATATAATTGTGCCACTCTGTTAAAAGGCCATAAAATATTTTAAAGAGCAATAAAAGTAAACACAAATGCTAAAAAGCCCATTCTTCTCTCTCCAACCCACTGAGAGAGGAAGGGACAGAGGACTGAGGCATAACAAAATTCATGGCAGCTGTGTAAATAAAATAAAAGATCACACTGGTTTTCTGTTGATTATGATTCTTAACATCTTGCTATCTATCAAGAGCCCAAGGCAAGCTCTGGGAAGGAAGCAGAAACACTGAAGGAGAGCGTGCAAGAGTAGACAGCCTTTGTATCCTTCCTGAAAATAGGAATCAAAATAAAAGAGCAACAAAGCTTTCTCAGGCAAAGAGCCTTCATCTAGCAGACTTCACCTGCTTCAGCCATGAGCCAGCTGAAGGGTGTTATTACAACCAGCATTAATAAGGATGTGCTCCTTGCCAAGTCAGAGTAGGCTTTAGTAGGACTGACCCCCTGGGACAACCTCCTTCCTCCTGCCTGGATTTCATTTGCTTTCTGCAAACCACCAAGTTTATCTCTGTGCTGGGTACCTGCTCATGGTTCACTGAAGTTTTAGAAAAGAGGGTTTAAAGAGGATGTAACTTGATAAAATACAGAGTTCTCCTCAGCCCACCCATGAATTTCACCTGGTGTGGGAAGAGGAAAGTCTAGACTAGATGCAAAACTGAAGCTGAAGTGGGGACAAAAATGGCCAGAGAGGGTCTTCCAAAAATCTGAATAATGACTGTTGATGCTACTAAAAATAGAGAGACACAAACCCCTGCCAAAATGGGTTTATCTAAGGGAAATTGAATTCTCCATGTCGATGGTCTCTGCAGAAATTTACAACATTTCTCATAAAAGAAAATAATAGATTTTCAGCCAATATCTTTCCTTCCTGTAAAATATACTTGACAAAAATGGTTCTTTTGTTCCCCAGCCTGGGCTAAAGTTGGGAGCCCAGCACCTTCCCACGCTGCAGCCCATTGCAAGCAATGGCTCTCACCAGTTTCCTTGGTCACAGAATCACAAAATCCTTTTGGTTGGAAAAGACCTCCAAGACTATCGAGTCTTTTTTGACCAATCTCCACTTTGGCAACCAGACATGGCACTAAATGACACATCCAGGCATTTCTTGAACACCTCCATTGATGGTGATTCCATCACTTCCCTGAGCAGTCCATTCCAATGCCTGACAACCAGTTCAGTGAAGAAATTCTTGATGTCCAACCTGAGCCTCCCCTGGTGCAGTTTGAGGCCATTTCCTCTCATCCTGTCACAAGTTGCCTGAGAGAAGAGACTGACTTTCCCCTGGCTCCAACCTCCTTTCAGGTAGTTGTAGAGAGCAATAAGGCCTCCCTGAGCTCCTATTCTCCAAGTTCAACAACGCCACAGGGATTTACCAAGGTGCTGACAGAGCCACGGCCAGATCTCACTCCTCCTGCCTTTTTTGAAAAATAATACAGTAGCCTGAGCTGTATTTATAGCATATATATATATATAGCACATATAACTGTATTTATAGCATCCTAAAGTCTAAATTTGCAGCTAGGTCTACGGGTGCAAGCTCAGGTTCTGGTGTACTGCCTGGGATGAGCACAAATCCCCTTAATACAACTTCTCTTTATTGTTCAGCAGTAATTATGCAAGAAAAACTCCCAACCTGCCATGTCTGTTGAGTTTTTGGAGATGTCAGGCATATAATGGAAAGGCTAATTATTTTTCAAGATGCTGCTACAAACCTTCCATGCCTCGAAGACTGTTTCACTGATGAGCATTTATAGATGCAGTGCTTCACAGGCAACAGCCACTGGGGTGACGGCAGGAGTGAAAAGAAATTTGCCTTCAAAAGCCAAGGTGTAAAAGGAGGGTAAAATAAATTTGGGAGAACTGAACTTAGGGAAAGCTTAGTGGGAACAAAATGTGACTAATGATCAAGTCAGTCCAACAGGTAACTAATATCCTTCATGAACCCGTGGTCCCTTGACCTATGTTGGGAAGGTTTCATAGACAGGGAAAAGTAGGAGGATCCTGCCCTCAGTGAGCACCAAAGGCCCTGGTCAACCTGAAGACATCTGAACAGCTGTGCAGGGACTCTGCCACCCCATTGCACCTCACCCTACCCCATACCAGCCAGGGCACCCAGCTCTCCAAACTCCGAGGACTCTGCTACACTCTGTAGTGCCAGCACACACACACAGGCCTGTGTGTTATGAGCAAAGCGCTCCACAGTGTTTTTCTGGAAGTGACTTCATTTGGTCTGAGGTCTTAATGCAGAATTTTGTTGCATTTATTTATTTTTCCATGTGTTTTCTCATCCTAGACAACACACATGCAGCTGCGAGAGGCTGATGACTCCCTTTGCTGAGCAGACTTTCTCCTGGGAGCCCTCTTTCAATGGGCTCCATTACAACAATCTGGAGTTTGCGTTTCCGCCGTCGCGCTGACGAATGGAGTCCAAGGTCCTGGAGTCACTACAATGAGCACAGGGCAGGAATCACAGCCAAATACACCAGCACAGCTCACTAGCCACTGATATATTTCCCTCTGTGACTCCCACGTGGCTGAGGTCCAGGCTTGAGCCCACGTACCGCTGGAATCCTACACATCATTTTGGGGTCTTTACTCATCATTTACTAGACGGCGCTCTCTGAATTGTCAGTAGGGTTTCCAGGAGCGAGAGGCTTTCATTGTGCTCAGTGGGGATTTGGCCACGGCTTTTCCGGAAGGACGGGAATACCAAAAATACTAACGTCCTCCAAGTTACTCACTTCGGTGTGCCTGTAAGGTCTGTGTATGGAAAATTGTTTGTCATTTCCTTGCAGATGCTATTTTAAAAGGAGAGATATATATCATTCTGGCAACAGCACAGCACCGTGATTTAATAGTTTATTTATCTCTAAGCCCAGCTCTGGCTCTTAAGTACATGAACCTGTCCCTGTCCCTTCTTCCTCTCCTTTTTTGTCAAGAAGCACACAGTTCTGGTCTAATACGGCTTGCTAATGGAACAAGATCTGCTGACCTGAGTGAACCTTGGCTACCAAGGGAACGGAGGATTTGCAGTGCTCAGGGCTTCATCCAGTGGGAAGCAGTCATTTGAAAGTATTGAGTGAGCCCAACAGCTAAAGATACTTAGAGATGGGAATTCATCATAACATTTCACTACTGAGACACAGTTGGTGTTGGGGTGTAGAGTGCAAAGGAGAGCATTGCTGTGGGAGAAGCTTTCTGGGGTAAAGACCCATGTAAGTGGTTCTCTTCCCGCCTGATAGCAGAATGAGTGGAGGAAATGGATATGAATAGTTTACTTGTGAGGTTGCAAACCAACCCTGGACCTTGCCACTCATCCTGATAACAGGCATTCCTTGACACTTGTTTTCCCTAGACAGCCCAGTGATTTCAATCTCCAAAACTGAGAGCACACTCACGTTTTTATATAGTTTTAGGATGTTCTGAGCAGTAAGAGCTTTTTTTTTTTGTTCTCATTTTATAAGTGACAAACCCCTTTATTTTCTGTATTTGTAAGCATCAAAGTTATAAGGGCCCTGACCCTGTGAAGGCTTGAGGACACTTGGCTTTGGTGGATTCTGGCCCCAACATCTATATTGAGCCCCAGCTTTACTTTGAATAGAAGCTGAAGTGCCTGTAAATTCTGGCTGCAGAAAAACCATGGATGTAGTCAGACTTCTTACAGGAGAAGTCAAATTGCATCTTTGGAGTGGGAACCAGACATTTTAGAGCTGAGACAGAAATTCATTAGAAATGAAGACAGATGATCATGAAGTCCAGGTTTGTGAATGGAAGAAGTTAAATAATTGCCTGAAGCCCTGACAGACCAGCAACCTCCTCCACCAAACCATTAAAGATGTCTCTTCACAAAAGCAAAAAAAAATGTGCATTTGAGGGCTTGAGAGAAGTCTGCCTTCTGGAATGCCTTTGTCCATTTGCCCAGAAGCCTCAGTATCAGTTACAGCCTGTGAAACACTCAGAGTTTTCTGGGGTCTCTTGGCCAGCAGATTCCCTCTTTCTGCTTCCAAGGATTATTTTTTCTCCATTAGAATACAGATTTTGGACAATTTCCCTCTCATCATGCACAAGTGTAACAGATGATCTCTCACTGAATTATTTTAGAAATGCGTTTATGGAGTCTGTTGTCTGGGATATACAAGTTCCATCTTTCCTATGCTATATATTATCAAATACATCCTAATAAAAGGGTCCAAAGCATGGAAGACTGACTTTGCAACTGACAAAAAACTTTCACTGGTCAACCCAGACACTGTCAAGCATCTGCACTGTGCTCATAATCTGCTTTCTGTGTCTCTCTAGTGCCTCTTGCATGTGGAGGACAGAAAACTACTACAAACACCAGCTGAAGGAGCTGCTACCATTGCTCAGGTGACAACAGCTTTTGGTCACATAGATCCCATGTCTGCTTGGGATATATTAGTGACATTCACTGTTGTGATGCTGCCTGCTGGCAGCCTGGGGACAGCTTTGGAGAAGGGATGGCTTTCTGCAAAATGGTTGCGTTGGAAGAGAAGGGCCCTGTCTGTGTGTGTGCTCACCCTCCAGGTCTCTGGATGTTCAGCTTGGTTCCTTGCTGGGAACTGACCTGCGCGTGGTCTGTCTCCCTCATTTTCTTGGGAAAAGAGTGGCCCATGGGACATCTCATGAGGTCCCTTGGCATAGACAAGCTTCAGATGCGGGTTAGGGACCTCAGCATGCTGAATCATTGCTGTCGTCTGTGTGTGTTGGTTGTGCTGGAATCAGATAAGGGAAAGCTGTTATAAGGATTTATTTACAAAGAAAACAAAAAGAAATCAAAACCCCAAAGCTGCACAATGGGTAACATGGAAAATACACTGCCCTGAGCCAACTGAATATTTGAGCTGATATTTAGTGTTCTCTTTTTGTTTAGAGTTGTGCATGTTCGAGCGTCTGGCCCTGGACGCTGAACATCTTATGCAACTCAGCCCCCAGCACTGCTCAGGACATTCTTTTTGGTTTACAAGGAATCTTTATTGAAGCAGTACACAACGATAAGCATTAATAGAAAGGACATTCCTCTCCCATAACTTTAAAGAGAAGTCATTAATTCCCTCTGCAGAAATGTGTGCAATGTGAATTCCTGGAAGGGTGGGGCAGGAGGGAGAAAGGACTGCAAGATGAAAACCTGGGGGAATGGTGTCACAAATAAAATGTAAGCTGTATATTGCACTATGCAGGTTTAGATAAAAAATGTTTCTTGGTGAAAAAAAGCACTGGTCAGCCACTATTAGAAGTGTATCCAACTTGATCACCCTGTCCTCAGCTAATGTGCCACGTGCTGACCCTTGCAGATGCTGCTGGCATGGTCAACCTGTTCTCTTCTCTATGCTTTGTCCTCTGTCGTGTCCCAGCTATGTGCTGGTGGGTCTCAGACCTGTCTGTCATGCTGCTGCCCTCTCCTGTTGGATGGGTTGAGGTTGACAATAACCATCCCTCAGTGGGGAGAGTGCATGAAGACCAAGGTCTGGAAATGCTGGCAAACGTGGCATGGTGGGAATGGGAACATTGTCCCTGCAGCAATTTGCTGCTTTTGCAAGGAAAACCACTTCAGCAGGTCGTGCTATGAGTGCTGGTCCTGAAGTTCTGATGAATTACCGTTCACAGGGTTAATCCCAGGCTGTGGCATAGAGCCAAGTGCTTCAAGACCTCTTACCATCACCCTGGGACAGCCAGTCCATGTGGCACAGAGCCCAGCACCAAGAGCAGAAAGGACGAGAGGACTTAGATATGTGAGGAACCAGAAAGACAATTAACCACAGCCTCAGACGAGAGTAAAATATCCCATCTGCCTTTGTTTTAATGGAATTGATCTAAACCAGAGACACAATGATTTCCAGTGCAAAAGTTTACAGGCATAATCTGTGTTTGCTGGTGGAAATGGCTCTCTGCACTTGGGAGTGGGAGCACACCATGTTGGTGCAGTTTATCTTCTAGTGAGTTCAAGACTTCAAGGAGATTGCTTTAATGAGGGGTTAGTAAACTTCACAGTTGTCTGCAATATTTTATTGGAGGATGGGGAAACTGCTCAAACATCTGTTCGGAAGAATAAACAAACAGCTTTGCCACATCGATTATGGCTGAGCCACGGGTTTTGTGAAGGAGGTGATTGATGCACTTCAATTACAGTTTGAAAGAGCAGGCTGGCTCCGAGGGTGGGACTTACAAGTCAACTCAAAGGATGAGGAGGGTGCAGAGCCTCCTCAAATCCTGGACATTTTAATATTGCATCCCAGAAGGGGGATGCGGTAGGTGGTGGCTGTTTTTCAGAATAAACATTCTGGGTTAGGACCGAACATTAATACAGCAAAGATCTGGGGAAATATACCTCTGTAAACAGCAGTGTTTTATAGCTGTGAACGGAACTGTGTGTACCAAGAATCCTCTGCCTGTACCTGAGTGTACCCCGCTCATAGAAAAAAATCAACAGGGAATTTCCTTGCTTGGAGGAAAATATTCAGTAGATTTCATTTGTACAATAAATTTCACATAATCCTTATGTCCCTGGAATGAAGAGACAGCATAAAGACTATGGTAGGAAAATAAATGTAAGAGGAATCAAAGGAGTCAGTGAGATTTCTTATGTGGATAACTTAATAAAATATATTAGAAAACCTTAACTTTGCTATCAGTCACAGAAGATAAAGTTTAAAACATAGATCCTGCCTGCCACAAATTTCCAACGTAATGTTATTGTAAGAATGCTGCACAAATATATATATATATATATATCTATGTCCAGAAATATAGACATTGAACACTGAAAAAATGTGTGTCATGCAAAAGAAACAGTGAAACATGCAGTGTGCAAAGGTACTGGTGATATTATCTCTTGCCCAAGTGCCAGCCCTGCCAGGAGCTGGGAACATGAGCTCCATGGGGGTTTGAGGTCTACAGAAGAAGCCCACATGGGTAACCTAATAGCACAGTATGGACAGGAATGATTTTCGCTGTACAAAAGGCAATTTCATGGTCATCTCCCTTGGAGAGTTGGTGGGAGTTGGAAGCTGAACTGCTATTTTTGTCTTTGAAAGCCTCTCCTGTAATATTTACACAAAATGGTGACAGGATTTTATAAAAGCACCCCGAAACAGACAAAGGTGGAAACATGTTTTAACCTAATGCTGTCCAAGGATAGAAAAGTCTGGCATTTGAATATGAAAAAAATCTTTAGCATTTACATGTGGGCCCACCTGCCTTTGATTAAACTGACCTTACCTGTGCTCAGGGCTGCAGGGGAGTCCCCTCAGTTTTTGGTGACCCCCTGAGTGGCATGTACCTTGTTCTGTGTTTCAGAACTTCAGTGGCTTCAGAACTTACTGATACAGTGACTGGGTATATATAAAGCTGGGCAATTCATATAGAGAATTCACCAACCAACAAACTTACCCCAGACTTCAGAAGCTTAGCATCCTTCTTGTGATAAAAAAGGAATGGTGTTACCAACAGAAAATCTGTATTTCTCTTTGCAAGAGTAAATTTTCTCACTGCCTTATCAGAAGCCAGGCATGGAAAGTCCTTTTTTATTGCAATTATTTTCTCTTTCAACAGATTTCATAACATGCAGCAATCTTGTTATGCTAGGTACATTGTTTTTGCAAAGAAAACAGAGGTTTTCCTTGTAAAAGGCTGTTTCTTCCAGAGAAAGACTGGTTTGTTTTATTTTTCCCCTTAGGAAAAAACAAGGCTCACACTGTGGCAACAAGTCCTTCAGGAAATGTTGGGGCTGATTCCTTCTTCTCGTTGCCTGTGGTGCCAGGAGCTTCACGTCTCCTGCAAATCCCCATTGCATATAAATATCACCTCCTGGTCCCTTGTAGAGGGCTTTCCCCTGTGCTCAAAGACATGAAGGTTTTTGTACCCTGTCCCAGAAGAGGAGGAGGAGGTGGCAATCATCCACGCTGGGTGAATGTCAACCCCATGGGTTTAGATTACGATCTCAAATATTTCTGAAAATGTAACAACTGGGTTAATAACAGGAAGTTGGGAGCTCGCAAATTACCGTTCTTATTATCAGAACAGAGGCTGAGAGAAGGAGCCATATTTTGGCAGTGATAGCTAATTTCCATTAGAGCTATGTGGCTTATTCATTTCTTTAAGGCTGCTTTTCCTTTTAAAGGATACTAGAGTAGATGCCTCCTTTTATGAGACATTAATTTATTCCGTCTGAGCGGTTTGTATTGATGGAGGAAGCGGATTTTTTCAAAGTGGCTGAGTAAACAAGGTATCAGTCCTGTATCCCTCTGATACCAGTCTCTTACTGGAAAAGACATGGGACACGTCATTTCCATGGGCTCAGCTCTGAGCCAGCACAGGGACTGTCCCAGGAGCTCTCTCACCATGCATGTCTCTGCATCATCTTTTTTCCCAGAAGAGGCTCAAAGCTTTCATGTGGGTGAGACTAAAAGTCCACAAAAAAAGATAAATATGAGCTTGTGTTATCAGGGTCCAGGCATGTACCTGACCACTGCACAGTGCAGTGTGGAGCTGGACCTGGCTCAGTTGCCAGCCCATATCCCAAGAGTGTTTTGTGACCGAGAAAAGAAATACTAATAATGTCAGTTAAAGAATTAGAAAATCCTGGAGTGATTTGGGTAGGAGGGAGCCTTGAAGTTCATCTTGTGCCAACCCCTGGCATGGGCAGGGACAACTTCCACTAGACCAGGTTTCTCAGAGCCCCATCCAACCTGGCCTTGAGCACTTCCAGGAGCGGGGTATTCAGGTCTACAGAAACTTTTCTCCTTTCCTTGTTGGAAAAGTTGCTACTTATGAGGGCAAAATAACTTGTCCTGTAGAAAGAAATTGTATAATAAAGTGGATTCCTTGAAGTCATAGTGATATTTCCCAACAGCAATCCTTCCCATTTGAAGTCTGTTCTTCTTCCTACCTGGTGCAACCCTTCCAAGCAGGAGACTGAGAGATGTGGTGGGCACCAAAAGCTCTGCACAGCTCCGAGGGTGTTTTGCAAAGCCAGCTCAAAGGTCTGAGCGGAGACACAACAGCGATAAGACAGAAGGAAGGGTGACCAAAAGCCTGTGTTACCAAAGGTGTGGGTCATACTGATCCCATAACAGCATTTACATGCACTTCTCTGGAACACAGTCTTTAAAGGAAAAAGGCTGTATTTTGTCTGAATTTGGGGTGAAGGCTGCTGTGCTGTATTTCTTTACTATGGCCCCAGAATCAATGACTTGGCCAGAAGCCTTTTACTGCAAAACAGCAGGACTCAAAAAAAAAAAAATTGGCATAATGTTCATTCAAATAGGGGCTCTGTCCTTCGAATTATGTTTAGAGATAAGTAAAGGCCAAGTGTGTGTCTTCAGCACTTCTATAATATGATCTGAAGCGAAAAAGTTCGAACTGAGCAATTTAGGAGCAAGGAGAAAATCCAGAATAATCAAGCTTCTCCAGTTTTATGTATGAACTGAACAGCAGGGAGTCTGGTCTCTGAGGTCCAGCACCTTTTGCTAGATGATACACTGTCTGTACAGCGCTGTAAAATATCCTGTCTGCTTTATCTTGGGTGGAGCAATAAAGGAAGGAAAATCACAATAGCTCTCCTCCCTTTATCAAAATAGTCTGTGCCTATCTAAGAATCAAGGATAAATTAATAATAGGGATCCTTAGGGACTGGGGCTGCTGCTACAAGCGAATGTGTGACATGGCAAATATGCACACTTGAATATCATCCAAGCATTTAACACCCTCCAATTTGGACAATGTATCTGTGCAACATCTCTCCAGCTGGTTCCTGTGTAGCCTCATCAAATATGTAAACACAGTGTTCTTTATTTGAAAACCTCCATTTCCTCTCATATTGGTTTTTTATAGCCCTCACATCCTCCACTTCTCTACTGCCAGAGAAGATCCATCACCTTCCAGCTCTGCGGCCTACCAGAACCCCCGTGGCAGACAGGGATTATTCAGGGTTATTTGCAGCTGATACCATCTGACCCCAATTCACTACCAAGTTGTGACTTGTATTCGGTCAAAGGTCAGATTTGGTGATCTTGGAGGTCTTTTCCAACCTTGATGATTCTACGATTCTATGAACTTGCCCATTGCCTTCTCCAGGACACCAGGCAAAGGCGTGGAGGTGACCAAACCCTGCATTTAGACAGCAACAGGCACACAGGGGTATCAGTGTTCAACAGGGAACGGCATCCCAAGAAGGAGAGAGGAAAAAAAAGCATATTTTCTCATGATTTATGCAACTGATACAAAATATTTGTTATACATTTCCTTTGGGAGGTATTTTGGTTTGAAACCTGTGATACCAGCTGATAATGAGTTACACATTTATTTTGAAACACCACACACCAACACTAATTGGAAGCACGTTCTGTTTGACTAAGCAGGTACAAGAACCCTGAAATATTCACTGTCATTTAACAGGCTTCTGCAATGATATTAATCAAAGCACTTTTTTCTAAGCTAATAAAAAGCCAATGCAGCAGAGATCAGCTATGACACAGGGTAAAGAAACAGTCAACCAGGACCAGCCAAGGAGGTTTTTCTTTTCTATTACTGTTATGTTTTCATTAAAAAAATAAAAATCAAAAAGCTTTCAACTGGGACTAGTAAATTTTTCATTGCCAGATGAAAACTTCTACTGACTTCAGGAAATGTCAGGTTTTTTTCCCCCCCAGAAAGCAGGTCTTTTTCTGGGAGAAAAAAAAAATAAAATAGGGTGATTTAAGTTATAAGCCTGGCTGGAAATTTGTGACTAGTTTTTATACATGTTGTTTCTGTGCAATCATGTTGCATGTACAAGCATTAACTTGTGCTGTGGCCCAGTGACAACTGTACGAGAGAGAAGGGGAGAAATGTATCCCTTACAGAGATGCAGAAACAGAGCCACAAGGAGGTTCCAGCAGCTGCTGCTACAAAACTAGAGCAGCTGAAAGCCTGACAACACTGTTCTTCATCATCATCATTTGCATTACATTATCCTGCACGATCACACAAGCAAGGCTGAGACTATAAACTGCACCGTGGTGCACAAAGACACATGAAGAGGCTTTTCTACCTCTTAGGACAGGATTTAATATGATCTATAGCAGGTCTGTGGTGACAGTCATTATGCAAAAAAATAATTAACGTCCATAGCTATGGAAGTGACACACAAAGACAACCCTTGAGATGGCAGAGTAAGTGTAGAAAATTGTGACAGCACTGTGCTGAGAGGATACTCAGCCTTTAAAATGTTAAAGTATTGACAATCCAGATTTTTTTAGAGAGCAAAGCGTTCTACCTTTCATCACTCTTCTATTTATACAGATAGACGGATAGAAATGATATACATGAGTGTGGAGGATGTAGAAAACTCTTCCATGGTGCAAATGGATTCAGAGAAATACTTGATAAGCCTTACTGCAGACAGCAACAGCTGCACTGAAAATCAGGTTACTAAGATGAAGGTGAGGAAATGACAAGGATAATATTTTGGGGACAGACCTTACAATCACATCTCTGATGCTGCAAGCTGTTTGTGTCCATTGAAGTTACCCATTCCTGTCACAGAAATGTCATTTTTGTGGTCACGTTCAATATGGGGAATCATCTGCTAATCCCAAAGCTACAGCTGGGTTTTTCCTATTGCCACATCTTGACAAACACTTGCAGAAAAAATGTAAAAGGGTGTTGTCAAACAGAATTATCTTAATTTTTCAGGTGTTAAACATTGGGGATTTTTTAAGCTTCTAATTCCAGCCATGGGCTGATGTTGTGTACCTGGCAATCATCGTTTTGATATCTAATAAGTTGAGTTGAGTGTTCACAATTGGCTGGAAACATTTCAATCATGCTCTTGCAGAAGAGAAGTTCAGCAACGTTTGATACTCTGGCATGAAACTTTCCTACCTGGCTAAGATGCAAAAAAAGGGCTTTTCCCCTGTACTATAAGCAGGTTTAAGAAACCAGAGAAACCTCTAACCACACAGGTTGGAGGAAGAAGCCAACACAAAGGAATTCAGCGGGGAGCCAGGGCAGAATACAAGAGCATGAACACACATGCAGGGATGTTAAGTAAACAGGAAAAAAAACCTATGCAGAAGCATAATTAGATACTGGTGGATCTATGATGAGGGATCCACTGACTCTAAAAAAATCAAGTTGCTTGGTACTTCTGGGCTGGTTCCATGGCTTGGAGAAACACAGAGCAATCTCCAGTGAGGGAAATTTCCATGAAACAACTTTTTGAGGACATCCTGCGCTGGCTTCGCCACAGTTTTTTCCAAGAAAAGCAGCCAGTAGCCCAAACCAAACCCCAAAGAACGTAAACTTCAGAAACGTAAATAAAAACAAGCAGAAGAAAGAAGCCTTCGGAATTTTGGGAAGGCAGGGAGAGGAGCCAGCGGAAGGCACCGCAGGATTTGAAAAAGTCCAGTCTACTATTTGTTCATGACACCACAGTAAATGCAATGAAACTATGCCTAGGAGTAAGATATTTAGCTGGCACAACAATGTTCTTGTTTGCCAAAATAGAAGGTTTCATGTGGACTTCATCACGAGACAGCAGTAACTTTCCATTCGAAAGCAAAGGAGATTGACCATGATGGTGTAAGTCCTTCCTAAAGCAACAGGGCTCTGTGCGCTCCCAGCCCCCAGGAGGATGGATGCAAGTCCATGGGTTAGAGTGTCTAGTTCCAGACACTACAAAAAGACACTCCAAACAAGGGGACCTCTCAACATGACACAAGTGGCAGTGAGTGTACAACTCTACGTGCAGCTGACATCAGAAAAAAAACAATTTCCAAGAAAAACAGCACAGGCTCAAGTACTGCGCCTTTAAAAAATAATTTCTTTTCTTCCAGATGATTTTAATAAGTCCAGGCACATGTGTTGTAACCCCTTGATGCAGTACAATATGAATAACCAAATAAAAGATCTCTCCAGATTTTAAGATTTACTGTTTGCGATGGGAAAAGGCCAACCAGATGACATCATTATACTTCAAATATGAAATACTGCCAAGTTTGGTAATACTAAACTGGAGAAATCGATCCTCCATGTTTTTGCAGAAAAACGATTTTTGGATTTGGGGGTGATTTTTTTCTCTTGTTATTTATGTAACTATAACGTTCATGTTCAACAAACCTGAATTTTTCTTAAAACTAAAGCCAGAGCACCTTATCTTACAGATTATTTGTTTTCATCCATATGTTAGCTGGAAATAATTGAGTTTGACAATCTATGGGTTAAAGAGTAAATAGTTTTTGTTGGATAACTCATAAAGAGCCAAATTCTAGCTTGGGCAAAACTGTACTTGGCTTGGGTGGGGGTCTGGCTGATGAGGATGTCAGGATCTTTGTCCCTTGTCTGGAAGATGCTGCTTTTAGTTCCTTAAAGGAACTAAAATCCATACGTGTGTACCAATAACACCTTTCTCATCTAAGAGATCTGGATTGCTGGAAGGACAAAGCCCTGATAATACTATACTACATTTACATGCCACTTTTCTTCAGAGACTCTGTGTCTTCTCATGGCTATTTCGAACACCAAATACTGTTCAGCCCACTGCAGAGCTAAATAGATCGAGCCCCTGAGAGGTTAAGCCACTTGCCCAAGACTACGAAGTGATTCACAGGCAGAGCTGAAACTGCAAACCACAGAGCTCTTTTCCCACACCCCTGCACACCACTTCTTTTAGACTATTTGTTGATGATATGAATAATAACAGTTGCAATGTATCGCAGACAACTCCAGTGATTTTCTTTTTTAAAATATCAAATGCTTACTCGAAATCTTCTATTCAGCTGAAAATGATTCTGAAATTTCATGTTACGGCAACGCTTGCAGACAAATCCATACCCTTAGGGCCAGGAAAATGTTCTATTTTTACAGCACACATAAGTATATTTATTAAAGCACACATACATACATGGAATTATGTTGGATCTCTTTTCTTCAGAGTGGAAGCTCCAAGTGAAATGCACATGGTTCACCCATTGTAACAAAATGGGTCTTACTTAAAACTTGGTGCTGTGACAACTTTGGTGCACATTGTACGCCGTGTCTGACCTTTAAATATCAATCCTTGATCCTTGCTGCCTATGCATGAGCTGCTCCACTCTGCAGCTGGCACCAGGAGGTGAGGCACACCGGGTCCTGCTCATCTTGGAAGCCTGCAAAGCACAAGCAGCGCTGCACACTTGCTTTTCCTTTATGACATCCATTGCCAGTGGGTAAATCTCCTCCTCCTCGTGGTGGAAAGTGGTTATTCGAACGCTGATGAAGGGTTGGTCTGAGGTGACCTCCTTTGGCAGGACCCTGAACTCCATCCCATCATGGAGGTGATGATAAATGCCTGGTGGACGTGGCACTGGGAAGAGTGCCTGGAGCATGCCCACAGCTTGGCAGCAGTGGCGAGAAGCAGAGGATGAGGCCAGAATAAGCACAGGAACTGAGAAACTCTGAAGGGAAATTTTGGGGCCAAGAGCTTTTTGGGAACAGCATTTGGCTCTCCAAGCTAGAGGAGCCTTTCCGGCTCTTTGATTCCTGGTGTGCTGGGGAAAGTGGGACTTCATAGCTTCACATGGAAGAAACGTCCCACATCACCACCAGCTCTGATTCCAGCCAGGCATTCCTCTTCCCACCAGCCAAATAGGGAAAGAAAAGAGTGGAGAGGGAAAAAAAACAGTGCTAAGCCCTGAAGTTTGGCAAGCTGCTTCACCCAAAGACAAGGTTAGAAGCCTCTCTGGTTACAGTGAAAACCACTGTTGGAACTGTGGGTGAGTTCAAACCCTGGAAGGTTTTTTTAAGACCTGTTGTGAGGGGTATGGGGTGGTGCAGTTCACACACTTCATCAGGGACCAATGCCTGGGCAGCAGTTGGGGCAGTTTTAGTCATGGCAGCTGGCACAGATACATCCAGGGAACCAGCATGTGACACTACATCACTCTCTTAGATCCTCTCAGTCTCAGAAGCTGGCTTGCCTCAAGCTCATGACTCAGGGAGTTTGGGTGGCCCAAGAGCTTTCTGTCATCAAAACCATTCTTGGCAGGTAAGGTTCAGGAATGACCAGCTCCTGGGCATGGAAAGAAGCACAGATATTTGCTGCTTACTTTTTTTCATGGATTTTTTTCTGCCCAGCTACACAGATGTGCTCCACATATCTCATAGCGCATGGAGATCTGGGGTGGGAGATGCAGAAGATGCTCCTGCACTCCTTGTGGACTCACAAGTTTTCTGCTAGTCAAATTGTTGGTAGATATGGGAATTTGGCAAGCTAACCAACTGCCACATGCTTTAACCAGAGAGTGTGAATGCAATTAGGTACTTCACAGCACGCAGAATCTACTGCGGGCTTGGCAGAAGTGTCTCCAAGAGTAAAAAGAGGGAGGAACATGTAAAATTCAGATTTCATTCAAATGAACTGGAACACAATGCCAGAAAATATAAACCCAAGAAGTAAAACACAACATTTAGTAAAAGGTCTGTACATTAAGAGACATCAGGGACATGTTCTCCCTATAGCTTTATTTTTAACTGGATGTGTGGAAGAAAGAGGCCAGGTTTCACGATGTGGCCCGCCACACTGGGAAAGGCCATCAGAGGTGAGAAGGACCAAGATCCTCCCAATGAGGGGAAGATGAAAGAGCTACAGCAAAGCCCTCAGAGGAAAATAGGTTCCTTTCCAACAGCAGATCCTTTATTCGTCCTCCTTCTACCTGGGCATGGATCATATATGTCCCAATCCATTCCATGAAGTTGCCTTCAAGTGCTGCCCAAACCAAAACAGCAGGGAAGATGAAGGAAGGAAAGGCAGGACAACCCAGCATTCTGAGCCAAAGTCTTTATGCACCTAAATTCTCTCTGCGTCGCAAAGGGAGGGTAAATCCCAGGATGAGTCAGGGACCACCGTGGGAGAGTGTTTACAACCAGGACGATGCTCCCTTTACCATTGCATTTTTGTTTATGACCACTTTCGGATTAATCTTATTATGCAAATAATCGTGGCTGGTTGCCCAACTTTGAACTTTGGTCGGGTGGTGCTCTGCATTTCAGCAGAAGCTTTGTATTTAGTGGTGTCCAACTAAAACATGTAATGTGGTCAGAAATGTGTTTTCCCTGTTTCAAGAGGAGCAGTAGAAGGAAACTTGGAGGAGCTTGTGTTCCCTTTTTCCCCCCTCTCTATTGAATGACTTGAAAAATGAAAGAGAATCTGTTTCTGTGTGAATGTATCCCTTTGGACTATTTTTGAAACACAATATTTAGAGCTGTGCAAAGAATGGACTGCTTTGGTTTTTTTTTTTCTTTTTTTAATTTGTCTGCCAAACCAGACAAATCAGGGAAAAAAAAGTTCATTTCAGATTGACTAATCTGTTTTGTATGACTGCAGCTGAATGACTCTGTTTCATTTTCACATTTAGATTGCTATTTTCTTAGCCTTTAGAAAAGAGTTGGGGTTGTTTGTTAAGGGAAAAAAAACCCCAAATAGAACAGGGAAATATCTGTTTAAATAAGGCAAATGAAATACTATATGAAAGTTATTCCACTTTCTCCCTGGTTTGCAGGTGAAACTATCTGAAAATGGCCTGACTGATTTATCATCTCAAAAGACTATTTCAGCAAATTTTCCTTTCAGACAAAGCTCCAGTAAATTTCCAATAATGAGGAGATGGATGTGATATTGTTTTTCAGATAAATGTGCCAGGTATAATCCATAAAACAACGCAAAACAACTTTTTAGAGTTTCCTTAAATAGTGATGTCAAAATATTGAAACCACACATTCAGGGTAGTGAACCTCAAGCAAGATCTCACCAGCTTGAAACAAAAACACGGCCTGAGTGCAAAACCTTTCTGCAATTCAATTTCCTTTTTGGGGCACACACAAATCAGTTACAGATGCAGCAACGTCTCCTCATCTTTCAGGTGTGGAGCTGTGACTGACTGTAATGGATATTCACAGCCCACCTTGACTGCAGAGAAGTCCAACACTTGAAGCTCAGCATGACCATCTGCCTCTCTTTTTGTTATTCCTGCTGTTGTCCAAGAAGTGCACTTTAGAAAAACAAGGGGGAAATGGTATAGATACTCCCAGCATTCTTGAAATCCAATAATGATGTGCATTGAACTGCTACCAGCTTGCCAAAGAAGGATTTCATGGAGGTCTCTGACACCAGCCATGTCCCAGATGTCTCTTACTTTTCCTTCAAGACATCACAGCCCAGAATAGACTATTCTGTAAACTTCCCATCAAGGTACTTAGGAGAAAGAAGTAGTCCTCTTGACATTTTAAAGGTGCTGGAGTAGGATTTGGGGAAGCGAGGCACGTTTTTGATGAAGCCTGATCATTGCAACCTTAGTCACCAGGAAGCCTTTGAGGAGTGAAAATAGCAGAAACTTTCTTCCAAATTGTCTCCATTCCAGTATCCAAACCCCTGTCAAAGTATCTATGTTCTGGAACATCATTTGCTGTGTGAGGTTAGAGTTAAATCTTTCCAGCACGTTCTTCCTGTCGGCAGTTGCACACAGCCAGAAATTAATATCTGGAGAGTGCATATGAAGAAGCTAACCACAATTGGTGTTAATTTGGAAGTGTTAGATTTTAGGGTCCATGAGATTAAACTCCCCTAAATGGACCCCAGTTGCGGCACCAAGTCAACACAGCACTTTGTGTGAGGCGTCTGAGCTTGAGAAATTTGAACTAGAGATCATGAAGGCACTAAGACACCAAAAAACACATAAATGGCTAAAATAATTAAGAAATCCTCTTATTTTTCCACACTATTTCAGTGAGTATTTTAATGGAATTTTGGATTGAACCCAGCCGGATCTTGGAAAGGCTTTTGGATGTTTTACTGTCTTAACCATATGTCAGTAATTCTTCAGTCCTTCTCCACTACATTTGGGCTGTCTACAAACCAGTAAAAAGTCTAATCAAGTGTGTCCAGAGAAGGACAAATCCAGCAGTATGTGACCAACACAGTCCCTTTTTTGCTCCTTCTTTTTTTCATTTTAACTTCTGGGTGTGCTAACACAATTATTGTCCATCGACACAGATTCTTTATTTTAGCAAAATCTTGGAATGGGTTGGAAGCACAGTCCTCATCTTTTCCCCAAGAAAACATTTATGCTTATTTTATGGTTGGGTAGTTGTTCAAATGCCCATGCAATTCGTCCAAGGGGGGATGGTGTGTGGGAAGAGCAAGCCCAGCTGTTCAAAGAAAGTCTCCCTGAGGGCAAGCTTGGCGCTTCTCCAGGCAGCATTTTGCCAGGGCTCAGTGGAGCACCTGACAAAGAGAACCCGTGGAAGCTGCAGCACAGGCTCATGAGTGATGCTGGCAGTGCAAGGTGCTCCAGGCACCCCTGACCACCCACCCATGGTACACACAGGCGTCTGATACAAGCCCTGCTTTGGCCATGGGCTGCACAAATTGGGACGGAGAGGACAGGGTGGGTGGCAGAAATGCACAGCTCTCATCTCCCACTTTCTGGTTTGGAAAAGAAAAGGCTTCCCTTGATTTCTTTGTGTCTTCCTGGAGGATTCTGGCACAACTTTCCTTTGCTTTTACTCTCTTTTCAATTCACAATAAATTAATATTGCTACTACTATTATTAAAATGACGTTTGAGCAGTCCAGGGAGGCTACTTAAGAGGAGCTGGCGACATCCTGAGCCTCACACAACCTTTTATCCTCACATCTGTGTGTTTTCATCAGTGAATTAAGGGTGGAAATACTCATGCAATTACAAACTTTCATGTATGAAATGACCGGTTGAATACCCATGTTAGTGAGCTTTCTGCCAATTAGCTGAGGCTCAGCAGAGTGGTTCCAGCTCATCCACACCATGACCAGCACTTCATCATCTCAGCCTTTCCCCTCTAATAAGGGGTTGTGATTTGTTTGCATAGTTCGGTCTCAATTTGTAAATGGAACACATTGCCACGTGAAAATCTGGTTGTGATCTTCCCACATGGTTTTCAGGGCACTACATTTCACTCCTAAGAAGGGGGATGATGAGAAATTTTTCTGGCAGGTCATAGACATCCTGCAAACAACTCTGTGTGCCCAGCAGAGTGATGACCTAGTGCTCCCAGCAGCACCATCCTGGGGAGGACCTGAGCCCATCCACATTGGGATCACCAGCAAAGAGTCACCAGGTCATTCAACTGCATCCAAGTTCCAATTAAAGCACATTCAGAACGCTTTGCTACTCCACACAGAGCAGCTGGCGTCTGCTTTGCAAAGGATCCCCCCCAGCACAGGACCTGTTCCCTCTCTCCCGGAAGCGTGGCAATACAAAAATAATAAACACTTCAGGGAGAAATATATTCATGGATCTTCTAGACCTCCTTAGGATCTCTTTCCCTGAACTGCCCTCTCATTGCTACTGTTCATCTAACACTTTCTTGTGCACTTGAGACCACATGGTTGTGAAGGACCTTAACTTGCCGTTGCCTGTCCCCAGACACACCATCTCTAAGGATGACACCATCAGACCTGGAAAGGGTTCAGTTGCTTCCTGCACAGTGATCACTATACCAACAGAAAGTGTGCTACAACACAGGTTCCAGAGCAACTGCTTAACCGTGGGAGACAACAGAACATCTTCCAGTCTGCAAAGCTCAACGCAATCCATCTGCTCCCTTTGACATCACTGCTGCCTTTTGCAAGACACATTCCCCAGCATCTCTGTACTTGCCAAATATGCTGTGATTCATTCTCTTCCCAGGTACAGAAAAGTTGTGAATTTCCCTCAGACATTAGAGTGGTTCTCGTAATTTGATGGTCTCCTGCTTCAGTAGCCTTAGCAAGGTTTCACAAACATAGTTACTGATGTGACGAGCAAAACAGATGTTTTCCTTTGTTGTGGGGCAAGTTTCCCCTAGCAAATGATGTTATTTTTACAGAATAACCCAGTAAGAAAGCAAAATCCTTCCAAATTTCAGAGCACTAACCTGCAGCTTTAGCAATGTGTGGTTCTCCATTTAACCCACTAGTAGCCAGAAAAAAAAACCGTAAAGGAAACACAGGTAAAACTGGCAGATGTGATGAATGAGCCAGATCTTTGTCAATGGATTCACTCCCAGGCTCTTTAACTATACACGAGGGAGACTCGCACATGGTGGAGAGTTTCATAGGGTTGCTCATGAATCAATGGAGAGGAACATGAGTATTTAAGGTGTGATGGCTGCTGTAAGGTGAGAGGTTGAGGTCCTTTATATTCCTGTTTCTCCTTACTCACTCTAAGGATTGCCAACTCAGATTTTGACATCAGCATATGCTGGGTCAGGTGAAACACACTGTTCCAGGTCAAGGGATAGTCTGTGCACTTCTGACTCATCAGTTCAAATTTTGCTGGAAAAAATTGTATCACCTTTTACAAACCACACGAAATGATACAAGAGTATAGTGGCATCTCTTCATGATGAGTGAGGTGATAGCATAAAATATGGCAGAAAGAACAAAGCCTGAGTTTTAGTAGGAATAAAGTATAATGAGGAAGTAAGTTCTGCTCTTCTTTGAGTGAAGCTCTAACTCGAGTGTGTGATTAGAGAGGTGACAGAAGATATATTGGGCTCTGACTGCTAAACTGATGTAATGCATGAATATGTAACAACACCGTTTAAATTTATGACACCAGAGTAGGATGAAGTCTCTCAGATCTTTCAGATGACATGTTATCTGCTGTAAGTGCCTTTGTTCTACTCCTGTAGTTCTTCAATACCTGCCACTCCAAATGCGTCTAAACCAAGCAAATTTAAGGTGGAACCATGGCTTTCTAACCCAATTGTATGGTGCTATTGGTTTCTTGAAGACCGAACTGGTGATGATTTCTTGATTCTAAAACATTTGTTTCAGCATGAAACAATGCATAAAATTGCATTTCCTATCAGAACGGTTGCTGAAGGTGACTCATGGATATCAGGTAATGATGAGAAGAGGAGGAGTGTCTGTTCTGTCTCTGGAACGTGAAGGGATATCACAGTATAGCACCTAAGATGTGGTCCCTCCAATAAAATCCCTGAACTCTCTTTACCCTGTTGGCTTTCCTCTAAAAATGGAGGGGAGAAAGAACCCTTCATTGCAATTTGTCTCATGTTTCTTTTTCATCCTAAGAATGGATATGAAAGTACAAGGCTTACCACCAAGAAGGGATGTACGCTCAACCTCCCTGAAATAATCAGTCATCTCAGGTTTCTGAAAGAACACAGACAGTTGAGCTTTGCTGTTTGAA
Organism: Pitta sordida; assembly: GCA_013390025.1. Classification (NCBI taxonomy): domain Eukaryota; kingdom Metazoa; phylum Chordata; class Aves; order Passeriformes; family Pittidae; genus Pitta; species Pitta sordida. Next base: position 626,322 of record WEKX01015800.1, on the reverse strand, counting down.
AAGGGTCACATTTTCAAACACAATCACTTCAAATCCTCCTCTTAACCAGCTGCTTATTTCCATGCTTAAAAACTCAGACAAGTTTTCTCAGATAAACCAAGCAACTGAGTTATATTCCCAGGCAGGGAAGATGTTTTTATTGAATTATGTCTTGCCAAACAGTGTCCAGTCTTGCAGTCTCTGGGCTAAATGAACAAGGATTTCCATGGAAAATGACCTAGGTTTCTTCTCTCCCTGAGCTTATTCTAGAGCTGTCCATTGGAAGACGTACTGCTGGGAAAATACTACAAAAAAGGTTCCCAGGAATACTCATTTTAATGCCTTATTGAATGTACTGTAACTGGTCTTACGTTCTTTTCAAGTTTCTCTTTCCAGTAATGAACACATTTACTGACAAGAACAATTATAGAAGCAACAAATTAATGGAAATATATTTTAAAACGAAAGTGTTCATATTGGAAACTTGGCACTAGGTGCCGTGTTCCTTTGATCGTGGAATGAGGTCATATTAGGCTCTCCTGTAAATCTAATGACTAATAAAAATGAAACAAAACAAAGCAAACAAATAGATGGCATTTGAACACTGATAAGAAAAACTGAGACATGAACAATTATTGGTGAAGAAATTTTTGTCCCAACTAAGAAGGGCGATGATTTTTCCAGGTAAGGAAAAAAAAAGGTAAAATTGAACGAATGAATTGGTGCTATTTGTATCTGATGAAGAGACCTTCTTGGACAGGAACAATGTGTGAATATCTGCGACACCATCACAATAGACAACATAGGCAATGGTGTGTAGTTAAGGGATGGGAGCTTTAACTCCTGGTGAACTTTGGTTACTCAACATCAGACACATAAGGAGAGCTTGGCTTCTCCTATATAAGGACTCCTGCATTAGTCAGTGGGTCTCCATGGATCCAGATGGAAATAAGGCTGTTTATGGTCATTATGACTAATCATGTGAATAGGGGAAAGAAAGATCCCACTAAACTAGTAAAAAAAGCCAGCAGTGCAATTCAATTCCATCATAGGCATAAAGACAAAAAATTAAGACTTAACACCTTAGAAACTCTCCTAAGGGCAATCCAAGCAATTTTGCTAATATGGACAATGTGATGATTCCTCAAGTAAAACCACAAAACCCAAACCAAGCACTGAACTCTATAATTAATTTGAAAAGGCATAAGTATTTTTAAATCTGCCCCATCTATGCAGTGTACTTAGAAATCTTGCAAAACCACCACTTGAACCAGGTTGGTTGTTGTATCAGTAATTACTGAATTCAACTGGTTAACCCCAGTCCTGCAAGAGTAAAAGGAGAGGTGCCTACTTGGATTGATACAAAACACCTCAATTAAAGGTTTTCTGATTTAAGTTTTAATTTGTAAGGCCAGTCAGATCTCCGTGTTAAATCAAAGAGAGGAAATGGGAAAGAGAAAACAAGAAATGTCCAATACTTTCTGCTGTTAAAAACACCCGATTGACTTAACTGGGCAGATGGAAATTATCCATAGGAAAAATTGTTTGCTCACCAGTGGTAAGACAAGAAATCTGGCAATAAGTAACAGGATGTTCATGACTTGTTTTCAGATACCACAGAACTCCTCCATGGGCAGCACAGGAGGCTGCTCAGCAACAGAAATGGTCCAGATCTAAGTTACAAATCCCACCTCAAAGCCAGCACAGCTCTTGACTGTAGTGAAGATCTCATGATGGAGTGTAGCTCTCGGGAGGGAGGGTAAAGAACTATTCACAAGAGCAGTTTAAGCTTTCCTCCTTCTCCTATTTGAAAGCTGCTTATCCTTAGACACAACAAAAGTGAAGAGAGGTTAAGTCTACTAATTTCCAAGGGCAGGTGTCCAGAGATTCCAAAGAACGTGTAACACTACCTCGTGACCTCCAGTCCATATTTACAGTCAACTATTTTTTGTTAAACATGTTGAGATTTTTCAAGTGCTTCAGGGTTTTTTTTGGGTTTTTTTGCTACAGAGTGGAAAATAATATTTCAGTTTAATAGACTGGCTTTTCAAACACTTAGGCCTGATTTGAAAACCTGCCTGTATTTTTCTCTCTTAGCAGATAAGTAGATATTTTTCTTCAGTGTTTTCTTCCATATCTTTCCCCTGACCTGGTGGCATATGAAGTGGTATAGAGAAAAATGTGAAGCTAGAGGGAAATCAAAAACTGCTTTTTTGTCAAACCAAATTTATTATATGCCCACCTTTTATTTTCCGAGGCTGATAAGTGAAGGTGCAATTGCTTTTCTTTTATTGTTTGTCCAGAATCTTCCCCCCTGAATTCCCAAACAATGCAAATCTTACAAAACCAGTTTCCCAGTTATGTTTTGTGATATAAAGCTGGGACCACCAGGTACTTCCTGGGGACTGTACACAAAGCCTTTAAGCTTTTTACCTCCAGCAGATGCTTTTAAATTGCTTTAGAATGATCTAAAAATGTCTTCTGCAGCACATATAAGAGGAAAAGGCCACAATCCTGAGGGAGAACTCAAGCAGGATTCCACTTCTTTCTCCAAAGGGAATCGATGCAAAAAGCTGATACATCATTTACGCACTATTTAATTTCCTCAGATTTCCTTAAGATTACCTGAGACTTGAGGCATAAATCTTTTACTTCCCCCTTTTTACTTCTCCTTCACTAAAGCAGAGTTGGACTTGATGATCCTTGTGGGTCCCTTCCAACTCAGAATATTCTGTGATTCTGTGATATATTCTTCCAGAGTTTGTGATTTTTGTGGCAGTGGGATCTTCAGAAGTGGAGTGAATTTCCCACAAAGGACCCAACAACTATCAGGCTGATGTGAATGGCTACGTTTCTTTTCAATATTTGGATAAACTCTCATCCAACTTACTTTTCTAGCATTTTTACAATGTAGTTATTTGGAAAACAGAACAATGTGTGTTACCAGCAACATCTGAAAATAGAGATTGAGCAATAAGAGCATTATAGGACTTGATTTCAAAAGAATGCATGCAGCAATTATTCCAGGCTGCACTAAATTACAAAAATTGAGAAAAGCTGTGACCTAGATATTTCTTCTCTTGAAATATTCTTCATTTCAACTGTCTACTTCTTTCTCCTTTTTTCCCCAGCGTCCATTTTGTAATGAAAGAAGTATTATTTTGTTGCTAAGGTTTTTATCTTTACAAACCCACTATTCTATATTAACAGGTTGCAGGGGATAGTTAAACACAACAGAGACATATGTAGCTCCAACAGAGCAGAGAAACAGATTTTGAAACAAAGATACCCTGCAAACCATTGGGAGTTATACAAAACAGACAGGAGAGCTATTTGAGTGAGGAAACCTGATATGGATCCAGCACTGGAATTGAAAGGCTGAAAAGAGTAAAATTTAAGTATGAAATGTTATCTGTGCAGGAGGGGATTAGCTATGATCTGAATTATATTAAAACACACTTTATGTTAAGGAAAACTTCTGATACACTTTTTTTTTTTTAATAGCAGGAGTAGTCACTCCTCATAGACCCAGTACTCAAAAAGAAGCATCACACAAAACAAATGAAGGAATAGCTCCATATGTTCAGACACAAATAGATTTTTGGGTGTAATTGAGTCCTTTAGAGAGGAAGAAAAGACTCGTACAAAATTTAGTGTCCTTTCAAAAAAGTGTGTAAAGTTGAATGAAAATTACCAAACACAAGGTCATTATAACTGGAATAATTATTCTGGATTCATGTTGGCTGAGAAAATTATGTAGTGGGTCTTTTTTTTTTTTTAATCTCTTCCTAAATAATATTTGGCAACATAGTCCTAAATTAATCTGTGGATTAATCATTGCAAGATTAATGACTGCTGATTTAAAAACTGTAATTTACTGAAATGTTAGTCATGCCTACAATAAAGTCAAGTACTCACTGCCTATATACAAATTGCTTTGCCTGAGCTGGTTTATCAGCAATCATTAATAGTTCTCTTATAAGTTCTCCCGCATTGTGTTAAAGCAGTTTTGCAAATCCTTAATTGCATCACCACAGTTCAAAAGCAAATTTCCTTGGGATTTTATTGCCTCTTTGAAATATGAAGGGGTTGAAACACCACTCCCTGCATCACACCTTGCAAGATCAAGGCCCAGCAGAAATATTGCTCCGTATTTGAGATGAAGACCTTCAGATGGGGGCTCTGAGAGAAGCTTCAAGTCATGCCAGCAGCACCCCTTTCCCAGAGATCGATGTGCTCTGGGCTGCTCCCTCTGTGACTCAGGGCAGCCCATGGGCACAGCAGGGATGTACAGAGCTTCCTCACCTGCCCCTGTGAACAAGAGGAGAAGGTAGAAGAGCTTATCCCTGAAGATTAAATTCCTAAACTGGATGCACTAATTTCTTTACAGTTTACCCCAGCCTAAGGAAGCCTGTATGAGCGACAGCAAGAGAAATTGGTTGCAAAAAGCAGCTTACTGCAAGAAACATCAATGATTTATACAGAAACCCAGACATTAAAGATACTTGTCTCTCTTAAAGATCCTGGGTCAGAGGAGAAAGATGCCAAAGGACCAACAATATTCCTAAAGGAAGCGTTGTCCTTGTGTCACCAGGTTTACCCTAAAGGTGGGAAGAGACCTGCAGGCTACATGTGACTGTGACCTGCCTGGAGTAAAAAAAAGGAGTAAAAAAAGTCTTCCTGTAAAGTTGATTTCTTGAGATCAGAAGATCCAAGCTCTGTGCCCGCAGCTCCCCCAGAGCTCAGCAGCTGTAGGCAGGAAGTATTTTCCTACATCCTGAATAATGGCTTTACCTACTCAAAATAGATTTTCAGTATAAATATGTCCTACACGAACTGAAAGCACTTAGGTTTGAAAGAGCCATTCATGTCTATTAAGTCAGACAAATGATTGAAATTTAACATTAAAAGTGCAACTCCACACCTTGTACCATTTATCGACAGGAAATTAGGAACAATTAGATCTCTGTAAAACAAGGCAAAACCATGATTGCTGAAGGTCAGGCTTCAGGAAAGCCCTGCAGAGAGCGCAACAGCAGACATTCTTTACAGGTACGTTCCTTTACACTTATACTGTACATATGGTTTCGGCAACAATCAGGTAAAGTGGACAAAACCAGATCCCCCCACCAGCTGTAATAAATTCAATCTTTTTTTCTCCCCCCTCTCCTGTTATAAACAAGCAGAAATGTTGCACAGAGCAGACACTCTTCTGGTGTTTTATGGGTGTTTCTGAGTTCTGGAGTGGAAAGAGGACTGGCAAAGATTGCTCACAGGTACAGAAATGAAAGGAAGAGAATTAATTTTCTGCAACTTGCTCTGTGTATTGCTTGAGTTTTAATACTTTCACATTCTGAAAGTTCACAATGAAACACCTTGTGTAAATATTGCAAGTTTCTACCTGGAAATCTCACAATGAACTGTCAGCAGATAAACTTTCACCTTCTATTTTTCGTAAATGGATAACCTTGAGAACACACACGCAGAGTCAGATCTCATGACTTCTTTTCTTTACAATGGACTGAAATGGATTCTTAATAACTATGTGTATGCTGGGTTAGAAATGAAGAACCACTTTCCAAAATGTTACGTCCAACTCAGAACAATTTTGAATAAAGCTTCATTAGGGTTCTGGGGGTTTAAAGCTTTTAGGCACATACATACATAAAGCACATTAGATAGATAGATAGATAGATAGATAGATAGATAGATAGATAGATAAATAGATAAATAGATAGATAGATTCTTTTTCCCCTTCTAACTTCCAGTTTTGGCCAGCACTTGAGCCAAACATGCCAAAACACAGAAAAGATGACTATTCTCTAGATACTCCCAGCTGTGGCCAGGAGAAATTGTGCCTAAAATCGCGTGAGAAAATTTCAAGACAAATGAGCTTTGGCTGGTTCAGCTGTGAACATTTGGATGCTTATTTAAATGGAAGTGACCCCAAACTGCAAAGCACTGGATATTCACTCGTCACTAATTTCTGCTAGTCAGTCTGAGACAAGGTGAAACAGCCAAGAAAGGGATATGGGATCTTTACTTGCACCGAGAATTTAAGAGATGAAGGAGAAGAGGAAAAGTCCCTGACGTTTGTAGGCCATGCTGGTTGGAGAAATTGTTTTTCCTTGTTGTTCTGCAGGAGTTTTGATATTTGAACAACACCTTATGCCCACAAGCAGAGAGTGATGGCAGCTGTGGTGTCCCTGCAAGCAAGGGGGCAACCATTGCCAAGGCTGGGCCCTCCTTATGCTCTGAGTACAGAGAAGGGGACATTTATGGAGGACGAGGTGGAAAAGGCATCGCTACATCTACAGGATAGACAGGAAGATAAGGACAAAGAAAGGTATAAGGACAACAAGGACAACTTGTATTCTGAATACAACTTGTAGTCAGGGAGCCTTTTTTGCCCTTGGTCGCTCAGAAGAGTGCAGCTGAGATGAGCATGGGCTTTTACAAGCAATTATTTTAAAGTGTGCCCAGAGGACGCAATAGTCAGGGTTTATTGGATATGCAATACACAGTGTGACAGTATATGGTGCTATTGCAGGCCAAAATTACAATTCTGGGACCTTGTAGCCTGCAGCTGCTCAGTAAAACAAAGGAAATCCCACCGAAAGAAAAAAAGGGGGGGGGGGGGGGGGGGGAAAAAGNGGGGGGGGGGGGGGTGTGGTTAATATGCTTTTAAGCCAAATCCAAAACATAGATTAAATGACTTCCCTCATTTCAGGGCTTTTCTGTGCCTGTAGGGACAGCTGGAGGATGTATGAAAGAGCATCTTCCCTAGAGCTTTCTCTGGTGAGGGAAGGGGGGGCACAGCCACCACAGGCACACCTCAGGTTTGCACAACTCATTCCCACTGGCAGCAGAGGGGCCAGAGTGGGTGGCAGCCCTTGCACTGGTAATGTCAGGAGTGTGATGTCCCTGTGGGCTCCTCAGGGCAGCTCTCCAGGGGCATCCATGCCATAGTTCAGTCCCACGTGTTCATTAAGGGAACAGAGGAGAAGCCCCCAGTGGGTTAAACCTCTGCCTGGCTGGAAGCAAAGATCCTCTTTTGCAGCTGTAGTCCTCAAGTAGAGGAGCAGAACAGTGCTTTGGGAACAGAGAGAGCTGAGGACACAGACTGTGGGAGATCTGTGCCACCACAGGAACCACACGTCAGATTTTCTCCTTCATGGTGCTTATTATGCCACTGACCCTAACCTGATTAGTGAGTGACATATTGTTCTGCACTTTAAATCACTTCCCATGAAAAACATCTTTTGTTAGTTTGTTTGTTATTTTGGTTTGGGAGAACTTCATTGCTGTATTCCAGAAATCAGGCTAAAAGTTTGCCTTTTAGAACAGAGTGTGTCCAGATTTTGACAGGACAAACTCCAGCTAAATTAGAATCTGATCAAGCACTGCTGCAACCAGAAAAAATCGATGCAATGGACAAGCAGAATTTGTGGTACATATCTCAGATAAGAGCAGTGAAGCATAGAAAAGGGCTGGTTAAACATTCTCTAGGCAGGGGCAGCAGGTTTTTTGTGATTTGTATGATAGCTGTGTTATTAGAGCCTCTGGGAACCAAGCACAGCTCAAATGTCCAAAGTGAGCACGGCACAGATCAGATGGGACTTGTGCTTCATTTCATCCAGAGATGGGAGATCGGCTCTATACTCTGCAGACCATAGAGATATCTAAGGACTATGGAAAGCAAAGGCTTTTCAGACCTGTTCATTCAAATTCTGGGTGCAGAGTTAGGAAGTCTGAAGTAACATATTAAGTCAAAAGCTCCATTAACTCAATCTGAATAAAAACATCATCGTTAGCCACAATCCAAGTTTAACAAAAATCCCTTCTGGCTTCCTGGTTCTAGCAATTTTATCAACACTTGATCCCCTTTGACATCAGAGCTGGCTTCTGTCTCTAGATCATTTTGTCTAGACTCAGTGTTTATATTAGACTTACCCAGATTGGCACCGTTTGCTTGACAACCTTTTGTGTGTTTGTGTGTGTGTGCTTATAGGAGCTTTGTTTACGCAGTTTCCCACTGAGCTTGTGACCAAAAATAAACACGGAATTAAATGCGAGCAATACTCAGTGGGACACTAAATGCATTTTATACGGTTTGCCTATGAAGCAAAGGATATGAACTGATTTTCAGACATCTACAAAGGCCCATAATCAATCCCAGATCGTCAGACAAGAGCAATTGTTCGGGTGAGCTGAATTTCTGCTGCTTTTCACCATTGGAACAATTACTGAAACCTCAGTCATGTTCAATATGTAAAGTGGCAGCAAAACCCAACCTCAAAAAATTTTCAAGACAGCTTTTGCTGCGTATAAATACATCAGCCCAAGGCCAGAAAGAGCCGGTGAAGAGCTACAGAGTTCAGTGGACTTTGGATAAGAGCTGTAATGATGTTGGTAAAAGAGGTGTATCACAGCTCATGAGGTAGTTACTCCACTTAGGAATCAGCAGCTTACTTCTGGCTTCTTAAAATACGCAAGAAAAGGCTTTTTTTAATGGGAGGATTCATAGTCATAGATCTGAAAGACAGAAAAGACTGTTATAACTACCTAACTGCCCTCCTGCAGCAGCCTTGACTGTGATATTTCCAATATAACAGAAAAAAACAGAAAAAACCCACCTGGTTTCACAGAATATTCTGAGTTGGAAGGGACCCACAAGGATCATCGAGTCCAGCTCTTAACACTGTCTCCCTGGTGGGAATCGAACCCAGGTCTCCCACACGCCAGGTGGGGACACTTACCACTGTACAATGGTAATATAGATGTTCATGGCTGAGTCATAGAGTCTTCTAGACCAAAATCTGTCCATGATTCAAAGTGCCTAAAAAATCCATCTTCCATCATTACTCTTTGTTTGCCCTTGGCAAGAAGAACAAAAGATTAATCATAACTATAAACCAAATATTTGGTCAACGGGACTGTTCAGGTCTTGAAAAGAGTAAACGATGTGAACATTTGGGCTATGAGCAAAACTCAGCCAGGGAGCAAAAGAGTTCAAGGGAAACAGTAATGTTTGCTTTCACCCAAAACCTCCCAAAACTTTGTATTTTGTTCTGGGTTGTTAGTATTTATCACTGTAATCAAGTTAACTATCAAGATATTGTGTAGCCCTGGGTTCTTCTTGCTTCCAAGTGTCCCTTCCTGCTCATGTTCCCATGACACACACTGGCCACAGCTTGGCTTTTAATTCATTGGAAGTGAGACAGCGTAAGAGTACAGGGATGAAAGTTTGTCCAGTCAGAAGAAAACAGGCCAGTGAATAGAGGCACTAGTTACAAAACACTTCTATTTACTTAGTAAAGCAGTTGTTTTTCCTGGGGCTGAGCTTTCTGAAATAGCACCAAATGCTGGGAAAGATAGGGTTTGCAGCAGAGGCCCGTCATTTGGAAGGACTCCTGGGCTGCTTTGCAGAGCTTTTATTGATTTTCTCAGACTCATTTGTCCTTCTGGCCATCAGATGCATATGACCTCTCCAGCTGATGGCAGATCTCCAGCAAGACAGCTTGAACAGCATGCAGAAGTTAGGTAAGGATTCATGGCTACAGAAAAAGCAGCTCCTGAGCCAATCTAACGAGTACAAGAGACAGCGGAGCTGATACGAACTCATGTGTGGATGTCAATTTCCAGCCAATAGTGAAGTGTCAGGACACAATTGTTTGGCAGGTCCTTTGCCCTTTATGTGTCCAAACGTTGCCTTTGTGCAGTGAAGGGCTCTGGATCTTACAGGAAGCAATCCTCACTGCCCTGCATTCGCTCGAAAAAAAAGCTGCCAAACCTTCAGAAAGTAGAAGTGAATCGCAGGTCATTTCTATTGCAAAATCTCAGCGATAAGCCCTGATCACTGAAATCTGCTCTTTCACATGTAATCACATCTTATGAGCTGTGGAGTGATGTTCCACTTATGGATATGGAGTAAGAAGCGATGACTCACACCTTTTCCCAGTTGTTGTACAGACAGCTCTTCCTATGTAACACTATGACATATATCTGATTATGATGATAAGAGGTTCATGTATGTTTTAGCTCCTTGTGTAACTTCCAGCCTGTATTCTGGAAATAAAACAACTAGAAAATCCCAGCTTGTTCAATTGGTCTTAAAGTGAAGCGTGTTATGGGCCAAATTTGTTAGAAGTACAAACTTACAAACCTATAAAGGAAATTTAATGTCAAAATTAATGAGCAGACTCTGGAGAAAACCTTGCTGGTGTCAAGATATGCAGAATAACTGAATAAAGTTGCTCAGATCCTCACACAATCTTACCTCTAATTAGAGCTGCCTGAGGCAGAATCTGTCAATGTAGAGATGGAAATCTCAGACTGGGGACAGGCTGCCAACCCTCACACTGCTTGGGAGCTCCCAGACTGTTTCTCCGTGGCACTACAGCATTTAATTCACAGGCATTAATTAAGAACCAAAACAAAACTGGAAAACAGAATTCTGCAGAATCAGATTGGAGGCAGGTAGAGCTGATGAGTGACTTTGCAATGGAAACCTGACAGCTGTTACACACAGAAACTCTCTTCTACTCAGTTGACCACTGACTTCAGGGAATAGAGAAGGCTTAGGGAAAATGAGGAATCACGGATTTAAACTGAAAGAGAGCAGATTTAGATTAGATATTAGGAAGAAATTCTTCCCTTTGAGGGTGGTGAGGCTCTGGCACAGGCTGCCCAGAGAAGCCCGTGGAAATGTCCCAGGCCAGGTTGGACGGGGTTTTGAGCAACTTGGTCTAGTGGAAGGCGTTCCTGCCCATGGCAGGGATGTCAGAACTAGATGATTTTTAAGGCTTCTTCTATCCCCAACTGTTCTATGGTTCTATAAGTCTCTGGTAAACTAAACATGATTCCAGGAACAGTAATTCCCATATCTATTTTAGGCTACTGGGCTTTCCAGAAAGCCCTGACAGAGTTTCCCAGCCGTGGTGAGCAGTCACCTTGCCTGCACAGCAAAGCACGGAGTCATTCTCGTCCCACCTTACCGCCGTAACATGCTTTTCCAGGAACCTCCCTCGGAGAGTTTTCAGGCAGATAAGAGTTAGTTTTTCTTGAGTGAGAGCCATGGTGTTTGTACAATAAAAGTCATCACCACGGTCTCCTGTGCCAATGAAGTCCACAAGCTGAACTATAGGATGCCTGCGGAGCTATTTCCTCCTATTCTTTCACTTTCCACCAGCTGTTGTTGCTATTATTTAACTCATTATTAGTTTCAAGTATGATGCAGCATCAATTGGTTGCTGTTCTTAGTAAGGAAAAATAATTGGCCGTCTGGCTTCCACTTGGATGAAAGCTCATTTCTCTCTGGGGAGTTTTCAGCATTAGCCCATCTCCAGCAACAAAAGCCATGATTTTAGCATCCTCCAAAATACTGCATTATGGTAAAAGTGGAAATGGGGTAGTGAAGCAAAATTCATAGTATTTCCCACACGGAATTCTTCACATGGATAGCCAGCAGGATGGTCACTTCTGTGTACAGAAAAATCCCAGTAAAATAAACACACCCTCCAAACTTCCTGGGTTCTAAATCATCCTGCTAAATTTGATTATCACTTAAGTGATTTAGAAAGCAAGATGTTCTCTCTTTTATACAAGTTTATTCACAATGTCAGCTAAAAGTGATAGACACTGCAGTAATTCAAACCAGAGGGGGGGGGGGGGGGGGAAAGGAGTTATGAAAACTTGGCTTAGACTGGAGACCAGAGAAGAAATTGAAGGAAGAGCAGCATTTTTGAGGGAAAGGCGAATTGAAGGAATGAAGTTTTGAAATTCCTGTCTTTCCTGGCTCCCCAGTAAGCAGGAGAATCTAATGTTTGCTGCCTTCACAGGGAACAAAGCAGAGCTTGAAGTTTTAAGCTTTGCTGCTCCCACTGGTTGTGGTTACCTGGCTGCTTAGCCTGAGCCCCAGTGTTTCTGCACACACAAACCAGGCTGTGGCTTGCTCCAAACTTGAGCCTGGTGAAAGAAAGGCTCTCCAGAGCACTGGACCATGCTGGCTCTCAACATCAGACCCCTGGATGTCAGAAATGCCAAGGTTTGAGTGCTGAGCAGAAGAGGGTCTCCTTGCTACGCTCTGCTCATGGGAAAGGCAAGTCTTCGCTGCTCATGCTGGTTCTCACGGGTTGTGAGTTAAACCACCTGTGGATCTGTACAGCACTGCCCCTTCTGCTGACCCTTCTCCCTCCTGCAATCCCTCTTCCAAAACATGCACATCCTGTGCCTACTGCACAGGGCTAAATTATGAATGGGAATGAATTCTCCAAGCAGGTGCTGAGATCCCAGCTGATGGGATGACACAGCCTGTGAGCAGCCACCACCACAAAGATGTGGCTGGAAAAGATGCCATCCCTGCTCCATGGGATCTGCTGAGCCACACAGCTCTGCATCAAATCCCACATGAGACTTCCAGAAAGCCTTGAATAATTAACAGCATGAAGTTAACTGTACGTCAAATATTTCACAGCATACATCCAAACTGTAGTGAGAATCTGTTGGAATTTTACTTGGAAAAGGAAAACAATAGAGGAAGATTTATTTTGTATTAATGCTCTAACATATTTCCTTACCTATCTCCCTTTCCAAGAACGTTTTCAGTTCAGTATCCCAGTCTGGGCTCAGCACCATCCCTGTCATATCCCATTTGCCTCTCCTCAACTTCCAATAAATTTTGAAACAAATATGCAAAAGCGAGGGAGGCTCTCAGCATTTTATACAGCCAGAATAAAAGTGGGAACAGAGTCATCTGTATGATTTCCTGCCATCCTGGTAAAAAAAGTAAGAGAATGAGGGTAGACTTAAGAGACATTCCTGCCATGCAAGCAGCAGAAGAATGTTTGTGAAAGCCTGTGCAACACGGAGCCTCTGCCCTGTTGCCCTAAAATTTTCAACAGCAGCTCCAACAGCTTCAACTCAACAGTAACAATGAGAAACTAAAGCCACAGTATGGAAATACGTAATAAACAAAAGTCTGCTGATCATTAACTAAAACACTTGAGAGAAAAGAGTCAAGAATGGCAAGAGGATGATCCCCAGGAAGGGGATGAACTAGGGCTCCTATACATGGGTTACACGGGCTCTTAAACCTCCAAGAAGGGAGATTTACAGTGATACAGAACACGTCATGTGGGTCCACTATGTCCAGCCTCAGAGATTTAAGGATCTCAGATGTAGACTCGATGGGAATTTGTGTCTTGGTCAAGAGACGTGTTCATGCTTTTGGAGCATTTCTTCCAGTATTTCTATGTGGGACAAGAAAGTGGGCAACATGATTATTCTACCACCAGAAATGTCTTTATTAAGATGCTCTGGAAGAGTCTGGCAGTGAGCATGGATTGCTACACAGCTACCCAAGCAGGACATGTCCAGGTGGGCCTCATGTCTCAGAGGTTACCTGCCAGCCCCAGCATCAGCCCAGCCCTGGTTTCATTTCAGCTGCTCTCCAGTATATGAACCACAGGAAGCAAACCAGTTTCATGTCTTTTATTGTAAAGATCTGACTCCTTTTCCTGAAGTTTTTAAGCGTGGCCCTTTGAGCATAATCGAATGAGACAGAAGCAAAAATCAAGAGGTTTCTGCTTTAGAAAGAGATGTGATTGCTAACCATAAAACCCTGCCCCGTTTTCTTTCTTCTTTTGCCTTTTATTTAGAGTCAACTTCACAGTTTTTCTTCCTTTGAAATAACTTTATGTTACCAAACCCTAAACCCCAAAAATGTCCTCATCAGCATGTTGGGGCACCCCTTCTTCAGGGATTGGAGCCACCAACCACCTCCTGGGATAACTTGCATCCCAGCAGTTTGACGGCCACCTCAGCTCCACCAGACAAGCAGGAGCCTCGGTTTTTATCTGTACCAAGCATCTAATTTACATTTCCATCTTCTACAACCCTTTCCCACCTGCCACACCAAGAGGCTACAGCAGAATTTTCCTGGACTATAACATTTCTCACAGGTTTGCTGAGGTGATGATGAGCCTGGTTGGCTCCATCTACAGCAACTCTATGGGGGGGAAATAGCAAATTTCCATGCTACTGTTTTGTCCTCAAGAATGCCCATTACAAAGTCAAACAGTGATGGTTGAGCACCATAAGAATTGTGCAAATGTGTGAGCCAGCATCCATCTACTCTTCTGATTCAGAAAGTCGCCATTTCCTGAACTCTGAAAGCATCATAAAATAAAACATTTCTCTGACACATAAGCAAGTTTCTCAAAGTCAGTGGGAGCCTTTCCACCTCCATTAGTGGGCATTTTGTCAAGTTCTGACTTTTTTTTGTAAGTGAAGCTCCAAATCCTACAATAATGTGAACTTTACTGCCTTTGAAAGAGAAGAACAGCCAAAAAACCCAAACTCTAAATAAATGTATGGAAAAGAAACAGTAAAACAGGGTTTCACCAAACAGCATTCACTGATAACAATATAGCTTTGTGATTGCTGTCACTTTTTTAATGCATTTCCAAGACAAAACAAATGAAAATACATGATTTGTTCACATTTCTGCCAAAAAGGCTGTTTCCAGAGAATACATTTAATGACAACACCACAGGAAGACAATTTTTCCCATCCTTTCCAAGTTCCCTGTCCACTGAAAAAAAAACCCCAACAAACCACCAACAGGAAGAAATCCCACACAGAAGGGGAGGGGGTAAGCACATATCTGATGAAAGTGCAGCAATTCTTTTGAGCTGAGCTGGTTTGAAAGGACTCTGGTGAGCATCTTATCATCTGCTGGAGATTGCCCAAATCCAGGGTCTCATGTGGTTCATTGAAACGGGTTGTTCACTCCCTCAGCTGACAGAAGAGTGCCAAATATCTGTCCCAGGGGAATTCCTCGTACCTTCTGAGATCATGGATTTTTGTTTTGTTTCATTGGGGTGGGGTGTTTGTTTTTGGGGGGTTGTAGGGGGTTTTTGGATGTTGTGGGTTTTTTTCCCCAGGATGGAAATGTAGAGTTGGTTTGTTTTGGGGTTTTTTTGGAAGGAGAACTTGCAGAAGGGCAGGTTACCTGGGCCCTTGGCCATCAAGTAAAGCCAAGCTCAAGCTGCCTATGTAGCACTCAGTGGAAAATGGAAGTGATTCCTGGCTGGTGGGATATTAAAAGGTGATTTGAAGTGAAGGAAAGACCACCCCTGAGGCAGCATTTCCAGCTAAACTAAAGGAGAAATGTCTGCTGTAAACAATGTAATATATGTAACCTTCACTTTTACTTAGAACCAGACTGGAAAAAAGTACTAGTGGGAGAAGAAACCCCAACAAATCAAAAATGGCAGAGGATAAAAGGTGGATTTTGGAGAGGTCAGAAGAAGAAGGCAGACTCCTGTGGAAGGCCAGACAGAGCACAGCCATCCATGAGCTCACAGGAATATCCTTCCAGCAAGGGAGGGTTTAAAAAGCCCAGTAAGTCCATGAAATTCACACAACGCATTAAGGGATGGAAGAAATATTATATACACAGAGAAACATTCCCCAGTCAAGACCACAAAAGCCTTTAAAATTATCAGATGAGTTGGTTCAGACTCTCTGGTAGGATTTCTGCAGAGCAGAAGGAGCTATGGTGTGGAGATTTCAGATTATCACAAGCCATTGCTGTGCTGCTGATGCAAAGAGATCCATCAGAGACCAGCCAGCATCTGCCCAGGACAGATTTGTCCTGAGACACGACGCCGTGACACCAAGTGTCTGACCAAGACTTGACCTTGGCAATGACCCCTGTATGGTGTTAGAGAGAGGGAAGCTACTGGGAATTGTGCTCTTGATGGAGATTTCCGGGGGGAAACAGGAGAAATCACTCTACTATCTCGGTGGAGCCCAGTTATTCCTGGATGAACTTCCCAATGAGTCGCTGTTTCTGACCTGCTTTTGGTTAAGCAATGTAAAGGTGATTTCTAACTCATGACAAACAGCCTTAAACTGAGCAATCACAATTGACTCATTGAAGTAAAACTGGCTTTCACTATCAAAAAGGATGTGGAGCTGGAGGAGTCAGGGCAGCTGAGAGGCTCAGTGACTGCTGTGATGAAGGGGGTTGGAATTTCTATGAGGAAACACAAAAAAATGCCATCCAGTATATCTCCCTGCTGTAAGAGGAAGGTCTCCTCCCTGACCCACATGGATACCTTAATGTGGCAAAATAGCAGGAGTCTTATCAAGCGTGCAAAAAGGGATGCAAAAGCTACAGAGACACATCTTAGAGGCTGGGGAGAGGAGAGTTAAAATGAGAACTGTCAAAACTAACCTAGCTAGATGTTTTGATGAGCAAAATAGCCTCAGATGTTTTCCAGCCACAAACATGGAGAGGGGGAGAGTGTTGTGGCGTAGTTAAAACGGAGCAGAAATAGGAGAACTTGTTGCTCCAACCAGCCTGTCACCTCTCCTTCAGTGCTTAGCAAAAGGCTGCTGCGGGGCATGGAGTGCTAAAGGAGAAGAGGGTGTGAAAAGGATGGAGCTGAGAGAGAATTACAGCCAGAGCATCACATGGGGAAGTCTAGAGGGATGGCAAAATCTCCATCCTGCGGTGTGAGAAGAACTTGAGAAACTGCAAGTCAGGAGTGTGGATTTGTAACTCCTAGTTGTGCAATCACTGCATTTAGGGAAAGGAGCAAGGAGAAAAGAATAGTCTAGGCACTGGCAGGTCACTGAATCTGAGTTGGCAGCAAGGAAAGCTTTCAAAAACACTTTTTCAAGACAAATTAGACATTGTGAATCAGGCATTGCCTCCATTCCTGTTTCTTCGAAAAAATGGGTCCCAGCTTTTTTCCTGGCAATACATGAGTCATTCTGACCTCCCCCAGTGAAAACCAATCATGTCCATGTGGAAAGGAGAAAGCCCCTGGCACAGGCCACGGGTGTTGCTTTCCTGGGCATCATCTGGGTAACATACATCGAGTCTGAGCTGCCATTCATTTTTGGCAAATGACTAATAACGACTTGCAAAATTCACTACAATGTTTTTCATCACAGCTGCTCTGGGAATATGTTTTTGGCACACAACGCACTGCTACCATCATGACAAAACCAATTATGTTAGTAAAAAAAACAGGCCCAAAAGATATAAGGTTATTGTTAGGCTGAGGGCAGGGGAATTATTGAGATGAGTTGTCTACAAAATAGATTAAGAGAGTTGATTTCTTATCATGACATCATGTGTTAGGCTGACTCAATTATGATGAGTGATAATCATGACAAAAAATACTTTAGCTACGGTTTTAGGAGATGAAAATTGAAGGGAGGAATTAGCAGGGGGTTGAGGAAAAAAAAGAAATAAAATTAAGTCATCTTCCATACATATTAAGCAAATAGAAATTGATTAAAATTAGTGTGTGAGTGAAGTAGCAGGAAAAATAACTCTACAAAAGCAGGGCAAGGATTATCTTATAGTGTTCACCTATATAAAATGAGGCACCCTGGGAGAGGATTAGGGCTCCAAGATGTCCTGGAAGTGCAAACAACCCAGAAAAAGTGGATATGCCTAGTCCCCAGGCAGTGGGACATTTAGGACTGGAACTCTACATCCTCAAGTCTTACCCTCAGCACATAGCACTTTTCATAAATCCATCTAACATCGCTGTAAAACTGGAGGATTTTTATGCCTCCTTAAGTGCTCAGAATCACATAGTTCTGGTTATCATAAACCTGTCCTTTTTCTCCTAAATTTCATTGTTATAAACCTGGACATTAGCACTGGGACTATCTCTTAGGATGCTGAAGAACTGCAATGCCCTCACAACCTCCCTTTTGCTTGGATAACCAAGCCAGCACCTCCCAGTTCCTTCACATCGCGTGGCCTTTCCTTTCCCTGGGGCTCTGTGGGCTGCTGAGCATATTCCAGGTGGGAAACCTGATCCCTGGAGGTTCCCTGTGCCCTGGAATTAGGGGGCAGCTCGGTGCTGAGAAACCACCTCTGAGAAAAGGGCTAAAAAACAAATAAAACCATGCGAGAGCCAAGGAAAACTGGAAGTAATGAGATGATTTGTGTAAACTTTAAATTGAGCAAGTTTCATGGAGAAGTCTCAGGTTACGTTTTGCGGGCAGGGAGAGGTAAACTCCGGCACAACAGCAGCAGCTTCGAAGCTACGTGGAGATGGTTCCTCCCTCTCTGCCTCGGTGCCACCACACAGAAAAATCAGGCAAATGGATCCTTTCAGGCTTGCTGTACACTAAAGTGAAGGGGAAAAAAATTCAAAATATCTGAGCTTTCTCTGTCAATTCTGAGCTGTTGGAAACAGCCAGGTGCTTGTGACGGGCAAGGAGCAGCCCGCCTTGGCAAAGCCTCCCCTCTGGGAGCTCGGATTTTACCTGGGGATTGCATATGAAAGGAAAACACATTTTTGGGGTTTGCAGGACGTTTGCTGCACGAGCATACATGAGGGGGCTAAGGCACAGCCCCCCTGCAGACCACCCACCACCTCCTCACAGCCAGCACTTGTTCTGCTGGTTTCTTCAGGACACCCCAGTGTGGCAAGGGATGGTGAGCAACTTGAAAGCTAGATAAACATAAACAGCTGCAGCTTTAGAAAACAGGAGATAGAGAGTTTTGTGATAGAGCTGTCGCTCCAAAGACTGAGACATAACTATAAAGTTAAAATGAAAAAACCTGTGTGGCTCGGGAGCATGGAAAATGCTCTGAGGGCAGGAGTTGTGCAGTGTGGCAAGATGTTTATCTCTTTTGGGTTTTTCACTGTTTTTGCTCTGAAATTGGAGCTGGGAGTTGGAAACACAGCTGCTGAGGATGAGATTGAAAACAGCAACTCTTCACTTCCTGGGCTGACGTTTCAAAAGTGTGACACGGAGATGACGACACTGGGAACAATTCTGTTCCTCTGTGACTACTTTCAAGGAACATTCAGATCAGACAATGGCAAGGGAAAAGGGGATAGACCCTCTCCCATCCAACAGCTCCTCAATATCAACAGCTCCTTGACATCAACACTAACACAGTCAGGGCTCAGTTTGGGAACAGGGTGCTCAAGTGCATCTCTGCCACACTTGGCATCATCGGATACCTCTCCTGTCTCCACGTTCAGCAGCACCTTAAAAATGTCTTTCTTGGGGGATTAAAAGCAAACTCAAATACTGCTGGCCTGTCCAAATCTAGAGGAGATGACAGCTGAGAGGTTCGGGTGAAGTCGGGAAAAGTTCACAAGAAAAGCATGTGGGTGGTAGAGTGATGTAACCCTCTAGGTAGCTCCCAGCATTTTGAGGTCAGCCATCTATTAACTTTCCATTAAAAACCTGGCAATCTTCATGTGAGCATTGCAACACCCGATTTCTACGTGCCAGGGAGGGTGTGGACCCACGGGCTGCCCCTGTATCCTGCTCCCCCAGGTGCTCAGGAGCTGCTCTGGAACCAAAGCCAGAAGCCACTCATTCCTGGGAGAAATGAGTCAACACCCAGACCAGAGACACATTCCAGCATCCAAGAAAACAACTGAAACCTTGAGTGGTCTTGCAACATCAAGCCACTCCACAGAGTGAAGCAATCACTCACATGAGCTGGTTTTCAGCTCACTTATGCCAAAGTGCAGTGCCCAGGAGTACCCAGGACCAGAGTTGGCTCCCCTTTATTTTATGGAATACCCACACCCAGGGTAATGTGGCCCTGGGCAGACACCAGTGTCCTTTCCCATTTCATCTCTTCAGTGTGGGCAGTGGGCTGTGTGCTGGACATCCCTAAAATGCAGAAAGAGCCTGCTCTGGCTGTCTATGGGAAGAGAGAAGCAGTCCAAGCTTCCCTCTGCCAGGAGGTGAAACTGCTGCCACGTCCTTATCCTCCACCCCATGTGCACCAAAACAACAGCCACAGGAGATACCTATTTCTGGCAACTTAACAGTTACATTAGCTTTTTTTCCTGCTGTATTTTTTCTTTTTTCTTGCAAGCCTTAAAAATATCTATGGTTTAAGGAAAAGATTTTTAAGAATCCCAGCAAAAGCTAGCAAAAGTGAATATAGGGCTTTTAGTGCCATGGAGGGTAGTTTTTCAAAAAATTTAAAGCAGAACTTTCGTAGTCATGGTATTTGTAATTACAGAAAGAGTGGTGAGAGTGTTTTTACAGAAATAATGGTGAGAAAAAAAAACATTTCAGAGGTAAAAGCAGCTCAGGCATAGCAGGTGTTTTACTATGTTACGGGAGCCAAGGGAGAAAAACATCTCTCCATTACACTTGCAATTATCTGTTTGAACTGAAAACACAGACTCTGGAGAAAAAACAGCAAAATGCTTGACTTCCAAAATATTTAACTTATTTTGAGCACTTGACCAGTAGGAGGGAGCAAAGCAGGGACAAAACTACTCGTGTAGTGCTTCCAAATGTACATACACTATTCACGCTTTTCATAGCTGAGTGGTTAACAACAAAGACAATTACATTCTTGCTACAGCTGATTAAACAGTTGATCCCACGGACCCCAGGCTTCTCAGACACGGTTGTTTGCTATAAGCAGAACCAGCAAAACAAAAACAAGGCTAAAGCGGAGATGTTCCTCTGTCATGGCTCGGGTTCAGGACAGCAAACCCCAGCCAGAGTCATGCATAAATATGAAACACGTCCTGTTTATACTAAAATTAATACAATTTAGCCAGAACTTCACAGGGTTGGGAACGTGGAGGTGTGGTTGAATTTGTAAGCGAGCTAGGATCTGAATTGTTCCTCGTCCTTTATCATCAAAGAGCTGAAGTTGTGAAGTTCTGTGCACAGGGCTCCTGGATCCCTCTTTTGTTTATGGATGAATGTCCCAGTATCCAATCCATGTTTTTTTGGCTGTACATAGAGTGTCCCACCAGCCCAGCTGGGCAACTCTAGATGATGTCTTAAGCACGCAAACAACTCT
Organism: Pitta sordida; assembly: GCA_013390025.1. Taxonomy (NCBI): domain Eukaryota; kingdom Metazoa; phylum Chordata; class Aves; order Passeriformes; family Pittidae; genus Pitta; species Pitta sordida. The sequence continues at coordinate 605,507 of WEKX01015800.1, read as the reverse complement.
CCATTTGGAAAAGCTTTGATTCCCGTTGAGCCTGTGCATAAAAACATCACCCAGGAGTCCATTCCCCACCTACAGCTACTCCCATGGGACACCCTGAGTTATGTGACACAGAATATCTGACTTCTGGATAAATAAGTCTCATTGAACTTAAATGATCTATCCTTTCTGCAGGCATAGACTCATTCCTTGTAACATACCACGAATTCCTCTCAAAATTATTTTACATCCAGCTTTGTTTTTCTTTTTTGGACGCACTGAATGTTGTCCCCTTAACGTGCCTTTGCGGGAAACAATTGCATTTGTATTGGCAATCGGTTTTTTTTTCAAGATATTGCTAAATCTCCAGTCTTTTCCCTGGAGACTGACACAAGTTGGATAAATAAGAAAGCTGGCTGCTGACCACTTTTTTGCAAAAGAGGAAAAAAATGTGCTTTACTATGTGGCATAATAGGCAGTATTTCCACATAGCAGCAACCCTCTCAGTGGAAAAAAAAAAATCCTGCAAACCCTTCACATTTTAGCCCAATTGGAGTATTTGCTCCAAAGCAAAAATGCTCAAAATGTTCTAGAACTGAGTCCACATTTGACATTCAATATTCACTAATCACTTTTGCCTCTGTATCATTTTTATTACAGCAAATCTGAGACCTGAACACAGCTGACCTTTTTTGTATCTCCTCTGTGATGTATGAACTATTAAAAAAAAATATTTCCCATATGGATAAAGGAGCTCCACTCATGAAAAGTTTACAAAATAAAAAAGCAGAACAGGAAAACCAATGAGGGAGGGCTGTGACCACCACAGAGTTGGAAACTTGGAGTATGAGACCTGAAACAACATCCCTCTGCAAGAAGCGTGTTAAAGATGGAGAAAACCATCACAAGCACAAGTTTATGGCTGGTGTTCCTCCTGAGATATCTAATATATCTCACATTTTATGTATATATCTGAGAACAATGTTTTAACCTTGGAAGAAATGCCATGTTTCCTGGAGGTTAAAGAACTTTAGCAAGGGTGAAGGGGGGTGTTTTTGACCCTGTACTCTCTAAACAGTTAGAGTTGGTCCCTCCAAGGCTTAATCTTAACCCTGAGAGAGGAGACTGCTTGTTCTACAAGAGGCAAACAATAACATGTCACTAATATGTCTGAAATAAGGATGCAATGCAAGCTTTTTTCCCAAGCTGTCCTCACACCCTGATGCAGTGGACTTGTCCTAGTGAATAAAACACTGTTAAGGCACCGGGAGAAGACACACAAGGATTCTCTTATATCATTCCAGAGTGTGAAGCTCACAGTCCACCCAGGACCCCTGCATGCCATGAAGCTGTGGTTTACAATTAAAGCAGCTCAGTGACCCACCACCCAGGGCCATGATCTGTAGGGTGTTGTGTACAAAGCTAAACGCCTCTGAAGGTGCAACTCTGTTTTATATGTAGTTAATGAAAACCAACTGGAAAGATTCCCATTGAGTCCCAAGGGCCATGCACAAAACATGGTGTATTAATGGAATAAACCTCCCTGTTAAATCATTAGAAGTCACAGACAGACTCATTCCTCACCCCTAAACCCCTGCTCAGATGATACAGCTTCTCTTTAAGGGAGGAGCAAGAGGAGTTAATCTGGGGACTACAGTCTGGGCTGCTGAAATTCGGATTTCAGACTCCCTCCAAAAAACACCTCTGAATGTGGGAAAAGCGAAAATCAGAGCATGGTCCCCAGGGTCAGAGCTGAGTGAGCCACCCTGATTCTATGAGAGTCCCATAGCAGCCAAATCCTTCCCTATTTACCCTAGAGGAATCTGGCTCCATAGGTAGTAAAGAATGTGCAGGCAAGAAAAGGATTCCATGGCTCGTTAGAGGGCGAGGATGACAGCAAAGAAATAGAATCACAGAATCAGAGCCTCGTTTAGTTTGGAAAAGACCTTAGAGACCATTGAGTCCAACCAATAACCCAGCACTGCCAAGTCCACCACTAAACCATGTCCCCAAGTGCCACATCCACACATCTTTAAAATGAGCTTACTCTGGAAAGCTGGAATTTGCTGCCTGGGATACATCTCCATACACTCAGCCCAGCTCAGAGCAAGAGAGCCCTGCAACTTTTGGAACCTTCTGCTGCAACTTTCCATCCAAAAGCTCCACGTGGACTCACTTGTAAATGGCAAGAGATTAGAGAACTTCCCGTCTTCATCAGTTACTCATGAAAAGTTTGGAAAAATCCTGCTTTCCGCAGGCAAAAAAAAAAAAGGATCAGGCCTTGAGGGAGAGGGAAAATAAAATGTTTATACTGTGTCTTACCTAAAAAAAGAATAATTCATATGATGAATCTTTATCTTAAAAGACCTGGACTAAAAACAAATAAATGAATCATTGAAATTATTGTGGAAACAGGTATGTTTCATGTTATTTATGTGTTGAATATTCCTTTTAGGGTTAAGCTTTTTCCTTCTTATAAGGAAAGGCAGTTTTCTTAGCATTGCTGTGAATACCAATGTCAAATTCTATTTTAACGGTGTTCAGTGATGCATGAACATCCCAAAGGCAGAATTTTAAAAACTCTAAAACCATTTGTCAAAGAGCCACAAGACAAATTGAAGTTTTCTTTTCCTGCAAATTTTACGACAGGATAAAATATCCACATGGATGGCGTCTCAGCCAATTCCCATTAAAATAAACAGGAATATTGTCACTGAGTTCATCTGAACTTTGGATCAGAACCAGAAAAGTATTTTTCTATTGGCAATTGGTCTTTGTAAACAAGATTATTGATAAGATTACAAGAAACCAACTTATTTATTAAATGGTGAGGGGTTTTCCAACCAGATGATATGGTGCATTCTGGATACCCTCTAAGCTGCCACTTGAGGTGGGGGATACAACAGAGCAGCAGTGCTGGGACTCCAGTGCGTGCCGCTAAGAAAAGGGAGAAGATATTCTTGTTGGTTTTTTAGCAAAGGAAGAAATGATGAGAACCCTGCTATGAAACGGACTGTCTCAAACCCAGCTGTGTCTTCTGGGAACAGCAGATTTCCTTTCACAGGCTATCTGATTCAATCCTTATCCAAGGTTTGCCTCTTCCATTTTCTGATACGATTTTCCTAGCCTCATCCTCAGATGTTAGTTTTCAAGGCAGGAGTTCTTTCGTATACATCTCACCACTTTTTTCTTTTATTTCTTCTTTTTTTTTTTCCACTCTATGTGAGTTATACTAAAATACCAGCTTTGCTTATTTTAGCTGGATTTAGCCATGACTTTTTCTCAGCCTACAATAAAACATGAAAAAAAATATAAAGATCAGTTAAAAAACCCCACCAAAACTCACACCACCTGCCTTCTGCTCACTGTCCCTCACAGTTGGGTCACATTCCCACCCTATAGAATCACAGAATCATTAAGGTTGGGAAAAACTTCTAAGATCATTGAGCCCAAACATGGACCTTGTCACTAATCCTGTCCCCCAGAGCCACTTCCACACACCTTTTGAACACTTCAGGGATGGTGAATCCTCCACTGCCCTGGGACAGCTTATTCAAACATCTGCTCACCCTTTCAGACATTTCAAGGGCTGGTGTTGGGGACGAAGTGAGTAGCACAGTGGGGAAGAGGTTCTTTAGCTGGGCAGGTCCCAGCCCAGAGTGTAGGAGCATTGCTTCCAGAGCCAATGGAGTGTGAAGGATGGATGGAGGGTTTCCTGCCTAAGGAGGACAGAGGCAGAGAGTGCAGCAAGAGCACTCAGTTTTGCTCTTAATACCTATGAGATATAACGGTACCTCTTCTCCAAGTTATTTCCCCCCAAATCTTCAGTTTATGGAATATCAGCGCAAAAGTTTACAATGACCCTTGGTTAACCCTGGGAGGAGAGAAGCTCTCTAGGAGATGCTTGGCCAACACCAGTGGACTAACATCAGCTGCAAACCCAAACCCTCCACTTTGCATCAATTTAGTCAATTGATTTAAATAAACCCTCTGAGTGAGCAGGTGCAGCACAATTAACATCATTAACCAGCCGTAAAACAAATGAGTGGCTTGCTAAATTTCCCTCTTCGGATGCATTTAGGAAGGTTATATGCATGTGAAGAAGTATGTGCTGGGGATCTCTGGGAAACTCCGTGTTGCTGTTGGTCTTTGGGGAGGGCGTGAATGTTTTTGAGAGCCTTGGGATTTGGCCATTCCTTTGTTTCAAGGGTATATTTTAATATCAAATGTGAGCAATGACAATCTGAGAGATCTACCAGTCTCTAACAGTGCTCTCTATCTTTCTTAAAATCTCAAGGTGTGACCAGGAATTACATTGTTGTTACTATGAAGAAGAATAATAACAACAGAGAAGGGAAACACCAATAAAATTGACCAGAATAACACAAAGTACTTGTTAAAGGCATGTTAAAATAATTTGGGATCTCATTTGTTGAGAACCAAATGTCAGCAGCATTTACACCTGTGCCTCACCTGGCCTCAAACTCAGTGGAAGACACACATAGGCTTAATTTTAAGTACACAATTAGTGTGTGACTTAATGGGTGCATTTTGTGAGTTTAAAATTACATATATTTAAGAGCACAGCTGATTCAGGGGTTATATTCCCATATTTACGTTGTACCTTCAAATTCTTCATAATTACATTACCCCTTCTGTCCTTTTCAGATATTTGCATCTTTCCTCTATGGCAGGAAAGCTCTCAGAGTTTGGTTAATCAGTTTCTGATAACGCAATCTCTGTGGTGTTTTCTTTGGCAGCACAGACTGAAATTATTTAGTGACCTGATCGTTAATAGAAGGTTAAGGTTTGTGGTTGTGTGCACTGTGGTCTCCCCATTGAATATAAACCCAATGGAGATGAAGAAATCCATCCTTTCCTCAGATAAAAAGTTGAATTATTGAGAAATAGTGAAATCCATCAGGTTGGAGACATTGTGGTGCTGCTTTGTAAAGATCTCACGTGGCATCTATTGCATAATTTTTTTCCAAGGAAATCAGAGGAATTTGGTTCCACTGCCTTCTCCTTATGTGCTTGTACTCAAAAATACATTTAATTTAAAAAAAAAAAAGAGGAAAGCAGTGGTAAAAGTGTTGTAGGAAGTGGAGGTGATGGCTTACTGATTCTTTTCCATATAGCAGGAAGATATGTGGTTCCAAAGAAAATCAAAACACAGATGAAAAAAAGAAAAGCTTCAAGAAACTCATAAAAAGAACATAAATGAAATAAAATAAAAATCCCAGTCTCCCCAATTAGTTAAATGAGGGAAATGAATGCCACCTGGACTGCAGCAGGTATCGGACTGTTTGGATTTTCCACAAGAGGAAAAGAAATTCACTTTTCTCTCCCCCTGTGCCCCCAGTTTTCATCTGTCTTCATTTGCTCAGATTATTTTGTCAGACATTTGCCCAGCTCCAAGTCAAATAACCTTCCTCCTTCTGCAGGATAAAACAGACCCAAGCAAGGGAGTTCAGCGTGTAGCTGAACACTCTTGGCATCGAGATGGATCAACCCAAGCTTTAAGCCTCGTTCAGTTCTAGTTCATAGGTCCTCCCTTTAAAAACCTGTTGAAATGCTTTAAATAACTGAAATTACCCTTGTAAATACCCTGCTGCTATGCCCCCAAACCCCTGCAGAACTTAGATTTCCACTGAAATATTGAATTATTTTGTTATTGCCTTATGCTGCTGCTGCTGCCTTTTGAAGAGCAGGTGGCCTGAGCACCGATTAGTTGAACAAACACAGGGAAAGGAAGAGTTAGTCTGGCAGAGGGGGGGAATGGGAGCCAATATATCTTCTTGTCGAGGTCCAAAGTGTGTGCCTGTGTGCGTACAAAGAGCACACAGGAATTTGTCATCGTTCTGTGCGTTACATAGTGACAGGGATTTACCAGCTCGAGTGGAAAGTAAAAACAAAGCCGCATTCAGGGGCAAAGGCTGCCTAAAAGACCAGAACAAATTCTGTCTTTCCCTCAGGAAGATTCCTGAGGTGAAAAGAATAATTTTTTTTAAAAAAAGGTAATAAAATCACAGGCATCTGACAAGATCAAGAAACAATGGCTGAAGATATAAGTCAGTGTCAGGTGGAAGAGGGATGACAAATAACCACCTTTTGATGATAATAAATGAAAAGAAATAGCTATTTTTGGGTGGAGAGGGAGAATTATTGTCTAAACCAGCAGGATCCACTGCCTAAAGCACATAGCATGAATTAACCAGGTGCAAAGGACTGAGGATTTGAATTTCTTTTAAAGGAGCAAGAGAATTCAGGCAGATGTTTTTCAGGGGGCGGGAGGAAGGTGGGAAAGGAAAGGAAGTAGAGGAAAAGGAGAGAAATAGGTAGTAAAACCATCATGAGAAATATCACAGTAGCGAGGGGAGAAGGCAGCTGAAAAAGTCAAGGATAACTGAAGAAGCACATGAAGCATGACCTTGAAATGAGACTGATGAAGTGAGTTTTTTGGGTTGAGTGCTGGCTGGAAAAGGGGGCTTGGACCACTGCCCAAGGAAACTGCCTCCTGCTATTTAATTCCTAATGAGTTCAGGGAACAAGGATTATGCCCAGGCTTTGAAATAAACAGGATTGTGTTAAAGAAATACTGGAGACCATCATTAATTTCTACTTCAAGTGGAAACAAAGCATGAGACCCAACATCCTGGCTAATCATTTGGGTCAAAAAGGTAACAGCATGAGAATTTCAGCACTATATATTATTTTGTAGGGCCAAATAATTCTATATGTTCACTTCATGCGTGTATTGTGGGTCTTCAGGAGAGAGGGGTCATTGCTAATAAATTATTATGTGAAATAACACTATAGGAATTAAGAATTTTAGTTCCTTACTTCTCCTTCGGTCCCTTGCCAGTTTTTCCATCCCTATAATTGCCCTTCCTGTTTATGCAATTCCATATGCACAGTGGCTACTAAAAGTCAGCTGTTCAAACTGTTTACTGTAAATATTTACACTGTGGCCATTAGTGAAATCTGTATCTCTGAATGGATGACGGATGGCAAAGGGTCTAATCCAAGAGACGCTGTGGAATAAACAAGGGAAAGTCACATGCAGAGGCTGGGAATGTCGCTTCCCACTGCCTTTAAGAGAGATGAAAAATGTCTTATGTTTGGGACATTTTCTCTGAAAAAATGCTAAAAAACACAAGGTTATCTGCTAATGTCCATGATCCACTTTGGATGGGCTTTTCTCCATGGCATCCTGAGGTCTGGGCTGCTAGTGGGTATCCAGCAGCTCCTAGAGGAATGATGGGCAATCCATCGCCTTCCAGAAAGGACGGATCCCAAGTGCCCCTGTTCTGCACATTTTTTGTGTTCTATGTCCTTTCAGAAGGAATAGGTGGGGCAAAGCACATATTCTCATGAAAAAGAACCCCTGAAAATTAACACAATGAAATTTCCTCCAAAATGAATTATTTGGGAAGAGCAGAAATAAGCAGGGATTTGATGTACGTAGTAGTTAAATATTTGCAGGAGTAACAGTCTGGGCTTTGTTCAGTGTCAATAGGAGTTTTTCCACAAAGTGCTGTCGGATCAAGCTTCAAAGAAGAGTCACCTAAGGCAAACACACATTGCACAAAGACGACAATTGGGAAGGTGACATTCCCTGGAAACCTCTAAATAGGCAGGTCAATATATCTGAGGATACAGATCGGCCTCATTCCACGGTTCTAATCTGAGTTGTGGGAATTATTTATAAATCAGGATAGCACATAATCTCAAAGCACGTGCTTAAGTCCCTTGTTTAAGCCACAGCATGTGTTTAGATGCTGTTTTGCAGGGATGGACGATCCTGATGACCCAGCTGATGTACGTCACGGAGCATGTCCTGTGGGGAAATAACTTGGCAGTTTACTCTGGATTTAAGATAGGACCTGCGTACGCATGAAAAACACTCCATGACTTATGCCTGCAAGACGTGATGGTTTGGGAAATGTTTCAAGTGTTTTTAAACCCATTTGAGATTCTGAGCTCTGCCTTTGTTTTCATTTAATTCTTAGACAAATGGAAAATCCACAGAGAAACAACCAGGCTAATAACACTGATGAGTTCCAATTCACGAAGATTCATCCTAAAGAACATCATTTTCCCCAACCAACTGGCCTGGGAGCTGAGCAAAAGCAGGATGAAGACTGAGACAGGCATGGGGCTCATCTGAGAGAAGGCAAAGGTGTATGGAGAAAAGGGGGAAAGAGGGACCGTGAAGGGAGCGGAGGAAAAAAAAGAAAAGAAGGGAAAAAAGAGCCTTTTTGATGGGAGGGAATTAAAAGAGATCCATACAAGAAGTCACTGAAGAACCAAAAGAAAATTAATTTAAAAAACACGTTCCCAAATCCCACAGAAGAATGAGGATTATGGAAGGTCTGAGGCAAGGAAGAGCTACTAGCTGTTTTAGGCAGTTATTTCAGGGTCCTTTGTGGCTGTAGGGGCAGAGGGGAGACCCAGGGACACTCACTCAACAGCACCTTGGTGCAGCATCAGAGACCAGCTCATAGAGCTCAACATCTCCCAAGATCAAGGAGCCCTATTTTGGTGTCCTTGAAACCCTGCTGAGCTGTACCTGATGCTCAGCAACATCCATCTTCCATGTACACACTAACACACCTGCCACTAGAACTACAAAATATCACTTTTGGTGAAAAAGTTCTTCTCTGCCAGCTCCCTGTCCATAAACTTCTCTTTTCCTTCCTCCTTGTATACAGGTGCCCCTCTGATCAAAGGGAAAGCAAGTCATTCGTTCAATACACCCTTTCATTTGGCAGAAGCACCTTCCTTTCCCACACCAGAATTAATCTCAGGTAGTTTTCCATTTGTAGCTCAACCTTCTTTGTGGGAAAGTTTATTTTGCTCAGCCCAATTAGCCACTGCTGCAAATGGTGTCTTAACAGGAGCCAGGGTGGGATTAGTCATTCCCAGGTGGGAAGGTTTGCTCCACACGGCACCTGCCAAGCTCCACAGAACCCTTTGCTGCACTTAACAGGAGGTGGATGGATCTGAGGGTACCATCTTTCACTTCTCACTGTAATGTATTTTATTTCTCCTGGCACTCTCAGAGCTCACACTTGGATGTGTTTGTGGCACGGCTTGATGTTATAGTGAGTTTTCTGTGCTCTGCCATTTCATTCTCACTTCCCCTTCCCCCACGTGTTACTCTGCTCTGATCCACTACTTGTATTTATCTTTTCCCCACCACTTGGTTTATCACACAGAGCAACATACAGAAGGATCAGAGTGGAAAACTGTCTTCTGTTTGGCAGAAACCACAAAAGTGGGCAAAACCACCACAGACACATGAAGTAGTACCATCCATGTCCCACCAGCCCTCTCCCAGCTGCTGGTGGAGCATGTACGCCACCCTGGGGAAGGACGACTTCCCTTTTCCCTCTGCCCTGAAACAACTAATTGAACTGAAAGTCATTAGCTTCAACTCAGCTGACCCAAAGCTTGAGTTGAAAAGTGTTTTCATGCCTGGCAGATTAACCTGCGAACACTCGGTGTTCACACAGAGGTATGAAGGCAAGAGCCTTCATGGGTTTTCTCTGAAGCCCATCTGCTCATCACAGAATGTGGTGATGAAAGTCGGGGCAGCTTCCTTCAGTCCTGACTAACCCTTTCGTGCCTCAGTTCCATCCCCCCCTCCCCAAAACAAAGGCATCCGTGGCTTACAATGAGCGCCATTGAAGAGATAACCACCTTCACTCCCTGCTATTGATTTTAGAGAGGCATTTCCTCTGTCAGGAATGAGCCCCACAACAAGGTATTTGTACCTGGCTGCAATACAAACTTGCTTTTTACCAGTGCCTGCTGCACATACCGCACCGAGGTGTTGGGAGGATTAATTACTTAGCACACGCAGAGGACTTTGAAGATAAAATGTGCCAAGTAATTACTATATGTTATACCCATTCGGGCATGCACAGACATTTTTTTCTTAATGGTTTGTTGATTTTGTTGACTGGCCATCCGGGACAAAGCTGCATTTCTTGTGAGGTTTCTTTTTTAAAGTATTATTTTTAATAGACTTTTTAATTGCAGTATTTACTTTAGTCACCTATTAAATGGCTAATTACTTGTGATCCTGTTTAGATTTGTGTTTAGCACAGACAACAATTACATCTTTTCTCTCACAGCCCACAGTTACTACATTAAATACTAGGCTTGATCTATTTGTTTTCCCTGTAAACAGAGCTTTGTGACTGCAATAACTTATTTTCATGCTTCTGCTCCATAAGGTAGAATGAATCTCAGTAAAGGATCTCTGCTTTAGCCACAACAAAGAGACCATGGCCAAAAGCTGTTGTTTAAACATGATAGACTGATCCTTTGTGTCATGAAAAGGTGTAAATGAGACACCCCTGTAAACAGAAAAAAGGACAGGGTAGGGGAAAAATGTATGCAAAATTTGTTGTTCTCCTAATTATGAAAAGGTGCCAGTGAGTGCCTGGGAGGTCATTAGGCAAGGAGCCTGGTGACTCTCACTCAGAGCTTTATGAAAAGCACTGACAGAAACAACAGCAGGAAAGTGTCACCAGGGGAATCCTAAAAGCTCTGTGAGAGTCCGCCTGGAACAGCGGAGATCAAGCAGCCACCCATGCACCTTCTCCTTGGTGTGACGTCTCCCGCAGTATTTCAACTACCATTTCCACTTCCACAAACACCCAATTAAAGAGAAAGACCTCATTGGTAGATTTCTTCTATTGCACTTCCTCACCACTTAATGCCAGCACTAAGCTCCTCTGCAGCACACATTTGTGGAAAGGTCAAGCCTAGCTCAGAAACAGCCACCACCAACCAGACAAGAAGGGTCTCTTTTCTCTTAACCTCCTTTCACTGCTGCAGGAGGATTTCCAAGCTCAGCAGCTTAAATCAGATTATTATTTTTCTTGCCTATCTTTATTCACAGCTTCTGAAAGTACAACTAGTCCTGCAGGCTGGACTGAAGACCTTCCCAAGAACAGTAAGTGAAAATTAGGCCACTTCTTGTCAAGATGAACTTTGATTTACACATCTCCTGGTTTCTTCTCCGTGTGGTTTTTTTTCCCCTAAGACAGGCTGCTGAGGAAGCAGTTTAAGTCAGAGGTGAAAAGAATGAGGTCAAGGGGAAGATGTGAGAAGAAACTCCTATCTGCTAAATTTTCTGCAGCTACCTGTACTTGAGCCAGTTGCTTCAGCTCTTACTTTCAGCTGTCAAACTCAGTGAAGTCCTCACAGCTCTTTGCTCCAGGAGTGTCAAAACAGGGGAAACAAATTTAATCAAAGCCTGTCAGCCAGCTCAGCCTGATTAGAAATAGTAGTTCCAACACCTTCCCCTCACCTCCATGGTCCAGGAACTCAAGGAACAGCCTCACTCCCTCACATTTGTTGAGTAGAGGTGTCAAGGGAGATCCAGGGCCGCCACAGAGCTGGGTCCTGACCCATGTGTGTGGTGCCTCTGCCCAGCTCTTCTCCCCAGACTGTGCAGACACAAGCTCCGTCTGTCCCAGGAGATGCTTTTCCCAGCACATCTCCTTCAAGATGTAATCCAAAATAGTTTTAGCAGATGGAAACACTGGATTTGCCTCCCTGCAATGCCATCCAGAGGCCAGACAGCTCCAAGGGGAGGTGCTGCCACAAGTGCAATGAGCCCTGATGCTTTGCAGCTACTCCATTGGGATCTGAGGGGTTCACTCAGCTTTGCCTCTATATTTATTTTTCACAGGTTTTATGGCAGAGGCTGTGCATTACAACCACTCCTTTTGTTTTTTTTTTTTTAGCCCCAGGAATTTACAGCAGGTGCAGGATTGTGGAGGATGCTTGCAGGGAAACACCAGGCTCCGGGGAAAAATCCCTCCACCCTTGCCTGCCTTGCCACCTCCAGCTGAGGCGAAGCCAATCCTGATTGTTATTGTGCACATTAAAGCCCTTGCAAGTGCAGAAGCCCCTCCAGTCAGGCTTAGCAGTGCCACGCATCCCAAACCTTTCAGGGCAGGCAAACCTCAGGGTAATTGTGTTTTTCCAGGCACAGTACTAAAAGTAATAGGAAAACAACTATCTCATTGTTTAGAGCATCCCTAAATATTGCCAGTAAAGATCTGGTCAACTTTCCACAGTCTGCGGCTTTTGAGATTTTTCCACCAGGGTGATTTATTTCATCAAAACAGCTCTCAGGCCACCAGCTGTTAAAGCACTTGTGGAAAGGGCCAACTCCATTCTCATTCTTCGCTGCAGGTTTCCCTTAATAGAATCAAACTGGTTAATAAGTGCTAATACCGGTAATACAGTCCTCTGTACTTTGACCTAAATTCTCCCTGGGCTCCCAAGGGAGTGAACACAGAGGGGACACCACAGTATTTCCTTCAGTGCACAGACAGGCAGGATTAACCCATAACGGTCATCCCTCTGTTCTGGGAGCATTTTGAGGTCTGGGCTCTGTTGTATCAGATACCGTGCAAAATACTATCCAGAACCTCTGATCCCAAAATGCTTGTGGTCTGTTGGTACCCAAACAGTGCTTGGTGCCAGCCCCTGTTCTCCAGGCCGACCTTTCCCTGCTGCCTGCAGCCAGTTCAGAAAGGCAAAGTTGTTTTTTTGAATAAAAAGATAAGACGTGGCACAGTTTTCTACATTTGGTAACTGCACTGCCAGCTTGAGTACACAATAACAAGGCAAATACTATCACTGTGAAATTAAGAAGGGAAGGGAACCTTTGTTTTTTTGAGGTTGTTTTTGACTCCTTGGAGTGTATCCAGAAAAACCAAATTGGTGTAAACACCACAAATGTCATTTTGTTTTGTTCGGATTAATTTGGCAGGTCAAACTGAAGTAAAATGGTTCATTTATTTATATTGCCATGTAATGCAGGTCGTAGTTTTAGGTACATGAACCCCACATGCCCCTGTAGGACAACATACACAGAACTGTGACGAAAGCAACTCACACAAGCTGTGTGGGGCAGGGTAAGGTAGTTCAGGAAGGGGATCAGTGATGAAACAGAGATTTTACTCCCACTGGTCCTAATCCCAGCAAAAGCACATGTTGTTACCCAAGAAATTGATCCTGAAAGTCCTTCTCAAGTAGAAATGGGTATCCTCAGGCTTCAGGATTAACTCTCCGGAGTACAGAGTCAGAGAGAATTTGTAATCACGAGCTGGTGTGGTGGTGTTTGGCATAACCACACTTCCTCCTCCCAGCTCAGAGAGAGGAGGATTCGCAGCATTCCCAGCGCTGACCTCCCACATGGTTCAGCCAGCGCTCTCCAGAGTTTTGGCAGCAAAGGGGAGGAAGGAAGGAATGTAGACTCCTCCAGTCACCAAGTTAATGGGTTTCAATGTGTAATTAGTGTCATTCTTGAAAACCCATGTCTTGTCACCGCTCTAAATGTGTTTAGCTTCTGTTTCCTCATTATTTTGGGATCTCATTTTTCCGCTAGATTAAGGATATACTTTTGTTTTCCCCCACAAAAACCCCTCTCCCATGTGGGTGTTCATAGATGATTAAGAGATGACTGGAAACCTCTTGGCCTGATCTTTGCATGTTAAATGTTTGCCAGAGGAAGGACAAATATCCACCATACAGTTTGGAAGTTTGACAAAATCTGACATATTGAGAAGAGACTGACAAATCCCTGATTTGTATCTCGTCCTGGGTACCACAGTTCTTTGGGACTACTTATGAATGGTGACCATGAATTGAATTAAAGACTAATTTTCCTGTGTTGGCAATAGCAATTTTTGGAGGTTTTAGGGTAACCTGGAAAGGTCAGAGTCATACACCTCAAGGGAGCTAATTTAGGAGATTGCTCAGTACATGCTCTTGTTATCATTATTGGGGAAAACCAGGTGCCTTGAGAGGTGAAATCAACTTTGAGTTAGTTGGCAGGGAGGATTTATCTCCTTTCTTCACTTTTTCTATCCCTGATAGAGAAAACTCATTTCAATTGACGCAGTGAGAAAACATGATTGACATCCCTGACTCTAACCAATACACGATTCCTTTTTTTAACACCAATGCACTGCAAGGCACAGTGCATGTCCTCCTGCAGGCACAGCTTTTCTGAGGTCCCCATGTCTCTGCCCACCTCTACCTCAGCCAGAATCTTCAGGCTCACCACAACTGCCCCAGCTGGGTGAGCTAAGAAAGGAGTTCAACTCGGCAAATACAGAGACCTAGAGCTATTCGATACATGTTTCTTATCCTATTTTATTTTGATTTGATTTTTATTTGCAAGCCAGCACAAATGCAAAGTTCTGAGGAGGGAGCGCACTCTCTTTCCCCTGCCTTGAGACAGACAGAAAGACTTAGGAAATGCCACAGAAATAAACTCCTCTAAGAAAATGCAAGAATTGAGCAGTTCAGCTTTCAAGAGTCAGATAATGGCAAACAGAAGGTTGAACTTTTCCCCTCGTGTGCATATGCATCATGATTCATTGCATACTCCTCTTATGCTATTCCTCAACTATTGCAGCATGCCATAATTTGTCTCAAGAGGCAAACAGTAGTTTGCAGAGCTGCATACTTGTCTCTGAGCAGCGAGGCAAGGCTGAGTTCACAGCACTCCCCCTCCACCATGCCCAAGGCACTGCACAACAGCTAGCTTGCTGGAGTCAAGGAGAAGCACAAGAGCAGCAGCTCAGGAACAGGGCAAAGGGCAGCCAACCCTGCAATGCAGTTGAGGCTGGGTTGAGCTCAAATGGGGGACCAGCAAAAGTCCTAGGTGAGGTGGGTCAGGAAAATCATTGAATGGGTCAGGCTGAAAGGGACCACAGTGGGTATCTGGTCCCACCACCATGCTCAAGAAGAGTCACCCCACAGTACATTGCTCAGGGTCTTGTCCAGATGGTTCTGGAATACCTCCTGTGAGGGAGACTCCACACCCTCTCTGGGCAGCTTGTTCCAGCGCGTAGTCACTCATACAATAAAGAAGTTCTTCCTCATAATCAGGTGGGACTTCCCATGCATCCATTTGTGCTCACTGACTCTGGTCCTATTGCTCAGCATCACTGAGAAGCCTGGGTGCATCCTCTTGACATCCTCCTTTCAGATACTGATAGATATTGGCAGGATGTCCCTGAAATGTGGCTGCCCTGAAGCCATCCCCTGGGGTACAGGAAAGGCTGGCTGTGTTACACCAGATCAAGTGGCCTGTCCCATGGCTGGGCCAAAAGCTGCACCATGCACCACACTGTGCATGATTTGGCCTCATGAGATGACTCAAACCTACCACTACTTTTCACTTCTGGCGAGGCCATCTGTGAAGCTCATCATCCCCAAAGAACAGCTCAGAAAGAGCTCTGCGAGAAGAGGAGCCTGAAGCCATGTCTTTGTATCCACGTATCCACATCACTGCTTCACTCCAGCCAGTTTGGAGCAGTGAAGCAAGGCAGACAGGTATTGCAAATACCTCTGAAAAATATCCCTGAGCAGCCCCGTGAAAATAGTCCAACCGCACTGCTGATACTGCTGAAATCAGCAGAATCCTGATCTCAGGCAAATCTGCTGCCCCGGGAGCCCGCCCGTGCACAGGACACTGCGCTTCCCACTGCTGCACACTGAGTAATCAGCAATTCCCATGCAGATGAGTCCGGGGAGATGAGCAGCAATCAGCACTGGGACTCGCAGTTCTGGGAAGCCCAGACCTCCACTTTCAGAAATATCTCACCGCAGGAGTAATGCCGCTCGAATCTTGCAAGTAATAAAAAGTAATGGGAAACAGATGCAGCCGTACCTTAGATTAGAATCTATGTTTAGATTTCCAAGATAAAAATTATCTCTGATACTTTGGCTAATGTAAGGCTGATATGATAAATGGATTTTTTACAGAGTCTGAGAAGAGTGCGCCTGCTTCAAAATGCAACCTGATATGGATTTGTCTCCGGCAGGGAGGCAGAGAAAAGAAACAGAACTGGCCTGAACGATGGTTGGGACAGAGGACTCGTTACCTGTGCGAGGTCAAATGACCCTGGACTGCTGCTGGAGAGAGAGGAGTCACATATCCCTTCTTGCCTTCCCTAAGCAGGGTGGGACCTGCAGGGCTCCTGGAAAGGTGGGGGGAGCCTCCCTTCCTTCCCTCCCCAGGACAGTGCAGCCTTGCCAGCCCCTGTCTCTGGAAGACCCTGGGAGAGCTATCACTTCTGCAGCAAAGTGAAACCAGGGTCTTTAAATCCTAAACGAGGTGAGCTCAAATACCCAGTACACTGACTTAAAATCAGCCACTAATGGAGAGAACAGGGTACCATACTCCAACAATCATATTTCCACTGGCCCACAGTGCTAAGAAAGGGTATAGACCTCCCTGTGCATCCACATCCTCCTTAGCTCACCAGAAACCAGTTTCCTAAAACCTACTTTTCTCCATAAATCTGACATCCTTCAGCATGCACTCTTCCCATCACCTCTCCTGAGGCCTTTCCCCACCTCTGTTTCACTGCCCCATTAAAGCAATGGCCACAAACAGTGCATATATTTTTGTGTTGGGCTGTAGTGAACAGGGCTGATGGCAAACGAAAAAAAAAGATAAGTGAAAAAAAGAAGAAAGATTTCATTTTTTTTGAAATTATTTTTTTATCATTATTTTCTAGCCTGAAAACTCTTGGCAAAATAAAACTCATCAGTTCCTTCTAGCATTATAAGCAGAGATTATGTAATATTTACAGTGATATTAATGCAATCAATCAGCTTCAGCAAGTGGAGATGTGGGAGCCAGCTACATACACGAGAGAAAAGGGGGGAAAAGGAAAGCACAAAAGGGTCCCTGTGGTGGCCAGGGAAGGATGCCAAAGAATTTCACTGCTTTCCAAACCAATATGTTACAAAATAACACAATCAGCTTTGGCCCAGTTCATTAAAAGTAATTGACTTGACTGCTTGATGACTTCCCCGCAGAGTGGAGATGCCCACGAGCACCAAGACATTCCCATAAACACCTTTCCTCCTTCCATTTGAAGTGGAAGACTTTGCCCAGCCCTGCTCCAGCTCAGTCCCAAATGATGTCAAAGGAGCCCTTGTTGGATCTTGGGTGGCTGCAAACAGTGAAAAAGTTGTGGGTCAAGAGCCTGCACTGAACTGAAGGGCTTTGCCACTGCTCCATCCACTTGCAACAAAATGCCAATGGCTGAAACAAGGCCATTCTTCCTGAGGTGTGCACCTTGCAGCATCAGGTAAGTGACTTCACAACCCTGAGAGCCCCACAAATTGTGACTTCTTCTGCTTTGTTTTCTTTTTCTTTTAGCAGGTGGAAATATTAAGGTCCAGAGGGCATTGCTGCCAGACCTTGATTTCGGCATTGCCATTAGAGAAACTTTTGGCAGCAGGGAAAAGGTGTTGTTTTGCTGTATGGGAGCAAGAAGTGGGATCTGCAGATGATTTGAGAAAGACTTAAACCCAACCCAGCCAGCTGCCAACCAGGCAGGCTGTGAAGGGCTCAGCATTTGGCTTCCAAGTTGCTGGGAATGTGCTGAAGAGCAACAGCTGGGAGGGAGTGTGCTCTGGTCCCTGTCTACCAGGGTGCAAACACTGCAGGCACTTCTAAAGCATATATTGAAATAAGCCTTTCCTAAATATCTGCTACTGATGTTTGGACCCCAGCCTCCATTTTGGCACAGGCCAGTCTTGGGATTCAGATCTTGATGTGGACTCTCTCATATTGTGACGATGCTGCAACAAGAGATCACTGCTGCTCTGGCTGATGATTGACTCTTGCTAGGAGAAATAGGCAAGTCGTGCTCATAAAACTGTAAGTCCTACCTATAAAAATGGACAGAATAATAAATTATCTCATTTTCCTAATTTTAAAATGTTTCTGTAACTGTTGAGATACTGGGTCAGAGGGTGCTCACATACCAGTGGAAGATCTGATCACTGACTTCTGTTGGGCCACTGAAGAATTTTGCAGCTAAATCTGACTAACCCAAGAAATTCAGGTCAACTCTGGAGAGGTTGTTGATGGCCTATTGATGTGCATGTCAGGACCAGATAATCAGAATTTACCCTTGCCGGCTACCTAAAGGAAAAACCTGCATATCTTTAAAAATGTGAACATCATTTGAGAAACCAAAGCAAGGACCGAAACAATTTTAAGAAAAATTGAAATTATAGCAAGAGTATAGAGGCCTGAATTCCTACATTTTCTTTGGAGGAGTCATTTGACCAAGAATTCATTTTAACTCCTGGACTAAGAAATTCCAAGTATGCTTCATTCAGGGAGAGGAAATTCTATATGTTTTAAAGCCCATCAAATGCAATAAAAGAACAGGAGGAACATACTATTTTTGCCATGTTCACGTCTGTTATGTTACCCCAGAAGCTCAGGTCATAGTCAAAGCATACACACTGAAGACAAATTTCTTTTTCTCTGTTGATCTCATGCCAGAAGCCACCACAAGAGAATTCCAACAGCTTCAGAAAGGTTTACTGACGCCCACCTTGGCTGAAAGGGAAGGGACAGCCAAGAGGCAGAGCACCAGCTGCTGAGCTCCTGACCCCAGTGCAGATGGAGATAAGGGTAGAGATGATGACTCCTCAAACCCTGAGTTTGGAAGGAGCTATCAGCCCAGCCACAACTGAGAAATGCCTGTTCTCTGGAGGAAAATCAGCATGTGGGCAGCAGTGAATTTTTCAAGAGCAGATCTCCCCAAACAGTTTGTTTGGCTGTTAGAGCCAGTTGTCTTTGAACAGGCACTCAACATGTGATCATTTTGGGCTCCTTCCCATTTAGGACTATGACTCCTGGGGAGAGCTTGACATCAGATTCTACCCAGTTCAGAGAGTGCAAAACTCTGTCTCAGGCCAAGTTTTGTGCATTTCTGACTCCTGAGCTATGTTCTTTCTTCTTCTCTGACCAAGGGAGACTATTTTGGGCTGAATTCCTAGTGACATGAGCAAAAATTCCTAGAATAAGGCCTTTGTGTGCAGATGGAAGAGCAACCTCTTTTGACCACAACCACAAACCACTTCCATAAACTCGAACCTTTTGCTCCAGCGTCAGGTTTCCTTGTACAGCCTTGGAAGCTTTCTGGGCAAAGTTCACTGCTCTCAGGGAAAAAGGGCCCCTTTTTTATTGTAGCAGATGCCCTAGAAACATTTGTCACTGCGGGCAAAGGAAAAAGAACATTTCCCCCAGACAACTTTAATCATATAAGGAGCTAAATTAGGAGGCTGATCTGTCTCCGATCTCTTTATAATCTCTGTAGAGGTTTTTCTTTCCATCAGCATCTTACAGCAGGAATTAACCTCCTGCAGGGAGTTACAGGGTAACCTTTCTCTCTCTGCCCTGTAGAGAGGAGCTGTTGAGCAGTTTAAACCAGGCAGCCAACTTAGACACCTGAAGGTGTCATCACCTTCTGGAGATGACTATTTATCTGGTACTCTGTGTCTCTCCATTGAGTGGGAAGTGCTTTAATTTGTGCTTCAAAATCGGGACAACATTTTTGCCCAACATAAAACTGGCCAAGAACTGTTACTGGATAGGAGGTGACTTGAAATTCTTGTTCCAGGAGGTCAGAGAGAAGAGCAGCAGCTGCTTTCTCTGGTCTGTGGTGATATTCACAGCTTTCTCTGTATGTCACACTGAGGCAAAAATTATGCAATGCCCTGACTGTACATTTATCCACACTTCTGGTGCTTTAGCAATCTGGCCTCTCAGCTAGAGGCTGGAGCCAAAGTGCATTAAGAAATGAGCCTGTGAGTTGAACATATGCTATCAGCAAAGTCTCATTTTTTGTTGCCACTTAGTATTTCTTAATAGGAGGAGAATGCACATGGGGCTGTCTTGAGGGCAAAGCCCCGAATTGCTTTACACCTTCAGGCCACTTGCTGCCACTAGTCTGCACTGCAAGGGTGTCCAATTTTAACCTTCCCAGTTAGGGCTAATGGAAGGAATCATCAACAACAAAAAGACTACAACAAGGAGCCAAGATATTGGCTATGCTGAAGGCAAATACGGAGTAAGAAGAACTAAGTTTCAGATGACCGCTAGAAGAAAGATGGATTGGGGAGGGCTGTTCACCCCAGTCCAAGAGAGCCATGGGCTTGGCCAGCTAATGCCGAGTCCATCCCATTTGGTTGTAAACACAGCAGCACTTGGCTGCTTCTCTTGTCTGTGTTTCCATTTGTGCTGATAATACACATTTTTAAAGGCAATGTTAATTGCCGTACTAGATTTATTGGCATGAATATTATCCATCCTTTCCTTTCACCCCTTCTCCCCCCTTCAGCTCAATTCATCACTTTTATGAGAGGGCAAGTTGAGGACCACACCTCCTCTGCTTCCCAGGGATAGCACTCTGGACATCAGCTTCACCATCACCCACAGATTGAAGAGGATGACTTCATAGAAAGCTGTGGGTAAATGACTGAACCAAGCACATGGAGGCCAGTTGCATTCTTCTCTCCTGAAAACCCCTGAGCAACCTGAGGTGCCAGTAACATTGCATCTAGTGTGCAGCAGGATAATGAGAACAAAGAGCTTTTGGGGTGGAATCCAAACCACATCCTCCTATCAAACCCTGCCGAGCCAGGCTGCTAAAATGGCTGAGCCTGCAGTATAGAGCTATATAAAGCTGCAGGGGTAACAGCCCTTGTTTGGTGCCAGGCTCCAAGCTAAGGCAAGTTTTACAGGAGGAAGGTTACAGGCCTCTAACGGGATGTAAATTGTGTTTCTGCACACAGCAGAAAGTGCGACTGGTGTCTGTGCAGATCCTGGAAATCTGCATCTTTCAATGTAAGCATCAGTGGTGCCAAGCAATTACGATGTTTATAGAAACTGATGGCCTACATCTGTTTAAAATACTTCACAGTGTTTAGACTGACAGGACAGAAAACATTCGGCAAAGAGTAGGCAGAAATTGAATGGTTTGATATATTTTTTTAAGTTAGAAGAACTCACGCTAAATTGATTAACTACTCAAATTCATTAGCACTGTAAGCACTGTAGCGTGAACACATGCCATAAACCTGCCTGCATGATAGAGAATTAACAAAATGTAAGAATACTCTTCCAGAAGGTGAAGCATATTTGGAACTAGACTGAAGCAAGAATGGACTCTCATATCCCAGCAACCTTATAGCCTTCGTGCTTGATCTTAAGCAAGACAAAGCTTTTTCTCCATTGAGAAATCAGTCAGTATGTCTTTGCCTCAACTCCCAATCTCTACAACAAAGATAACAACCATTCTTACTCCAGTGTAGCTATTTACAGACTCAGAAAAAGAGCATGCTGAGGTTCCAGCCTGAACCACTCCCAAATGATAACTAGATCAGCTGCACTACACAGAGGAGCCTGACCCTTATCTTTATCTCTCTTGTCTATGGTGGCTCTTTATCCCCACTCCAACACTGCCCTTGGTTGATTTCACTGCTCCAGGCTTTGACTCCTTCCAGAATGCTCTGCAGAATCTCTTCAGCTCAAAATCCAGCCTCAAGGGATGCAGATGCACCTTCTTTGATTCAGGTGACTTTGGACATAAGAAAAACATCCATATGTTTTAGGAATGAAAGCAGTGGAAATTGTGTTGATCATGACCATGAGAGCAAAGAGAGCAGAGCTATATTGTGCTACAGTCCAACAGCCCTTGATGACACAAAGGCTCCTCAAGGATCTCAAAAAGACAGTGCAAACTAGAGCTGCCTCTAGAAAACCAAGTGTTGCTTCAGAAATGGCAAACCCTATAGTTCTGACAACGCATCGCCCCTCAGCTGGAGCAACTCTAAGCAGGTTGCACAACGCAGCAATACCCCAATTCTCATGCACGCGCCCATGGGCCCATCGGTATAGCCATTCTTAACTTCCTCTTCCTCGAACATTGGCTGCTGTGCTGGATTGCTTTCTCACCTGACTAGTCAAAGAAGCCTTCCTTCATTACCAGCTTGGAATCTTGCTATAAATCCCCCTGTAGGGCTCTCTCTTGGGTGACAGTGTTCCAGAACAAAGAGCTCCATTCACCAGACAAGTCTTTGGAGTTCATTTTCTGTTTTCTAATGTCAGTCTTAAGAGTGGGGGGTACAAGTTTTACGGGAAAAGCATGCAGAGACCCCAGAAGGGACACCCTGCTTTGGATTTAGTTATGACCAAGTCTCCTTGGGCATGGCTGCTGCTCAGCAAGTGGGAAAGTCTCTCAGTTATACTGAAAACAAATGTATGGCAGAAAAATATCCATCTCTGGAGCTCTTCCATAGTTAACTGCCAGGACTATAATGGTATCTAGCTTAGCAAAAGACTTACAGTTCCCATTCTCTTTTTCTTCCCATCTTGTATTTTTAAGGCCACTTATATCACACACGCATGCAAAACTCCAGCGAAGAGAGGGCAGCCACATCAAGCACCAGCATCACAAAAAAAGCAGCCACCATCTCTTCCAAGCCCTCATTCCTTCTGTGCTGTAAATTAGTACGCAAATTATGTAAATTAGAAGCACGTGCAGAGGGGAAGTTTCTCTCCCTGGCACTGAGGGGACTGCATCTTTTTTTTTGTCAGGAAGTTCTCTTCGATGGAGTTAGTGCTGCACTTTGCACTGATGCTTCGTCCTGCCTGCCTCAAGCACTTACAGGGCTTGTCTTTTCTCCCAGTGGAGAGTATCCTGTCCCCTCAGCCATTATTCTGTCCATACAGGGCTCTGTGTGTAGTTCCAGCACTGCTGCCTCTCCCCCAGTCCCTGAGTGGAGCTGTGTAAAACATGCAGACATTTTCATCACTAAACTTATGGCTGCCCTGAGGGCATGTGCCTAAGATTACCCAGTGCTCTTTAAATCAGTCCCAGAACAACCTTTTTCAGCCACTGCCAAACAAAAGCTTTTCCAGCAGAACTCCATTTTTCTTTTCTCTCTAAGAAACCCTTTTTTTCAGACTAGCTCAGCTGTTAGACTTGGGCACTAACTGGTGGAAACACATGCAAAAACCTGCAACCTCACAAATTAATGGAAAAACACCTGTCATTAAAATTAAGAAGACTGGAACGAAGTTTTACACTTTTTTTTTGTCCAGGAAGGAAAGGAAAAAAAAAAAAGAAAGAGAAAGTTCTGTTGAAACCCAACTTTAGTCCACACTGAAGCAAAACCTGATGGCCCTCCTCTCCCCTGTGGATGACATATAACCCCTACAATAGTGAGCTGCTAGTCCACCAAGATGTTGGAGCTGTAAGGATGCAGTCTGCTCTAGGTTAAACCTCTGGCCTTCTCCTCCCATGTCCAAGTTAGCCTGGACACCAGTATGACACCTGCAATCTTAAAGAAAGCACAGGGCAGGTAGGAGTAACATCACACTATCTATCAAGAAAATTCTAAAGGGGTGGACTGTATCTAGACTTTTATTCTCCTGCTAAAATAATTCAACCACTGACGTCTCAGTGTGGGCTTTATAGGGTGAGGCTATGCTACAGTGTGATGGTGACTGGGGAATGCACAATTCCACACCATGTTTGCATCCGTTTTCACCAGTTCACAGCACAACCCAGGCTCCCAAGGAATGATGGATCCTGCACTTCCCCAGAGGCAACCCTCTGTGCTCTGTCCTCCCTCCCTGATTCTCTCACCCATAACCGCAGCTTTGCACCAGGCAAGTGCCTCAGAAATGCCAATACCGCATGAGAAGGAGAGTATGTCCATGACAGGGAAATGAGCACCGGGAGGGAACAAACATGTTTATATCAGGTTGTTCTTTGCACCAGGATGGATAAGGCGAATTTTCAACAAAGCCAACCTAACAGCTCTGCTGACACCTCTCAGGTCAGCCAAGCAACCACTGTGGGACATCTGACATGATCCCACATGCTGAAGCTTCTGACATTTCATTTGGTGTTTTCTGGAACTGACCATGTAATATCTAAGGCTCATGAGATTGCCCAGCATGACTGTGCACCAGAGTAAGGGCAAGCCATCCTGTCCATTATATTGAGACAATTATGGGGACTTCTCTGGCCAGTTCTGAAGGACCTCAGCATCTTCAAAGACTACCTCCATCTGAAGGGATACACCATTGCCATCTATGTGAGGAGTCACATCAGGGTCAGGGCTCTGAGATAAATTGTCCCTACACAGCCAGTAGTTGGATCTGCTACACATGGATATTTCTATACAAACAGACTTGGAAACTGCTCACATCAGCATTCAGTTGGAGGAAATCCCAGCCACGAGCCCACCGGGATCAGGGGAATCAAAGCATTACTAATAAAGAGCCATTTCTCACCCTCCCAAATCCACACTCCAAACAGTAGGATGCAAGAGGGAGGATTTCGCATAAGCCGAACAATTCCAGCAGGAAATGGCACATTTAGCACTTCTCTCATGGTTTTCTTTCCACCACGTTTCTTCTGTGCCCTCTCACAAGTTCTGTCAAAGGCAGCACACTATCTCTGTGAGCACACCCCTTCATTTATAAGGGCAGAGCTGTGCATTTCTGTCAAAGCAACCTGGTTGGTCCCTCGTGTGGCCATAGTTGTGTCTCTCCAATTTAGCCCTGCAAATCACGGTGGCACCAGATTAAGCCTTTGGCCATATTATTTCATGAGGTTCACTCATCGCAAATGTTGACAGTAAGGATCAGCTTTAAGTAACAAATCAGAAAACCAATTCCCTTCCATATACTCAACAAAATCCTGTTGCTTCCTTCAGGAGAAAACATGCTGCACTGCATTATTGTACTGGCACAAGAGGCAATCACTCTTTGGATTCAGAAAGTCGATATTAACGGGCTCGGACTGCAGTAGAGGGTATGTTCATTTTGCAGTTGAGTTACTTTCCCTGATACGCTCTTGATTCTGTTTTCCTGGCAAATTGTGATTGCTAATAAATTGTAATAACTTTGAGTTTACATTATGACTTGCAGAAGATTATTTTGGGCAGTAATGACATTCCCAAAGTGGAGGGTCTCTCCAATGAAATACCTGGCATATGGAAGCAATTCACTATTTACAGATTCAGATGAAACCTACGTATTAGTGATGAAGAAACCATGTTTTGGTAAGATAATAGGCAGTGGTATAAGCCAACAGACAGGGAAGAAAATATGAAACTCCTAATATCCACTAGGAAGTCAGGCTTCACCCAGAGCTTACCGAAGACAATAGAATGAGTCCTCCAGGCCTTGCTGGGGTTGAAGATCAAGTTTTCACCCTCCTCACAACAGGAGCATGTTTTGGGTCAATTCACTCCATCCCAGAACACTTTATCCTTCAATAATATTCCACCCCCCTACTTATAATATGGTGAAATCTGTTTATTTCCTCTAATATCCAACTCTCTCTCGGTGTCTCCTTTTGAAACCCCCAGGGTAGCCAAAGTGGGAATTTTAATTTTATTGCACTATTTGTCAGACTTTTTTCTTTCTTTTTTTTTTTCTTTCAAACACTGTTTACACAGAGCAGCCTTCCTCCCTGATCCTCCCTGGTTGGTCTTTTGCTTTCTCAGGCATTTCCTAGCTGCTGTGTTTGTGCTCTACCTTGTCATGTAAATCCAATTTAATTTGCACAGTTCTGCTTGACTAGGGCTGTTTTCTAATAAATTCAAGCTCCGTGAAAAATTCCAACCAGGTGATACACTCAGAGGCAGGAGCTCTTAACAGAGCTTGTGGGAAGGATCTTCAAAATACACTCTAAGAGGAGGCAGGTGGCTTTCAGAGCCACTTCTAATATTGACTTTTAATTACCAACAGCTAAACCTTGTTTTCCTATATGATCCATTGCTGCCGCAAAAGCCTTTTTTTCCTGGGGCTATTGATACAGTTGGACAACTTACTATGTTTACACTTTTTGAGAAAACAGTTTAATTTTCAGGCATTAATTTCAAATCCAGACTGTGTCCATGCTCATGCTGCAAGCCCTAATTCTGCCCTTCTTCATCCCTACCCTTATTAGAGAATTGTCTTCAAAAATCTACAGTGCAGAGATGACAACACACAGGAGACAAGGATGAAGAATAAGCTTTGGTTTATGGTTTTAATAATTCTGCTTATCAGTGGGTGAAATTTTGGGAATACCCAATGAACTGAAGAGCAAAAATCCTCTTTGCAAAAGTGGAGTGGTTAAGTTTACAAGCCCCAGTACAACCCTCTGAGACACAAAGCAGGATCAGAACTGGGTGGTAAGAGAAATAAGCAAGCATTGTGCCCTGCCCAGACTAACATGGGAAATCAGAGCCCCTAAATCCCTTTTTGCTATAAGCAGGGTCAGTGAGCCTTCCAAGCAATGCCTACAAACAGAAAAGGTCCCTTTACTTCATGGCCCACTTATCACTGCAGGCTGGTCCTCCCTGCTAACCTAGTTTTGGCTGCAGGCTCAGCCCCAAGCACAGGTTAGGTCTGCATGGCTTCATTGGCCAAGCAACTGCTGCACTGCCTCAGCTCTGAACTGGGCTTGATCTCTTGTGAAGCACCTCCAAAAACAGCAGCATTACATACCTCGGGTGTAAGAGGCCAGCTTGAGGTTTAGTGGCATTTATCTACTCTCCTGTGCAAAGAAGAAAACCCAAAAACCCAAGAAATCCACAGAACGAAAGGGCTCAGCTTTTGTTCCACTTGGGTCAATAAAACCAAAAAATACTCCTCTAAGAGCTTTGTAAATAAATACAGGGCACCACGACATTTGGCGCTTGACATTACAGGGGTGACAGAAGGCACTGCAATAGTCAAGTACCATAGTCATGGCCATTATAAACATTTTTTTAGAGGGGTTTATTACAGAGCTGTAAAAGTAAGATCCAGGCTAGAAGTTGGCATGTGAGTTCTTTCCACTTTTGAAGTATTTATTGACAGTAGAAATTTGGAAAGGAAAAAAATATCAATTTGGAAACTATGGTTTCATCAGACTTTGAATAGCAAGTGTAAAAAGGAAAGGAGATAAGAAAGGGTGGGGGAAGAAGAGAGGGAGCCGTGCTGTTAGGATGAATTTAAGTTGTTTTCCAGGGAGACCTTTTGGGTTCACCTTTTTCCATCTGTAAGTCACTCACAAAGCAGTCGTTTCTACAAAGTTTCTCCATCTTTCAAAATATTTGCCCAGCCATTTCCATGCAGTTATTGGTGTGTAATTTACAGCTTTACACAGGAGGGAATGCAAGTTGCCCTGGGGTAACACATGCCATTGAGAGCTGCTGGGAGAGCTGCAACTCTCCTGGCTCCCTGCTTTCAGCAGAAGAGGAAGAATTTGTATCCAAGGGAATCAGCCCTGCCAGGTTACACATTGGCAAGAACAAGGGGTAAATCCCACCTGGCCTGATTCTCCAGCCAGTGCTGGGGCTTCAGAAGTCTGGTCCAGGCAGAAGGGGGCTGCTTTTCCATTCCTGCAAGCACTCACCAAATGCAGGTACCTCTCGTATTTCAAATCCAGAGGAGACCACTGGGAGCTTCCTGTATAGGAGTAGTCATTCCATTTTTTGGTTAAATGTCTCCTCAGACCCACTCCTGCTCATGAGTCACCTGCACAGCATTGCTGTATTATGAACTGAGGATGCTTGAGCATCCTTTGGAAGCCCTGTTCTCAGTGGTATCTTTTACAGTAATTATAGAAAAGGGTTGCACAGAAAACACTTGGAAAATAATTTACCACCCAGGAGGACACTCAGGAAATATTAACTCCTGCATTGGCACCACCCAGTGTTGCAACCCTGAGCATGTTGCTGCTCAGCATCCCATTTTGATGGCTTTCACGTGCCCACCTGCACTTCCTGCATCACTGAACTGGAATCAGAAAAAGGAGTTGTCTTCATTACTTATCTGACTTCTCCAGGACAAACTCCACAATGAAACATACTTGTATAGGAGAAACAATCTGGAAAACCAACTTGGAACAGCTCAAAGCAAGCCAGTGAGGTTTGATGACGATGAACTACACCTAGAGCAGGCAGTGCAAGAGAAGAGATGCTCATTAACACCCTCCAGCAGCCTGGCTTGACTCCCTGGGAAGATGATGCTATTTTTGTCTGACCTTTTCATAGCCACATTCACCACTGAAACCCTCACACAATTATTTGAGGCTGGATGGATGAGTCCAGATTGGAGCAGATGTTTATCTAATCTGCTTCCACATTTTTTTAAACATTTCACATGTAGGAAAACGATAAAAGCAAGAAGATTAAAGGTGGATGTCCAAAGTCTAATTAACAACCCCACTAGTAGGCTGGGTGTGTTTTATCTTTAAAACAGAGTGAGACCAGCTTCCTTTGTAACACACATAAATCCTAGGGGGAGCAATCAGAAACATCACAATATGATGCTAAAAATCCTTTATTATTAGTATTACTGTTAGCTTGGGTGAATCAACTCAGTAAGACCAACTCTGTGAAAAAATTAAACTCTGTGAAAATATTAGACTCTATTTTAAGGTCTTGAATAAGACTTTGATGGGACCGAGTGTAAAAACCTACATATGGGCAAGATGCAATTATGGAATTTTGACAAGGGCATTTGACCAACCCAAAAAAATCCATGCATCAAACTGTCATCATCCCCAAGTGTGCATGCCTCAGATTTTCCAGTTCAGCAAGGTTATAGAACATTACAGCTTTTTTATGTATTTAAAAGTGAGAGTTAAAATATAATTATAATATAAAAACGTTATAAAATAAAAAGCTTACTTTTTATAAGCTCGCCACACTGGAAAATTTGAGGCACAAAAATCTTCTCTATAGCAGTCTCAGTATTATGGTTCCAAGTTCCTCACACCTTGTAACATAATTAAGCGTCCTCCTGAACGGTTTGTTGTGCTTTGATTTTTGCAGACTATGGCCAGGAACGGCTGGTCGGGCTCCGCTCTCTCCAACCATCCCAACGCTTGGTGGCTTGGAAATAGATTGGTCCAAGAGCAAGAATGAGAAGTGAGCCCTAGGGGTAGCTTTGGCTCTATAAACTCACTGCATACAGGGAAAGAGAGCGGTCAAATATATTTTCTTCCCAGATGCAAACGTGCGAGCAGGTGCCAAATGGTTCCGGCTACATGACTTTATTTAGCCTGATGAAAAAATAAACCCCAATGTAGGAAGATACAGTCGTTCAAAGGAATAGGTGTTTCAGTTTAAGCAAAGTCTAAATAATTTCCTTATCAGAGGGAAGAGCATTAATACATATACAGTATATTCTTTAACAGTGTTGACTCTGAGGTCGTGTGTCTAAACTGTTCTATTTTTCTTATGTTCTATCAGTGCTTTCAGAGGTTCATATCCTGCAGGTTGTGGTTCCCATGTAAGCTTGGTCTATGCTCCCAATTCTGTGGCAAAGGGATATTAGCACCTCATGGCCACTTGTTGGAAACTGGTTATTCTTTGGCTCAAAGGTCTGTGCATCTTTGAACATCTGAGCTGAAAACATTCATGAAATAAATCAAAACAAGTTTCAGGAAACTCTAGACGTGGCAAAGATTGATTCACAGTTCCCATGGGAATGAGTTTCTAAGTTTGCTTCACTAGCACACATGGCTTTTGTTTTACCTATTAAACCATCTTTATCTTAGTCCATGAGTTCTCACCTTTCCAATTCTCTCCCTCATCTCACCATGGGGAGTGGGTGAGAAGCTGTGTGGGGCTTAGTTGCCATCTGCGATTAAATCACAACAAGGGTCTTGCATTCAAAATCTCTCCAGTTGAGCCTAGGGCTTTACTAAAGCAGCATAGAGGATGTTTAAAGTATGGATTAGACCATTCTGCACCATAAGGACACCCTGTCCTCCCTATTTGTCATTCTCTTTCTTTCGGTCTCTATGGACTGGATAGGCACAGCTGCCTCTCAGTCCTCATGATCTACATAAGTTTTGATGAAATCAAATCTTGAATTCCCTATAGGGAATAGAAGCCATAAGGGCCATGTTGTTTACCTGGGAACCAAGGGATGGAGTGGAGAAAAGGACAGAACTGCTGTGTTGTCCTGGCTAAATAAGGAAGAGACAAAATGGGTCTGACTGTGGGGACAGGGAACACATCCCAGTCCTGCTTCCCAGACAAAACCTTGTATATGCGCTGACTCCCTGCCATTCCTTCACAGAGTTTGGTTTTCTTTGTAGGCACAAGAGGCTCCATTATGCCCTAGCCTCTGGATGATGTGATGTGCATTGGCTGTTTCCCTTTTGATTCGTCCCAAGCTGATCCTGAGACAGGAGTAAGATGGGTAAGACCATCCCTGATACGTCTCTTGGGGCACCTCAGCAAGGGCGTACACAATGTGCAAAACTGAGCATGCTATGACAACCTAGGATGGATAAAAATAACCTGCAGCATGTCCATGGCTGACTTGTAGTGTTAGGGAGGGCCATAAGGAATGATACTCAGATCTTGGAAGACTGAGTGGAACGTTCCACTTCTTCCCAAAATATACAGTGGAAATATTTGGGCTCAAAAAGAATGACTATAGCCAGCATAGCTAGAGAAACAGTCCTAGCGCTGGCAGTGCTGGAGAGGTTGAGAGCTGACTCAGAAAGAGGATTATCTTTCATGCTGCTGATCGCAACGTCCTCGCCTGGCCTTTGGTACTGCATTTCACAAGTGCACCAAAAAAGCAAATCCCCCGCTATGGGTCAAGCCAAAGAGAATAGGCTTGAACGTGGGGCAACCGGTGACAGGAAGATTTCTCCAGACACTGACTGTGGGCCAGAGGTGAGCCAATTCATGATTGTTATTGCAGGCTGAGAGGTATGGTGTGCTTGGCAGATGCTGTTTCCATTGGCTTAATGGGGGAAAGCAGAGAGGCCACTGTCTCCAATCACCTTCTAAATAAACCTCTCAGTGGGACAGTCTTACCCCATTCTTTGTCCCTTTGCAAAAGAGGTCAACATTTATTGAGGGAATATTTCTCACAAAGACATTATAGCACCAAGAACCTCAGGCCAGAGCAGTTTCTTTTTCTTGTTTGCTTATTCTGTTCCACTCAATCCGTCATATGGAGTTCCTCAGTATTTTGTTCAAAAACCTGGACCAAAGACAGTGACCTGCTTCCAGGCTGGCCTGCATTTGACCATGAACCCCTGCAGAGCCTCTGTGCATTTCAGGCATCACCATAAAACAACTGGCCACTAATAATTCAGTTATTAGCAAATAATCAGTTCAACTAATAGATTACAACCAGCATCCCATTAAGGGGCCACCTGGGCACCAAGACAATGCATCTCTTCTTCAACACACGAGTGGCATCAGACTACAACAGTTACTCCTTCAAAACGTGGAAATTTAACCCAGGCAGTGGGCGGGCAGAAACCAGCTGATCTTTTCCTTTTGACCTTTGCCATACCTAAATATGAAGTGGAAAGAAGAACTCACACGAGGATGCTGTGTTTTGGGCCATGTCCCAGAGTACCACCTATCTCATCAAATCAGGACATCAATAAGGACGAGAGCTGATTTTAAGCCCATGTGTCCTAGTTTCCTTCCTATGGCAACCAGTCATAAAAGGAAAAATAGAGTCAAACATGCATCCAGGAAACACACTCAAGTCCCACTCTGTGAACATCACTCCAAAGAGTTATGATGGTGATGCTAACTATGAAACTGACTTTTCCCCACCCTCACTGCTCAATTTTACTATTTTTAATCATCAGGCAGGAAAGCATAAATAAAATCCTCCTAATGTTATAGTCATTTTTCAAGCAGGAAGTGACACATGTTGACACCCAGCCATTAATTTGACATGGGGTAGTAAAATCATTTGATTCAGCTGGCAGAGTTTTATAGGAATTAACCAGTTTAAGGATTTATGGTCAATATATTTGCTTTCACTGTAAAGGCTGGTATAAAAAATAATGGAACATTATCATTATTTATTGCAAAGTAAAAAGGACATTACTTACTGACTTATGGAAACAGAGTAACTTAGGAAACCACTGCTTTTCTGCAAATATCCCTCCCAATTTTACTCTGATTTTAAACTCATTCACAAAAGGTTGTTTTAGGAGAAGCAGATAATGTAAAGAGGCATAGAGAAATGGATGAGGTTTAATGGTTCACGAACTTTGCTCCCAAAGAATGAGCAACATGCTGCAGCCAAGATATAGTGACCATAGATCACTGTCCAAGGCTTTGCTATTGCTGAGCTCTCTGATGAAACCTGAAAACGTCAGGGAGGTCTTTGGGCCTGATGAACAAATTTGGACAGGCCAGGGAGAAGAAAGGTCTAAAAAACCCTGTTGTTTACTTGTCACAGCCATAGGCCCTAATCCCACCACGCTCTTAGCACAACCATCCAAGGCCAGGGAAGGGCTCTTGTACATCCAAGACTCTGGGTTGCACCCTCCTGGTCCTGTTATGGAAAGCTTAACCAGTACACATTCTATTGCTTCTGTTAAGCAAACCCTTTTACTTGCATGAGGACACTCTCCCTTCAAGTAAAAGTCTGCAGCTCACGCTCTCACTTGTAGGTGTATTAAAATAACAAACATGGTCATGCACAGAGGGGAAACCCTGCCAAGGAGCAGTCGTGTACATTTGTCTTTGTAGCAGGTTCCAGCCCCACATGGCAGCAGAGCAGGGTTACACTGTCCCCTGATCTCAGAGGTGAAACTTTCCCTCCAGCTGGGAGGAAACACAGGGCATGTGGTGATCCTTATCAGGCAGTCACATCAAGCAGCCTGAGCTGTTATATCATCCCCCCTGAGATGAGCCAACTGATCCAAGCCTGCACTCTCTGCACCACCTCCATCACCTCCCCCCGTAGTGTCACTCCATGCAGGGCCCAGCTCTTTCCACCACCACCCTGGTCCTTCGTGCTCAGCCTTAACAGTTGAGTTCCGAACTGCATGGAAGGCATGGAGATCTTCCCAGCACCTCCAGACAGGAATAAAACCTGGATGCTTGCACATAACCGAAAGGTGAACGAAGTACTAATGAGCAGCAGATGAAGAATGATGCTGGAGTCCCTGGGAAGGGATGAGTTGCCAGGAAAGGATGGCAGATCCCACAGCAGCCATCTTTATTCCTTTGGCTTGGGCCCCACAGCCAGATGCACCCAGCTGTGAGTCGCCTTAAGCACAAGGATCACCACAACCAATGCATCCAAATTTGATTCCTACAGCACCTGCACTAATTAGGTGAGAGCCAATGCTCATTATTATGAGCATAGCTGTGCATTGACAGGCTCAGGTGACTTCTGGCTTTCATCCCATCATCTTGGGGCAAGGTGGAGCCAGTCCTGACCTGCAGGCAAAGTCAAAAGCCAATGGTTGTTCTGGTGTCTGCAATGCCTCATGGCCAAAATTCCTGCGCAAACCAACCCACAGCAAAATGGCCCCTACACCAAGGGGATTTATACGTTCAACAGCAGGAGATTTGGGGGGAGCAGATGGAGAGAGAGAGGGTCACGCAAGGTCACATTGGAAATATATGGCAGAAGCAAGAGCTTAGCCCAGTTGAACAAAATTCTTTCTCAACAGCAACACCATGAGACTATCCTTCCTCTTAAAGAGTTTTCCATGCCCTAACAAGCCTGGTGAGGAACTTAATGACATCTGCGTGGTCTTGCCTGAGTGAGGACCTCATGATTTGGCTGGATGCCATGAAAAAAATATGTCCAAAAGTTATGAAAATAAAGGTATTTATCTTCATTGTTAGAAGCAGAGACTGAACCTTTTATTCCCCTCTCTTGGAGGAGTAAGCTCACAGATTTACAAAGAACTGGTTGATTACCAAAATAAACACATCGCCATGCCAATTTATAGGACACAAATGTAGGAAACCCATCCAACCAAATCAGGCTAAGTGTAATTCATGTGAGAGCCCTCAGCATGTGCAAAGGGCACAGTGCATGTAGAACAAAGTACATAGGGAAAACATGCTAGAAACCTCTATCTGCAGGAACAATTCCCAGCACAGTGTACAATGGAGCTATAAAATAAATGGCTTGGCTCTCCACTGGAAGCAAAGCCCAACTGCTCTCAATGAGAAGGAGGATCATGTATCTTTATAATGAGAATTCAGTCATTTTTAAATGTTGGCTTTGCTTATATCACCACCAAATCTGTCTGCAGAGTTGACAGGCTGCAGGCTTCATTTGAATTTCTAACTGTGATTATACATGGCAGTGATGGATACCACAGGGTTTTCCGGGGCTTAGGGTTTGGGGCTGGCTTTTGTTTTTCAGTTGTTTGGGGCTTGGGATTGAGAGAGCTGGTGGGGTATTTGTAGTGTCACTGTCCAGTGAGGTTTAAAGAGCTCTTTCCTCATTTTAGTAGTTCTGATAAGGCACAGACATGAAAGCAGACCCTGAACAAGTTGTTCTTTATATTGGCCAAGTTGCCCCTTCCACTATGAAACCCAAGAGCAGTTTTTGCTTTCAGTGCTCAGTGAGATGGAGCAGAACACGTTTACTGAGCCTGAACATACCATTGCTCTCAGAGGTGTAAGCACCACCTTTTGCAGCAAAGGTGATCCTCAGAGCACTAAAACATCTGCTTGCTCGGTGAAAAAACAACCCCACAATCACGTTAACATTCATGAGCATGGCATATCCAGGAGTTAAGGGAATTTTCCTCACTCTGTTGTTTCGTACAAGGCAGAATCACTTTCTGCAGCCAGCGGCGCACGCAGGAGTAATGCATTTCACAGTTCAGCATTAAGAAACCTGAAGTTGTCCATTAGAAAAAGAGGCAGCCCTTATACAAGGCTTAAAGCCCCATTTGGAAGATGCTCTTTCCCAGTCCTGCCATCCCCCTCAGACAGCAAGGCTACAGACAAGCAGAGCACTTTTACTAGAGTGGATGCAAAGCAAGAGAGTCTAGAGGCCCAGAGCAGTGGTGTCAAAGTCCTTACATGATACAGGCACAGGGAGGATATTTGTAATTGTAAAAGTCAGTTTCTCCAGATCTTTGCTCCTGCTATTAAGACTAAAGAGAAGAATGTTGTTTGGTTAATGCTGGAGAAACCAAGTCTCTAGGCACCACAGTGTGGTCCAATGGGAAAGCCAAGTGACATAACTGACTTCTACAGGGTGGCTCTCCACACAACCTGGAGGTAACATCCCCAAATTTGTGACATGAGGTATTTGGAAGCAGCAACCCACATATTGGCCTGACCTGGGGCACTGTTAGGCAGACCAGAGTTGCAGCACACTCGAGACAGAAGTGGTTCACCTGACTATTGGAGCAGCAGAGACAATGCATCCAAAGTAGTGAACTGGTGACATGCATGGATTTCACAGAATGTTCTTTGCAAATGGACAAGAAGCAATTCATAGAACTGGTTCAGATCACTTGCCAAGATGAAATGTTCTTAGCTGAGCTGATCTAGTACAGCACAGGGCTGGGTCACAGCAAAGAGGATCTCTCCATATTTCAGAGCATCATGTGAACCAAGGCATTCCAGCTCTGCAGAGTAGCTGGATAACGCTTTGTTCTGTGGCCTTCAGAGCAGCAGTGCATGGCCAGTTATCATAAAAGCAGCTCAGGAACATCTAGACCACCTCACAGTCCTTGAGATGATGAGAGCACACCAAGGAGAAATCATAAAATAAATAAGATTAGAAAAGATTTCTAAGTCCAGCCATTAACCTAGATGTTGTTTCTTCTTCATGCAGGGGTGGAAGTCTGGTTGCAATACTTCTGGGAGTCCCACCCCAGCAGCGAGTATCATCCTGTCATTACAATGACAGAAAATTTAAAGGCAATAATGACAAGTCCACACTTCAAATCAAACAAAAGCACAGATTCCCCACAGTTAGCTCAGCAGCACACAGCTGTCTTGCTCCCAGCACCTCAGCTAAATACCGCTGTGGCATAGACCAGCTGCAAGTGTTTTATAAAGGAAAGGGCACAGCAAAGCCAAGCAGGGCTCCAGCTCTCCCCAGCAGCATGTCAACTGCTTCAACCCAGCACTCCTTCCTGAGCTTCAGCCATCTGTGCACAGGCCTCAAGGCCAAAATGAGAGCAGCCTTCCCAGTTGCAGCTTTTAGAGGAGGCCAAAGTCTCTGCACATTGTGAGCTGTGAAATATATGAACTCCCAGGCTTTATGTTGAGCCTCACTCTTCTGTGCAATATCACATGGCTTTTGGATTTGTCTGCCCTGTCCACCTCTCCCATGTGTTTCCAATAATTGCTTACATANCCCCCCCCCCCCCCCCCCTTAGATGAGGCTACAGACATACACATCATTTTTATTGGTATATTTTATTGCCCCTACTTCTTTACAGCACATGCCACCGGTCTCCCCAGCTTTGCCTTTCAGTCCACTGTTTACCCCTGCCTCTGCTAGGTCTCCTCATTCCCCATCTTTTCTCAGTCAAAACAGGGGCCCCTAATTAAGAGAATGCCTTATAAATCTCTCCACATCCAAATAAGATCCAGAGTCTGGCTGTGGAGACAGATCTGGAGACAGTGGGTAGGTCTGGCATTCCTCATGCTGCACACAAGCTTTCTTTAGCATCACTCTGCTTGGCACATGAGCTTGGGTCTGAGCACTGAGAGCCAGTGCTGAGACCCAAACTCATGTGCCCACTATTTACAGGAAGAAACTACCAGAAGAATTGCCTGGAGACCACCCAGTTGCACACAAAACCTTTATGCAAGGACCCAAATGGGGATGGCTGACCCTGCAGGAGAGGCAGCCACACTATCTAAGGCTTCCTTGGAGACTGGTAGGAGAGGTGGGTACCAATCTTTCCTCCAGAAGCTGAAGTATTCTGTGCTGTCCTGCATCTGCCTGGATATGACTCTGTGCCCAGTTTCACACTGAATTGTTCAAGAAAACTTCCAGCTCAGCAAACCTATACCATACATAGCCAATTATCCAAACCCCCATGGCTCCACTCAAGACGTTTGCCCTGGTTTAGGGCTCCTGGTTCACTCTCTGCTCTTCTCTCATTGATGCTCTATGTGCACAGGTAACACACGCCTTAACCCAGGCAGGATGACCCTACTGAGGCATCACCCTGCAACTTGAACATTGCATTGCCCAAATTATGTATCTAAAGCAGAAGGCACAACCTTGAAAACTCACATCACCATCGAGCACCTCACTGAGAACCTGCTCCTTGTGGAGGAATTGTATTGGAAGCCTATAACTCCAAAACCACAAAGGATAATAGAAGCTTCAGACAGAGAAAACCCACCCCACGATATCACCACATTACTTTTGCCCACAGTCCCGACTTTTGATCAATACTGTGCCTGCCCAGGGACTTAAGCTCAGCCTGCAGTGGTGTCTCTGCATTACACTCACACACAATAATTTCCTTGGTCTACACATCTCTGGAAGCACAGCCGGTGCCAGAATTCCCCGATACCAAATCCCTCCTTGGGTTGGTGCCCAGTACTCTGAAAAGGCCGTCAACATCTGGAAGCAGTGACACTGCACATCTGTGAGACCCTCAGAATTACAGCATGGAGGGAGAACTACCTGAAGGATTAGTTGTGTTGATAATTAAATCCCAAATAGGAAGGCACTAGATGTGCTCACCTTCCCAAAAACTCTAATGCTTGAACTATTGCACGACCTGTACAGGACGCTGCTGCCGCTATAAACAACCCTGGGGGTAGAAGTAGATGGAAATTTTGCTTGCACTTGTAACAGAAGTGCAGCTGGGGAGGCTCAGCAGGTAAAAAATCTAAAGAAAATATCTCTAATTGTCTAGGGAGTGATTTTGAGTCTCCTATTCATGTGGAGTAGTAACAAAGATTAGCACCGGTTATCAGCGTGACTCGGAGGACTAGATGCAGGTTTTAACCAGAATCAGGCCCTCTAGAACCAAACCAAGGTCATATAAAGCTTCTTCAGACTTCCTACAAACTCGAGAAACTCATTTTCCTCCTCAGACTTCACAAGATGTGTCTTTTTCACAACACCTAACAAGATAACTTCATGTTCCTAATATACTCTTTTTCTGGATGCCTGGCATGGAGCAGCACAGATGAATACCTTGTGGGTTTATTGGAAACATTCCCTAGTTAGTCCTCTGGCATAATTTATACCGCAACACGCAAGATACCTTTCTCCAAACCACGTGACACTATCTTCATTTTTTTTTCTTTAAGCTATTCAGGGTTTCACTACTAATGGAGTCCTGAGTTCCTGGCAGCAGTGTCAGATTTTGCAGAATGAAAGAGAGGGTAAGAGGGACTGTAAGCCCTCTCTGTGATTCCCCCAGAAACACTGCATCACCATCCCCCATCCTATGCCATGGCAGAGGGGCTCTGCTCCACACCACAGCCCACACTGTGTGCGACCTGGAAAGATTTTTTTCAGACATACACAAACACATCACATGCATGAGAAACCCCAGTGAAACCAGTGGGGCTGATCAGGCTCCTGATGCTCTGGTCGCTTCACTGACATGTCTAGAATTGATGACAGGAGTTTTATCAAGTCAACCAGAAGTCAGAGAGTCCAGGAGAATTTAGAAAATAATTACTTCAGCTGCTGTATTTGTGTACTAACACCTTCTGCTTGGCTCGAGAACAATGAAATTTCAAAGAAGCATTACTTAATTTATGTATATTTTATTATTATTATTACATATTTAATGCAAAATCCACCCAAGATCAGTGATCTTGAGCACCCCAGCTACCCTGGGAGCTTGGAGAAATGTTTCCCCATGGTGATTCTGAACAGGAAAGACACATCTAGGCCAACAAACCATTGCTGATACAGGCTCAAAAATAACAACAGCCACCTGTACACACTACAGGAACCACACTCTGCAAACACTATAGACAGCAAAAATTTGCAGAAAACAACATTTGCAACCATGAAGAAACTCGACATAGTTAAACTTCTTGACACTATCTCTGATCTGAAAACAAGGATCATTTGAATTGTTTTCCAAGACATCTCAGAGAAATACTGCTTTCCATTCTCAGTAACTCCAATCCAAAGCTTTTCCAAAATCAGAAGCTCACAGGACAGCTTCAGTAGCCTTTGGGAGTATATTTTGGAGAGGGTGGGGCAGAGTTTTGGCTTTTTTTGCTAGTGAATAAACCTATTATGTGTACACCCAGCATTGAAATGATGAGAGATCTGGGTTCAAAACGAGGTTTTTGTTTCACTGTAAATCCTATTTATGGCTTAGGGTGCAGCTGATACGCCGTTAGCTTTTATTTCATTGATAATTCTGTGATTGTAGTTGAAACCTTGCAACTTAATGAGCTGGTGTTATTACTCATACTGTGTGGCCATCTGGAACCAGTTTGGTCAGAGAGCCCAAAGCACCACCAGCCACCTGTAATGCATTAAGCCTCAGCCCAGTACCAGCTCTGTGGATTGGAAAAGCCAGGCCTGCATAAATACTAACCTGTGAGAATGTAATTGGAGAAGTGATATTTAAGAACTTAGAGTTTGCCAGAAACGCTCCTTCTCAGGGGAATATATGCGGAGGCTTAAAGTTTAAAGCCAAGTGGTTTTTAGTTTCAACATTGTGAATCAAGAAAAATCATTGCATATGGATGTCGTTGGGCTGTCCAAACCCACTGGGTCTATCCAAACAGACAAAGCTGTGCCAGGGCTCTTCAAAAGCAAGGTTCCCTCCTCACACCTGAGCCTCACACTGCACATGTTGTTTACTACCCAGGTACCATCTCCAGACATTGAAGGGACTGAAGAAATAAGGAGTAAATGCTTACAGAACTTTACAACTACAGAAAATGAGCTGCCATCACAATCATTAAAAATCACCATTACAGACCTCTCATGTATACAACAGATAACACCCAACAATTTGTAAATGCACAAACCAGCATGTCAATATCTCAGCGGAATATTATACTGAATATTGTGATTAGACACGAGCCCTCTCTGGGTCAAAACAGAGGTGGAGCAACTGCCTTACCTGGAATTCCCTGCTGTGTTCCAAGCAGTCTTATCCTTAGTGGCCTTCTCCTGGGAGAGCACACGAGCTGGAGTTGCTGGCAGCTCTGGCACTGCTTCAGCAAAAAGGTGGCTGTGTTGGCAGAGACATAAATAGGCATGGTTAATTAGCATGGATCATTAGCATGGTTGCTCTCTACTCATTGCTGATTTACATCAGCTGGGGGTCTGAGTCACTGCTCCGATTTCAGAGTAAAATGCAACCAAGTAAAATGCATTCTGTTTCTCTTTATTTTTCTGAAGGTTTTTGGCATGTCAATAGTAAAATATATATTGGTAATTGTATTCCACACTTTCTTCATGCAAACATTGATGGCTGCAACTCAGACAGGCTGTGACACTGACTCAGAGCAGTTTTCCTGGTTGTTTTCCAATGGCTCGAGGACAATGGTTTCTCCTGCTGGGACTTGATGGAGTTGGACTTGATGATCCTTATGGGTCCCATCAAATTTGAGATATTCGATGATTCTAAAGCCTCTGGCTCAGATAAAGACACACAAAACTCTGATGCTTCAAGGTAGGAATGCAAATAAAAGGAATAGAGATAGCTCAGCCCTTGGAAGGGTTTCCATTTCTTTTCTTGCCGTTTGTCCTGCACAGGGGACCTTTGTAGAGTAAATAAACAGGATGTCCAGTAAACACAGGCCTATATGAAGACATGACAAGGTACAAGAGCATTTTGTCTTGTAAGAGACTATTAAGTGCTTTACAAGTTCTGTGTGAACATAGAATTTTGTGACAATCACATTTTATTCAGCATTGTGTGCATTTTACACAAAAGAGTTCAGCATGGCCATCACCGTCACATCCATATGTCTTGCCTGGACTTAGATTGTGTGTTGTTTTTCGGAGGGGTTTTAAATGCATTTTGGTGACAGAAATTAATCCATTTTAGATGAAGCCTGGAAATATCTTTTTCCCTCTGTGATCCCGAAGTGCCTTGAAATTCACAAAAAAATACTGGATGCGGGAGAATTTCTTCTGGTCTGGTTTTGATATAAGTGACACATTGCAATATAAAAGAGTGTCTATAGAAAGTCCACAATAGCAGAGAAAATGCGAAGATGTTTCATTTTAAACCCCAAAGTGTGGTGTTGATATTGAATCACAGAATCACAGAATCACAGAGTATTATGAGTTGGAAGGGACACACAAGGATCATCTAGTCCAACTCATATTAACTAAGAGTTGCACTCCTCACACAAAAATGCTTTCCAATCCCATCCTTGTCTGGGAAATACCCCAATCTTTTCCTCCCATCATCTGCATGGCCAGGTAGGAGCTGCAATGGAAGCAGCACATCCCATCTCTGTGCCCTTGGAGAAGAGGACTGTGGCCTGGCCATGTTGACCAAAGTCCCTGAGACCCATCACAGATCATGGGGAACAAAACTAAATCTCCAAAGAAGGGCTGAATTTCCACGTGGATGTGCAGAAGATGGATCTGGTGGCTCTTTTATTTTCTTTGTTCTGTGTCAGAATGTATTATGATACAAATCTTTCTGGCTCACACACATGAAGTCTTTTTTGTGGGACAGTAAACACTTATTTCTTCATGATCCTTCAGACTCCTTCTTTTCCCCCCAAATTTCAGCAGATTTTTCAGTATTTTGTGATGGGGTTTTGAGTAATTCCATGCATAAAGCTGTCCAAGGAATTTTTCTTTGTAATAGTTCTTTGTGGGTTGACTTCCTGCAAACATACTTCAGTGAGTGCTCCATTAAAAATGCTAGTGTCTCTGAAGTTGGGTGAAGATTAAGATGAGACGATAAAAACCCACAAAAATGTTGAAGCTTTTACAAAAGCATTTAGAAAAGTTACTGAAAATTCCCCATATTTTCTGGGAAATTTAAAAAAAAACCAAAAACAACAGTGTTCTACCTTTTCCCTGAAATGTGTTTGTGGCTTGGATTGTGATAGAAATCTCTCTTGCCAAAATTTTAATAGCCTAAGCATCCATAAGTCAATTTATATGAAGGCAACAGGAAGAAATCCTATACAGCCT
Organism: Pitta sordida; assembly: GCA_013390025.1. Classification (NCBI taxonomy): domain Eukaryota; kingdom Metazoa; phylum Chordata; class Aves; order Passeriformes; family Pittidae; genus Pitta; species Pitta sordida. The sequence continues at coordinate 563,791 of WEKX01015800.1, read as the reverse complement.
GGTCTAGTAGAAGGTGTTGCCCATGGCAATGGGATTGAAATTAGATGATCTTTAAGCCTTTCAACCAAACCATTCTATGATTCTATGATCATCCCCTATGATTGCTGCTTGTTGTTGAAAACCTTGGGCTTCCACCCTACCTTTGAACCTTCAGATAAGTCCTATTTCTTCCCTGCTTTTTATTTCAAGTCACCTTATCCAAGGTGTGAATCCCACACATTCTATTTGCCATTGTTCTGACCAGGTCAGCATCCTCCCAACCCCCTCTATTGTGTTTCCACCCACGTTCCTTTGATATATAAAAGCTCTGAGGCTGAGAAGGCAAGATTTTTATTCCTTGTGTGAATTTCTTTCACACTTAATCAGCATCAGGGAAAAAATAAAAAGAGAAAAATTAAAAACAAAATTAAAACGGGATTCTCGAGAAGGTTGGTTTGGAGAACATCAGCCACAGCACCCTGAAATTCTCCCTCCCGCTGATAACTGTGACAGCTGAGCCCACAGCTGGTGACAACCGCTCCTCCATGTGTGTCCCTGTGGTGACAGCATGGACAGACCTTATTTCAATATTCTCCAAACAGATTCCTGTCTTCCTTCAGGCCAGGGACACCCAAGCACAACCCACAGCACTTGTGTTCCTGTTGTATCCAGGAGCCACTCTTAGATTGGGATCCAAGTGAAGGTGCTGTCTGCTTTGCCATTGTACCTCATCTAAACCACTTGGATTTGCTCTGGGAATAACAGAAATGCCTTGCCTTTGCGTTTTATTCATTCACAGCTCAGATTTCCCAGAGCTCAGAAGTGTGGGCATGCAGGCGCTGCTCAGAGTCAGCCCAGCATTTGGCTGTCAGGATAAAATTCAACCTACACTCAATGCCTACGAGGAAAGAAAAATAAGGAAACCCATCTAGATTAACTGGCTCAGCCCACATCCCACAAGTTTTCATTCACAGCTTTCGCTGCCAGCGCTGCACCATTACAAACTGAATGGTTCAAAGCTTTGTTTCTCCAGGGGCTTTTTTCCTTCATGTGAAATACAGGTTATTGCAATGCATCCCCGTGGCACCGTGCCAGCCACCATCAGCCATCTGCACACACCACAGCGAGAAACTCGCTTGTGCTTGGCCAGAAAAAAAGGGGGAAAAAGTTCATTCATGGACCGCACAGTGTTCAGTGGAGGTACAAGGGCTGTATCTGTCCTGGATGCCTGCTCAGGGTCACCTCTGAGCCTCAATAGCATCTGGGCCATCTGACTTAGTTCAGATCTGTCCCATGTGCTGCTGCACTTTCCCCCAGCTGTCCCAAAAGCAAAAACATCCCCCGCTATGCACACAAGGGCCTTTTCCAGGGGCAAAAACAAATTTCTGGGCTTGGGTCTCTACAGAGAAACCAAGTCTGGCTCAACTTTTCCCAGCACCTTCCTTCTGTCCCACAAGTTGCACCTTGCTCCCTTCCCTTGTGTGATGAATGAAAACGTAGAACACAAAACCACCACAATTTTAAGAATTATATGGGCTAAAAACCAAAAACATGGCTAAAGCAGAGAGCCTGATGACATGTACCATGAATGGTTTACCCCATCATTCTTGCAGCACCTTATGTCTTTAGGCATTTCTGATCATGGGGAGGGGTTTGGAATTAAATAGTCTTGAAGGTCCCTTCTGATCCAAACTATTCTAGGATTCTATTATTTAGACCCTAAATCACCTTATGTACATCTCCCTACATATGAACTTGCCTGTGCAGTCTAGCATTGGGGAGAAACTGGGGAGCAGGGCAAGGATTTCCAGCATCCTTCTGTTAGCAAATAAGCCACTTGATTACTGATATAAAGAAAAACAAAATTGCACACTCACTATAAGAAAAACCAAATACCATATTGCAGAGCTGCAACCATTTATCCCATTCCTGCTTATTGCTGCTACACATTGCTGTTCGTTTTCCAGCAACCTCCACTCCCACTTGAAAAAGCCAGCAACATTAAGCAAAAAATACCATTCCACATACACAAACACATGTTTCTCTGTAAATATTTAGAGAACATGCGAATCCTCAAGAGAACAGGACAAAGCAGTGAGAGCGCCAGCAATCGTTCTCACTGCTCTCCAAACCCCAAACATTAACACTTGTAGTCTTTCTTCATCTCTCTCCTAAGGAGGGTTTTTTCCTGCCCCTGTGCATCCCATCACTGTGGCACTGGGATGCTTGACACTGTGTATGTGTGACACATCGAGCTCTGCTTGACGCTTTATAGGACTTTTAAACAGCAGGTGTGCAAGATGCAACCTCGGGTCAGTCGGTGGGGATGAGAGGCTCCATCCAGTCAAAGGAAACAAAACAAAACAAAAACACTCCTTTTCATGGCTTGCAGCTGGCCATGAAAAGGCCGGAGTGCCGGAGCCCTCCCTAACCTTGGGGCTCCAGGGTCTTCCGTGGGCAGCGGATGGGAGGGGATCCAGGGTGTCTGGCACTGCCCGCCTCTGTCTCCATGGAAGTGCTTATCAAGTGGAAGGAAGTTATAATAAAATTTACTGCGGTTCCACAAAGTACCAGTGTTTGTGTGTTATTAATCATTTACACGGGTCCCCGTTGGAGGAAATGGCAGCCCCGACAGTGATTTATAGGCTATTTAGATAACCTGAGGAGAGCGCGTTCCCAGCTCCGTGCCCAGGCTGTTGTCTGCCGAGGGGTGTCCCCTCCTCCGAACAGCCGGGAGTCCCCCTGGGCTCTCCCTTTTGCCTTCAAAGCCACCGCATGCCTTATCAGGGCCACCGCCAAAGCAGCACTTTCCAAAGGCATCTAAAGGCAGCAGCTTTTCCCATCACTGAGATCAAACGGTCCCTCCCGCCTGAAAAACAAAAAACCTGGCTGGAAAACAAAGTGGCTGTCCCCTGCCTCGAGTCCTGAGGGACAAGAAGTGCAGGCAGATGCTATTACTGCTGCTCTCATGTGGTGCTGAGCAGTGCCCAGCACAGGTCTCATCCTTTGGGCGCCCTAGCATGGGACAAATCACAGAATCACAGAATATTCTGAGTTGGAAGGGACCCACAAGGATCATCGAGTTCAACTCTTAACTCTGTGTCCCTGGTGGGAATCGAACCTTGGTCTCCCACACGCCAGGTGGGGACACTTGCCACTGTACTAAAGCAGATTTTTCCCACCAAGATGTAAATTTTCAAGTGATAGAATGGTTAATGAAAGAGTATCAGTGTCCTGTAAGAGAAAGAGTGACATTTGCATATTTTATGTTTTGAAAAAACCCTTTTATTTTACGTTATGGCTAATGTGAGCCTGGGGTGCGATATGCTTGAGCAGCAGAAGGTGTTGGAGTTATGAACAATTCAAGGGAGGATGATACTGAAGGGACCAGAGAATGGCTCCTGCGCTTCTTGCCGGCACTGAGACCCAGGCTGACCACACCATCCTTTTCTCTCCCCAGTCATTCTTCCAGCCAAGCTTTTCCCACTCACCATCCTTTACCCTGCTTTTGGAGTGCTCTGACTGCTGCTCTGTGCTGCTGTAGAATGAGAAGAAAAGACTCACAAGACTCATCCCTGCCTGCACTGGGACTCTTTTTTCTGCCCCACTTCTCTTCTCCCTTTGGTACCTTCAGACCAGCAGCAAGGCCCAATTTCACTCATCCAGCTGGAATTGAAATATTCCTCTGCACAGAAAACCCATCAAATCTCTCTTTCCATCCTGATTTCCCCCCCCCTCCCTGTGACATGGAAGTTTACATATCCTTGAAAATTCCATGTCCCTGTTTGAGAGAGAGTGTTTTGGGGGATAAGGCAGCAGCACAACTTGTCTCAGTTTCAGTAAAAGTGTTGTTTTTCTTGCCCCTAATCTCTTCTGTGTATCGCATTTCCTCTCTGTTTCATAAATGAACAAATTTACTGTAGTCATTAGAGTTTTACTTCAAAATTAAAGGCAGACTAATACAGAACTGTGCACATATTAACTTTGACTTTGCTTTTGTTAAGTCATATGTTTCTTAATCAAAACCATATTTTTTGCAAAGTCTGGTAATCTTAGGCACCTTAAAAAAAAAAAAAAGAAGAAAGAAAGAAATTAAAAATAAGAGTTAACCTTGCATTATATATCAATCTTTCTTCACTGTAAACAACTCAGCTCTAGATCAATGGTGTGGCATTTGCTTTCCCAAATGCAAGTGTTTGTTTCTATCTTTCTGTAAACAGAGGTAATGTCTTTGTGGCCTTTCCATTTTAGTTGACGTTGAGAAATGGAGTATAAAGATGCAGCCCAGACTGCTCTGGCTGGAGAGTTGGCTCTCTTGGAAAGGTTCAGGGTCCCATGCTAAGGGTGGCTCTGAAGTTCAAGTAGAGCTCCATGGATTAGACTGCTTGAAATCCAGAAACTTCTTCAGAAGTTCATTTGGAACACCAGAGCTGATATTTTGGCCTCTGCCTCATTCCAGCTGGGGATGCAGAAATGCTGCCATGTGCTGCGGATTTCAGCCAAGCCCCAGGCAAGTTCAAGACTCAGAACAGTACATGTGGTGGGGCAGGAGCTGGAGACAAGTATTGGAGAGAAAAGCCCACTCTGGCTTGCACCTGGTAAGGGACTGTGCAGTGCAGGTCTCCCTTCCTTCCCGTGTTCACCCTTCCAGTCCCATGGGGATGGCTAGGGTACCACTGGAGACTTTAAACAATATTAAATGCCTGCATTCAGCTGAAACTATCCCTTATTTTCCCTGGGTTTGGAGCATACATCAGCCTTCCCATTTACAAGATCCTGTTGAAAAGCTCAATTGCTTCTGCATCTTTTGGAGCCTTGATGCCTTTCTAAAACATGACCTATGCAGAGGCAAGGGCAGATCCCCTAAGACTCCCTGGCAGCACTTGTCCTGAAGTCTGGCAACACATCAGAAAACCCTTCTCCAAAGCAGTGGCATCAGTGTTATTTCACTCTGCTCCTCTGGAAGTACCGAGGTTCCCCAAACAAGACAATTACCCCTCGTGTCCCATATCAGATCTGAGCATACACATTTCTTCTTAGGTGCAAGTACTATTTTTGCTGGAGCTTCTCTTGCCCTAGACAGGTCACAGGAAAGGGAAGACAAACACTGCAAGGTGAAATGTGTCCTCACGTGGGTCAGGTCCAGGAGCAATAGGGTCAACATGGAAATACAGGAAGATGAAGGCATTAAATGAACGGTTCCCTTCCCATTTCCCCAAAATCTCTTGCTAAACCTTTCAGCTGTATGTATTTTATCGCTCTCAAACGTAGGGTTTGGACCAGAGGCTGCCAATGCCAATCCCACTTTCCCCATTTTCCCCCGCTATCCCATGCTGGAGTCCTGAGCTGCTGCCTGACACAGGTGTTAAAACTGCCAGAGAGAGGCTTTAGCAGCACGGGAGACCTTATTCAGCCATGGCATCCCTGCCTCAGCTACAGCCACAGGCTCCCACACTGGCCACAGGGCTAAAAATAAATTAGTGGTGTTTGAATCAGAAAGCAAGATGTGTTTTTTCTCTCGTCCTGCAGGTTCGAGTAGACTCAGTGAAAATAACAGCATTGTTTTGTTGTTTTCCTCAGCTTATTTTAATGCCCATGTGGATAAATTATGGATCTGTGGTAGCAGATTTATTCACTCAAAGTATCCACTCAGAAGCTGCAGACCACTGAAACCTACAATTTCACTCATGAAGAAATCCCCTCTCCAAACAGAAGCCCCACTTTCAGGCTCATAAATAACAACAGTAGAGAAAGGAGAAAAGTGTAAATAAGATGGAGAGAGGATTCAATAACAACCACAGCTTGCTTTTCGAAACAGCCTTATAAAAATGCTGTTTGTACCATAGGTCTCATCTGGGCAATACGAGGAATGTCAGGAATCTGATTGTTAGAGTCCAGTCTTTGGGGAAAAGGAAATTTTTAAGACATACTTGATGATACAATCCTGAAAACAGTTATATTAATCACAGCTGACTCAGCCCAGCAAACAGCTACTTTGGAGATCCACAACCATGGCAAGGGATGTGCACTTATCTGTCACTTTGGGTCTGTGCCTCTTACTGGACAGTTTATTCCAAGACCCAAGTGCTTTATGAGTGTCTCAACTCTTCCAACCAACAGGCTGGAGGACGATGCTCGCGCTGAGCTCTTACGTCCATGGGTTCATTTGGCTGGCACACCAAAAACAAGAGAAAAATAACATTTCTGTTGTAATAACTCTATCTTATTTACACCAGTGTGAAAAATGTTTACTTCTCCATCCTGAGAGTGTGACCAATACTAATGACTCCATCATGGTGATGTGGGACACCAGTGGTGGCATGAGAAATTTGTGACTTGCCAGCAGCCTCAGCAGCAGCAGCAGTTTGATCCTGTTCTGAACTGGCATTTCTAAAAGGCTTTAAGGACTTGAAAGCCATTTCTGAAGGGAAAGTGGGTGGTTTGTTCCTGACCTGCACTCTCCGAAGAAAATTAGCAACTCTCATCTGCTAAGCTGACATGACCCAGTAATGATTTCTCCCCCTCCTTTCCTTCTTACTTTTTCTCCCCACTTCATTTTCCTCCTCAGCACACAGAATAGCTGCTTTTCCTCAGGGACTCATCACCACAGTTCCATGTGCAGGCAGCGAGCACAGTCCCACCTTCACCAGCATTTCTGACAACCAGCAGAGGACAGAACCTGCAAGAATTCAACCCAGTTTCTCTTCATGGCACTTCTTAATTGGCAGCACCAAGAGGCAGAGATGTAAAGGCATCTTCTGCCCACATGAACACCCCCAATCCAAGGTGTTCAGTTGCACCTTTAGGCTCCCCATACCAGCAAGGAGTCAAAGGAGACAAGGTAAACTCAAGACCTGCTGGATGTGAAGCTCTGTTCATTATGTGCCTGTGACACAGAGCAGTGTGAATATAGGGGAGGTGACCCTTGGAGCTATATCTCCTTCCTGGAGGAGAGGATGTGCTGGCCATGAAGCAACAGGTTACACAGGTTGGGTTACCAGTTTTCCCACTGTCCCCAAATAGGGAACATGGAATGACACCAATAGAGACCATAAATGGATGAAGTTGAGTGTTGGGAGACACCAGTTCACAGGTGGTCCATGTAGCAGCAGCATCACACCACAACTCTGTCACCTTGTCCTCTCCAGAGTCTGTCCCATACCAATTACATATAACCCTGTAACACAGCAGGAAACAGAGGCTGCTGATGCCAGGGAGAGACTCCCATCCCCAGTGGATCAAGGCTCCACAGAAGAAAACAGCATCTTCTCCAGACACATCTCATGCCCAGCAAATGCTATGGATCTGTTCCTGCGCTTCATCATTAGTTTTTGCAAACATCCTCCCTGTCCACCTTGGTGGTACCCAAGTGCATCCTCCCTTCCTCAATGCCCAGCTGCAGGACATTGGGGTGTCTAAGTCAGTGCTGCCCCATATCCTCAGTCATACCCAGTGCTGGTGGCTGAAATGCCCCTATCCATGTGTTGTCCTAAGTGATTAACCAGACAAACACCACCCTGGAGTGGAGCAGCTGGACGAATGTCTTGAAAGCAGTTTTGCTCATGACATGCCTGGACTTTGCCTGGTGAGATCCGAAGGGTGAAGCTAAAAACATCACTCACCAGAGAGCACATTTTTGCATTTCAAAGAAAAAAAACACTTTCACTTGCTAATAAATGATTTGTTTATTTACCCTTTCCTCCCAGAGAATGGTTTCATGGCTGCAAGTCCAGATAACTTATGCATCTATTTAACCCACACGTGACTTCGAGGTCATCCATTCAGGGAAGTGTAGTGTTTCTTACCATGGCATGGAACAAAAATAGACTGGACTCTTGCCAGATGGGTGGTTTGCATCTCCCCACGCTGAAGACACTCAAGTGGCAGTCTGGCTGGTGGCCATGCAGAGCGAGGAGGTCAGGGGCTGTCCATCAGGTTGGGTCCTTTCTGGGTGAGCAGAACTGAGTAAATAAGTAGTTAAGTCTCCTGCTCCATCCCTGGAATTGGAAAAGCCATTGGGAGTGGTGCTTTCAGTACAGCACAAACTGTCAGCCAGTTTGTTTTGTTTGCTAATGTAGCCCAACAAGCAGCTGGTGGGTAAATGTAATCGGTTTGAGAACACACAGTTCCTGGATAGGTTTTGAGATATGCCCAATAGTGAACCCATTTCCCTGGACTGCAGCGAGGGTTGGGGTTTTGGTTTGTTTGCTTCCCTTTTACTTTGTTTTTAACGCAGAGCAGACCTCATTTATTGTAACAGGGAAACCAAGGACTCTATTAAAGTCATGATTAGGCAGTTGCCAAGCATTCAGGATGTTAGAGTTAGGATTTTTTCAGCAAGAAAAATTCCCCAATGCCCCTTCACAGGTAAAAAAACCTGTTAAACACTGTTCAAGGGTCAGTTTTCCTTCCCATCCCCTTTGTGTCAGAAACATCTGTCTCATATATTGGAAATTTTACCATGAGAAGAGTAATACGTATCTCAGCAATTCCAAACTGAAACACCCATATTCAGGTTCTCAATGGAAAACAAAATTTCCCAGTGGGACATTTCAGTTGTTCCAGGAGCTCCAGCCATCACCTAAAGAGGAGGCATCTGATTAATCCTCCTTGCACCCTTGGTGTACAGAGGGGATTAACCTCAATTTACAGATCAGGAAAATGAGAGAGGAGGGAGATGAGTGACAGCTGTAATGAACACATTGCTTCACTCAGCCAAGGATTACAACTCCTAGACCCCCAGCTCTCAGTTCACTAATTAGAAAACGACAGAGCTCCTCCACTGGACCAGAAATTAGTATTTTGGAATAAAGCAAAATATTTTCTTACAGGTGCTTGGGTTCCTGAAAAATATCTTGCTACTGAAGGTGATTACAAGCCCTGCTTCTGCCAGTGTCTCCTCTCCTCGTTTTGTTACAAATTCATCTTTAGGGAGGAAATTTCTGTTGTCACACCACGTCATAGCAGGAAGCATTACAGAAATGTAACTATTCAGCAATCTTTGGGGGATCTGGCTGTGCCAGGGGCTGTTCTTCACAGGCTGATTACGGCTCCCCTGCTAGTTTATTTGCTGAGTGTTTAGGTCTTGGTGCCAATGGAAACCCAGTTTCATCAACAGTTTTTTCTGGCATAAGAGTATACATGTGATTAAAAATTAACTCAAATCACCTCAGTAACGTTTGAGAGCTTTGTATAACTCTGACAAGGGCAAACCAACGTTTCTCTGGAGATGGGATTTTTTTTGCATATATTTCATGCAAATGGCATCTCTTGGAAAAGCCTGTAGGTAGTCACATCCTATCTAACCCTGCACATTGATTATTTCCTGTTTATACACTGATAAATCTCAAACTTTCATTGGTATTTTTGGGTTTAACAGAATGGCTGGCACAGTTTCCAGAAGAAAGTGGTTTGGTTGTGGGTTTGCTGGGTTTTTTTCCCCTCAGGTAAAGAAAGAATATTCTATAAAAATCTATAAACTTCATTAATCTTTATCAAAAACAAATCCCCTCCACAAAAACATTCTGATTTTCCTGCAATTGAAGCGTTGGCATTACACTGATTTGTACATTTAATCTTTCTCTTTCATTTGCAATACAATGATGTAATTTTAGAAAAGGGACAAACACTTTCATTAGTGAAAAAATCAGTTTATTTTTGGGTTTGAGATTTTCTTCCGCTTTGGAAAAATGTTTTCTTTCCTGTAATTTCAGAATGTGTTTTCTCTAATTTCAGATTTTTTCCATAAATAAAAAAATCTGATTCCTGCTCTGCTCTATTGCATCCTTTATTCAGGATCCTCCCAGGAATGGCATGCCTCAAGGATTAAAGAGATGTAATGTTTGGAGAGAGATAAAGATTAAGTTCATTCAGTTCCTAGACCTCATGCCGGCTCCAAGCACAAGACTGAATTTCACTTTGTATGAGTTATCACAACTGAAACTGCTCTTCGGTGGAAACCACTCTGCAACCATCCATTTGCAGTTGTAAAAGTCAATATATTTAAGCCTGCGGTGCATAACAATGACCCCTATGGATCCTCCAACGTTTTTCTTGGATCTGTGTAAGCCTGTTTTTAATATATTACTCATCTAAATTGTTCCTGGGACTTGATTATTTGCTGGAGTTAAATATCCAATCTTTAAAGATTTTTAAACATGTGTGCACTGAATTCCCCGCTGCAATAAGCTTCATTTAGCTCAACTAAAACTGCCGAGCCATAAAAAAACGCTTTAAAAAAAATCCCGAGCTAACTACTCTCCTGGTTGGTGGAAGCTCCCCAGGCAGGATTCCTTAGTGATGATAATCTCTGGTGCTGGCTGGCTCTGTTTGGTCCCTGCAAGAATGAAAATCCAGTTTTCACTGAACTGCATATTGAGGTGGAAAGAGAGGGCACGACCATCCCCTCTCCCCTGCAGCGTCCTTCCCCATAGTACATGGATACTGGATGTTCCCCAAGGGAAAAAATGTGGCGAGCCAAGCGATCCACAAAACAATATTGATTTATGCTCTGTCTCTGGAAAGCGGATGAAATCACCCCGGCTTGCATGCGCCAGGGCTCGCTGCATTCCTCCCAGTCACCCCGGCCCTGGGAGAGCCCTCCTCGCTATTCAAAGGCAAATCACTGCACACCCAGCCCAGCGCAGGGTCCCTCCCTTTGTCACCACCAGCTTCTGGGGCAAAGCCTGCCGCATTCTAAAGCCTATCAAAGGCTGCTCAGCCTTTGCCCAGTTTACTTCCCAAGCCTCAAGACCTTTTCATCGTGCTGGTGTAAATTAGGGGCCAGTCTATTGAAGGAGATGAAGTTGTAGTAGAAAAGAACTGGGCCAGAAAAATAATCCGAAATCCACCGCGCAGAGTTCAGCAGGCGACTGTTCTTCCTCTGTTTCTTCCGCAAAGAAGGAGAATTGGGTCATTGTGAAAATAACTGTACAAAGCCCGACATTCCCCGCTTTTTCTCCCATATGGAAGGGTAATTGGGCAACCATGCGAACAACTGCATAAAGTTCAGCAAAATGCGGGGAGTTTTCCCCTCTCTTCCCCCTTCTCCTCTGCATAATCTTCCCTTTTACTCTACACAGGGAATACTAACAAGGTGATTCCAGTGTGTTTTCAGCAGGTACGAGGGTGTTCAGAGTGAGTGCCAAACATTTATTTCCCAAACTTGAAGCTTTGCAAATTGTTCACCTTTGTGGCTCCGAAGCCTGGGAGGAAACACCCTAATTTATGTATCTTTGACTGATTTTTATGGATATTCAGAATGTCTTTATCTCAGCCATACAGTCAGGTTTCTGTGGTTTTGGCCACAGAGTCTCCCTACAGTTTCAACAGCTTGATATCCAGAATTAATAAATCTGATATGTACATGCTTTCACAACCCCCTTGTCTTATTCCCCCAGGGAAAAATATCATCTGTCCTATTGTTGACTGCTTAGGTTTACCCTCACAATACCTCTCTCATCAAAATGTGATTAATCACCCTAATCCAGCAGGCACCTCTCAGAAACTCAAGACCTTTTATAAGCCTTAATTAAGCCTTGCAACATCCCCGTAAAATAGGTTGAAGCCGGGGTTAAATGATTTGCCTGAGGTGACAGAATAAATCAGGAGCAGGGATAGAAATGAGACGGAAAGCTGCTGCTTCTGAAGCGTGTGCACAGCTCACAGGATCGATTGAAGATACCAACATCTTTACATTTCTTTTTGGAGATAAGATGCCACAGCCACAAAAGCCATGGCAGCCGAGCCGTGAGGCCTCCCTAGCTCTCAGGAATCTGCCTCAATCCCTTCAACCTGAGCGTACCCTGTAAGCCCTGCAAGCCCAACCTCTGCACTCACCCGTGGTGTCTGTGTCGCAGCTTCCCACCCCTACTACTTGTACAGGCTGTAACTGCTGTAAACTGGCAGCTGAGCCCTGCCCCAGAGCTGACTGTCTTTCATGAGCCACCTCTCCCCATCTGACGCCCAAATTGAAGTCAGACCCTTGTCACTTGGCAAATCATCAGTTCTAGGGAGCGATCGGGGAATCAGAGCCAAGTGTGAGGATGCTGAGGCCCAGGCTTCTCTCCTTCCTCTGCAAGTGGTGGGGAAAATCACATCAAGGAAGGTGAATTCAGTGACACCTTCTGGGATGAAAAAAATAGAAAATCGGGGCAGGGGGGAATTGCATAACCTCTTTTCATGGTCTGAGAGCTCCTGTTGCCTTCCCAGGGGTCTTTCTGTGGAATCATTTAACTTTGAGACTCAGAGTTAGAGTCCCATGCAGGTGGTGGTGAGGGCTGCCCATGTACTCTTTTCTTCCTACCCACCAAGTTATGATCCGAGATTGACTTTATTTTTCTTTTCTTTTTCTTTGATTTTTTCCCCCTGAATTTGCCCCAGATTTTCACAGCAGAGTCAAACACTAAACAAACAAAGCAGAAGGCTTTTTTGTTAGAACCAAAATCAATGTTCTCTCAGCTGAGTTAGTGGTTTCCTCAATGAGCCAGCAGCAAAAGCAGACTGCAGGGGTAGGGAGATCTCTTCATTTCACCCACCAAAGTCCTCTCTGCTGGGAAGGACAGATACCCACAACTCCAGATAAACAACTTTTTTCCTAGGGAAACAGTTTTCCCTTAGCCTACTCTGCTCTGCTCATGTATCTCCTTCCATGTACTCCTAAAGGTCTTCAAAGGAGACATTATTCCTAGAAAGTTCTTTCTTCCCTGAGGATTTACATCTCCTCTCAAAACCTTTACCCAGCTTGGCATATTATTAAATAAACAAAACATAATTAATTTATGAGGAAACAATGGCCTGAGGCCCTTGTGCATGCCATGCCACTCTGGGAGTGCTGGATGGCGTCTCAGTCAGGGGCAATGGGAAGGAGCAAGAGGATCAGCCCTGTATGGCAATACCAAAAGCTTTAATGAGGTCAAGTAAAGACAGCAGATCTCCACTTCTGATGGCATCTGCCTTACTTTTTTTTTCTTGGGAGCCAGCTCATATCTTTGGGATTTTATTTTCTTGAAGGCCAGCTCAGATCTCTGGCCTATATTTAAGCTGAAGGGCATCCCAGGGATATCTTGCCAAAGAGGTTAACTGTTAATACAGGCAACATTACCCACTGCTGTGATCCCCTGAGCTCAAAGCACCTTTCCAGCCCAGTGCCCTGGTCCGCCATGTGCCAGCTGACAGGGAGAGAAGGCTGGTAGAGCTGGTTGCCCCACATGGCATCCCTGGGGAAGCTCTTGCGTGTCTGTCCATGTGAGCAACTCCCAGGAACAGCTTGTCTCCAGGTTTGCTCTGCTAACACTGCACTGTGAACATCTGGGCGAGTGGCATAACCACACAGCTCAGGCATCTTTGCCTTGAGAGGTCCCTGGGGAGCTGCATCAAAAATCCTCCTCTTCCTTCTCAACTGCTGCTCTGCAGTTGTATCAGCCATCCTGTCACACACATGCTGTGCACAGTCAGCACACGAATTCCAGCATCTCAGACCATCCCTGTCTGATGCGCTCGGTCTGGAAGTAGTTAATGCACAAGGTGCCAGGAAATGGTGCTAAAAATAGGTTGCATGGTTGCTCTGTAGAACATGCCATGCCTTCCACACAGCTCTTTCAGTGGGGTTCTTCAAACCAGCCCTTACAGAAAACGGTAAATTTTTTATCCCTGCACCTATTTCAACATCCCAAATAGAGCCACAGGCAACGGATGAATTCTTCCCTATCCTCTTACGAGGCCAGTGTTCCCAGCTCCTTTGGTCCTTCTGGTAGGTTTTGCAACACTTGGCGATTTTGAAACCCCAAGATGAATTTCCAGGTCCATGTTTACAGCAAAAGGCTGAGAGCACAGATCCTAAACCTCAGAAGGCAAATAGACACAACTCTTATTGCAACATTATTCTAATTCCGACTATTTTAGTTAAACACTTGTGTTATCAATAGGATTGTACTTTTTCCCCTGCCTTTTGGAAACATGTCCAGAAATATGAATAGTCTCAACACGCTGGACATAAAAGTCGGAAATCATAAGTGTGTGGAAAATGCTAATTAAAATGGAACCAGATTGCCCAAAGCTCAGCATTTTCCATGCCATGCTCCCCTGTCCCTGGGCCTCTCCATGCTGCAGCAGGAGCTGGGGAGGCATGTAGCATCCTAGGGCTGAGACTTTGGGAATAGAGACTATTCCTGCTTCAAATACTCAAAGACGCAAGTCAGTAAGTGTCTCTTGCATGGATCCAAATGCTGGGGTACAGCCACAGTTTGTAAGGACCCTTGTATCACTCATTTTTGTCGGCCAGCCTGAGAATTGTGGCTGTTATCAACTGAGTAGAATAGCACTTGTTCCACAAAAAGCAGCCAGTAAACAGTTAATCCCAATTAGTTCAAACCAGAAGATATCATTCTTTATATTTTGGCAGTTCTCATTTGGAAGGAAAAAATATGTTTGTATTCTTGGAATCAGGCTGAACAATAAAATCAGATGCCAATTTTCTGGTCTAAATTAGGTGAAAGACCAGACTTTTTATCATATGTGTGTGTCTGTGTATGCTGTTGGGTTACATGTTTATTTTACTCCTCTCTGTATTTACCACTGAAATCAAGGGCTGCCTGGCTCATGCCTAAGCAAGAGGAACACAACAGCCCAGCTCATTCACCGAGGTTGGAAATTAAACCTGGCACCAGGAAAACATGAGACACTATCAATAGCAAAGGGAGATATTGCCGAAAGATAAACATAATAAAGTCAGCCATTGTCAGCATATCAAGTGAAAGTCTTTCAGGGTGTATGAATAAGGGGTTTAAACTTTTGCACTGGTTGAAGTGTTTTCATGTCCGATTTCAGCGAGAGCTGAAAAACATCCAAACCCTGGGCTTCAAAGAAGTTAAAATCAAAAGGATTAGTGAGTGGTAAAATGCCACAGGAAAAGAAACGAGGCTGGCACATCTTCCATGGGATATTGTCCATTTGTGAGCCCGTAGCCAAGGTGCAGGCAGCACTGCCCCCATTCAAGGGGAGTCAAAGGAAAATACGAGTTAAATAAGCCTGTTTTCAGCTCCACTCCACATGCTGTTCCCATCTGCTGGGATCAGCTATAGAAGCATGACCGGAGGAGAGCAATGTGTTACTACCTCTCTGCTGGGCAGGTCTTGGTCCCTGTGGACAGACAACACGCCCGATGAGGGAGGCACAACTCAACCTGTGTGATTCGTGGGAAAGCTCAAAAATCCGGGAAGACTCCAATACCCACAGTTTTGTTTCCATGCAAGTGAGTTTCCATAATCTTGTTTTCATCATTCGCTCTCCTCAGATGTCACTAATTTTCAGGACAGGCGAGAGGATGCCAGACTCGCAGTCAGCACAGACGCCGGCACGCAACGGAGAAACTATTCCTGCAGTGGAGAAGAAGATACAACACAGCCCAGCCAAAACACGCTGACTTATCTGCCAAATCAGGCAGTGGCAGCTCTGCTCAAAGCACAATGTTCACCATCCAAAATTCCTCCAAGGCCTCTCCTGTGGCCATCCACAGAGGTGTGTAGGTATGAGAAGAGATTGCTGGCATCAGTTTCCTGCTCACTTAACTAGGAGTGTATGTTGGACATTAAATCTCTTTGCCACCTTTACCTCCTTATCAAAGTGTTTTCACAACACTAGAGGGAGACAAGATTCAATTCAGGTTTTGCAATCAGAAATCGGTATTTGTCTATGACAGAAAACACCCAGAAACACTCACAGAGCCCAGTGCAAGCAGGAGAATGTAAGTGCCACCTCTGAGCACAACCAGGTGCAGAGCAGACTTTTTGCAAGAGGGGATTCAATAGCAGTTCGGGTATTTCACTCAAGAAATGCACATAAAGCAGACAAAAATTGAGCACAGGCTTAAATTTAAGCACATACTTAAGAGTTCGCTGGCACAAGGGCTCAACCAAGGATTAAGAGCCACACACCGCATTACTTTTAATTGAGCTACTGTCTTTCCATATGGTTTTCCTTGGGGGGACCAGTGGCTGGCTTATGAGTTCAAGTAACAACATTGGTTAAAAGAGTATTCAAACAATTGCGGTTGGCAGTTCTCTGAATAATATGAATGTTACAGAGTGTTGGAAAATGTTGTATCATCAATTTTCTGGTTTCCTGCACTCATTTCTTTTGATCTCCACTAAAAGATTTATTGAATGGCTTTCGTTTTTACGTTAACCTAGTCCAAATTATGCCGACTGAGAACTAGAATTTTTTTTTAATTTTATTTTTTTAACATACAAATCTTTTTAGAGCTGAGGTTTTCCATCCCTTACTGTTTTTATTGTTTGAAGCAAAGGGCTGTTTTGGCAGGTTTATGGGATGGAGTCTGTTTTGCTGACAGGCACGCCTGATAGATTGCTTGTTCGGGTTTTATTTTTGGAGCCATTGCCGTGTTATCTGTGTTTGAACAACAACACACTTTGATTAAAATTTAAATCAAATATATGGAAATATCAGTCTTGCTTTTCAACAGAGTTTACATCTCTCCAGTTGAGCCTCTTGTCCTCATTGTGAGTGAAGTGTAATGTAAAAGAAAGTGATTCCTTCCACACCAGCAATGCCCATCTTAATTGCTCATAAATGAGGAATAATTCCTCCTTATTAGTCTTCCAAAGTGAATAGACACTTCTTGTGCTTCCTGGCTAACTTAGACTTGCCATTGATGAGTGTGAAATCAAAACATTACTTAGAAAACAAAGTTATAGCAGCCAGGACATTTAACTTGGATGACTTCCTGCAGCAGTGAATTTTAGAGTGACCACACTGTGCATGATCAATGATGGATTGGACGTGAAAGATTATAAGGATTATTAGCTTTCACTTGTCCCAGGTATTCAATCATTCATTGCTTTTAATCTCTGCCTTGAGATCACGTTCCATAGATTTGTTGTTGTTTAATAAGATTATTTCCATTAATCTGTGCTACACCATAAGTTTGGGGTGAGTTAGAGAAATAAAACTGAGAACTTTAAGTGCCAACACCAATAATTCCACTATGTGCCTGTGTGTTGTCCGGTGTTCGTCCTTCAGGTTTAAATGATACCTTTTGCCATTCTGGGGGTCTTACAAGCTCATTTTATCCTGTGTTCAAAGAGGAGAAAAATGGATCTTTCATTTAAGTTATATAAAACAGAGATGCCTCCTGCAACACATCAAGGCCTTTGGTGGCAGTTGTAAAAAGAAGAGATAAAAGACCAAAAAGCAAGAGCCCATTTTCCTGCACTGCTCTTCATTTTTAGACAGGCCAAACATGTTAATTCTGTGAGCCAAGTTCACCCCCTCAAAGTCCATCTGTGACAGTCCTGATGAGCTTGGCCTTGCTTGAGCTTCTTGGAATAGCCTCCAGTCCCAAAATAGCCCTGTACACACACCAGCACTATTTCCTGACTGGGAATCACAAGGATGGGGCATGCAGGGAAATCTAGGGCAGCTCATGACTGAACAACAGAGTTGAGTATCTTCCAATTTTCTATAAATATGGCTAAACAAGACAGAGCATCCCTCCCCTCTCTCTCTGCATTCCTGTTGCCCTTTCTCCTATCTCAGCTGAATTTTCCTACCAGCTTCCTGAAAGCGCTTCCTGATTTCACACCACAAACATCCTCCACTTTTATTTGACCTATGCTTCCTATGCAGTGAGCTCCTCCAGACCTGCTTCTGTGCTTCCCCTATCTTTGATATCTCAACAATAAATGAAAAACCATCTTTCCTGTGCTAGGTACTGACATGCTCTCAGCATTTTTATTTCTCCCCCTATAACTGGTGAGTGCAGGTCAATTCATCCCTGGGTTAGCCAAAAGCTGCTTTGACAGAGGTGACAATGGTGGTGGCAGGTCTTATTGCTTCCAAACCAAGGCTGGGAGGAGCATCACACTCAGAGAGAGTTGATGTGTTCTGGGAGTAGCTTCTGTGCTTTGAAGCTCCTTCCAGACCCACATCAGTAAAGGTGCATGAGGAATGGAACCCATCCCTGACAGAAGGCATAAGGTCACAGTCACCATGGTCTCCACAAGAATCATTCCTTCTGTCCTTAGTTCAGCTCCTCCTCCTCCACTGGGAATTCCCAGAGCTCAAGCCAAGGCCAGCTGAAGGCAAGAGATGTTTGTGTTACTTCAGCAGCCTTGGAGTTCTAGACTTCCTAGAGGAAGAATTCCCTGGAGACCCAGCACTGATGGACACAGGGATGTGCCTCCTTGGAAGACACTGCTGCCAACCAGGTAAGGTACAACCTTTGTGTTTCCTCCTTCTCTGGGTGACTTTAATAACTGACAGAGACCAACCATGCACTATCATATTGCCATTTTACAACTTTTATTTTGCCACACAATAGCACATGAACTCCCCAGAACTCCAACCATGTACAATGTTTTGTGGAGCCATATGTAAGCAAAAAAGGGAAATGCCATGTCCTTCCACTGCAGGCATAGACAGACTAGAATCATACAATCATTTATGTAATAAAGTTCCTCTAAGATTGTTCAGTCCAACCAGTAACCCAGCATTGCTGAGTCCACCACTAATCCACATCCCCAAGTGCCACACCTATGTGGCTTTTAAATCCCTCCAGGGATAGTGACTCCACCACTACGCTGGACAGCAGTTTGACAACCCTTTTGGTGAAGACATCTTTCCTAATATCATATCCCTTTGGTCAGCTGGGGTCAGCTGTCCTGCCTGTGTGACCTCCCAGCTTCTTGTGCCCCTCAGCCTCTTCACTCAGGAACACCCAGAACCCATTTTTTTGGGGCTGATGGGCTCTGACAGAAGCTGGCAGAACAGTGTTCACACGTGCTAGGAGTCAGCCCAAGTCATCCAAACACCATAGATAAAGTGGTACCTAAAGGTCTAGCACGTGACTCAGCATTTGGGTGCTTTGATGGCCTGGTAGTAGGATCTGCAGCATGCAGAAAGGGCCTGATTTTTGGAAACAGCATCACATGGAAGTCTGATGCACTCCAAACAATTCAGCCCTGATTTAAGAAGAGGCCGTGTAACCTCAGCTTCTGCAAAAGTCTTTACAGAGGCATTTGGCGCTTCAGCAGCAGCTTTGGGAAGGTCTTCTGACACATGAGAAAGCAAAAGAATTTGCCAGGAAAACTAGGGTGAGGAGCAGCAAGGCTTATTTATGAGGAGTCTGCAAATGGACTGTCTTTGATCACCGCGATTGTATTGGAACCACCGATGGACAAATGCCCTGCTTCTGATGTAAAAATAAGAAAGCAAGGATTAGTTTGAGAACTATTGTATTTTGTTTCAGCCAGATTTTGTTAGTACCAGACACAGCCAGGGATATACTATCCTACCTCAGAGTGGCCAAAGATAACATGCAAAGTTTTGCTAGAAAGGATGACTGTGAAAGATGAGCGAGTGATGGGGCGTATTCAGCATCCTGCATTTAACCGGCAACAGATAGACCCCAAATCCCTGTCCCATCACCTGTCACCCACAGTCTCTCCCCTCAAGCAGATATATTTTTGCCATCCTGCGATTCATAAGTAATTCTCACATTTAAATATCATTGGACTGCATGTAGCATTGTTTCTTTTAGCAGACTTTGTGTAGAAGCCAAGAGCATCCTTTGTTTGTTTACCATTTTTGGTAAGTATTCAGGGTGGCGGCAGCTTCTCTGACTGTTCACATAACAGAAAAAGCAGCAGGGGAAGCTTGATGGCTTTAGATGCAGTACCCCTGCATTTATTATTGCAGATAAAGCACTGTTGGAGTGAGTTGAGAAGAGTTGAAAGCCATGAAAGCCCCAGGATTCAGGAAGAAAAAAACAACTGGCCATTTCAGTTGTGTTTTACCCTCTTGCTTTTTTCTTAAAGGGAAAGAAAATAAAACTTTTCCAACTCAGAATAACCTGTGAACGTGTGATTAAAGGGAAAGCATTGAAGGCAAAGGTTATGCAGTGACAAGCCCCCAACTCAGGAGCCTGACAAGAGCATACAGCAGAAGGAGGTCCTGTCTTGATGGTGCCTACAGCAAGCCCAGCCAGAAACACAGCCCAGGGCTGCACAGGGAGCTCAAGGTGAACAGGAGCACACACTGGATGAATTTTGCCCAGCTCACATCAATTCTGACAATTTCACACCTCCATAACATGAGCAAAGAACTTCAAGGAGGGACTTGTAGAGGGACAACACGGGACTTGTGCTCACTGAGCAGGTTCTTGGGGTGGGCAGCTGCCGAAAGCAGCTTGACAGGTAACTGGTCATGGGCAATGGTGGAGATCCACATCTTTGCATGAAGAGAGGCTGCTCTCAGCTTCACAGCACCACGTCAGAAAAGACAACAATGTGAAGCTCGGCCTCTAAGGGCCTCATGAGCAAAAACAACTCTAAACTCCTTTTTCCCTCAATAAATTTTTCCTTGTGGTGAGACTCACTGGAGAATTTAGTTATTTTTTCCGATACACAACCATCCAGCCCAATGGCTGTGTAATATTTACAGGAACAAAACAAATGAAGGACAAAATTAAAGCTGAGAAGTCCCAGGAACGGGCTGCAGGAATCCTTGGGAACAACACGCTGCTATATATGGCACACCAGAAGAATTCTGCTAATGAAAAAACAAGGAACCTCTCCACGTCAATATACTGAAGAGAAGACTGCACCTTTCCAGCATCAGTACACACCATATTTCAAGTGCTGGTTAAAACCAAGTTATTAGCACTGCAAAACAGGCAAGCAAGACATTTTAAAGAAAAGAGATCTGGAGAGAGACAACAGGTCATGAGGAAAAGGAAACCATTCTGTATTTTTCAGTTCGTCCTTTTGAGCCAAAGCTTTTCAGATGCTGCATGAACCAGCCAAATTTATGACTTGAAATGCCTCCAGGGACAGAAAATGCCTCTTCAGGTGATGTTGTCCATCAGAGCTGTAACGGGATGGTAGATGTCCCTTCCTCATGGACCTGTGTCCCCATCTCAGCTCTGCAGATTAAGGGGAGGTTCACAATATAATCAGAAGCCTGGTGAGCAAGAGGAATATCAACAACAAGAAACCCAGACCAAGAGCAAATAGACCTTTCTCCTACACATGCCACTTCCATTGACCTTCTCCATATCATTCATGGCCCTCTTCACCTCCCAGTGAGTTAACAGCTCACACAATAACCCCCCAAAACGTGGAGATTGGAGGCGATCATTAACACCAATAGAGGTGAATATCCTCTGGCATTGTTTGGCACAGCAGGTTTTGTTCCTCAGTGCTGGCAGCTCATCCCTGCCTGATGCACCATTGGCCTCACATCCTCTCAACACAACCAAGATCACCAGGTTGAGCATACTCATCCCAGGCCAGCTTATTGGCTTCCAGAAGCTTGCTGTATTGTTAAAATAACATCCTTTTGTTATCCAGGCACTAAACACCTCTCTGGAGCAGTTGTGAAAGGCCTGAATACCTCAGGGCTTCTTCAACGGAAGAAGAACTTGCCCTTCCCACAGGAGCTGGGCTGAGAAGGCTGATAATCATCTTGTGATCACAAATTACTTTTCATAAGGACCATTTATGAGGTAACAGTTGGCATGTGGAAAGCATTTCATTTCACCAGCAGCTTAGTGAAAACGAAACATAGTGAACCCTAAAAAGAAACCGTGAATCAAAGGCTGCATTCTTCTCTCCTACAGTGACCCCTTTGTTTGGATCTGCCCAAAAGTTTCATTATGAAAGTCTGATACAGGAGCCTTATTAAATTGTGATTAAATGACGTGTCCACGTAGAAGCCTGCCCGTTCTGCTGTTGATGTGGGCTGGATTTCTTAGACTTTTCAAACATACAGGCTTATGAAATAGCTGTAATATCTTTTCCCATGATTTCTAAGGAATGGAGGGTCTTTACTCCTGCTCTAGTTGTACCTGGCCTCACTCCAGAGGATAACATTTTCATTAAAAGTGCATTAGGTGCACAATTCACCACGCAGCCGTCCTGCCGAAGTGTTGACCTCGTTCAGAAGTCTTAATGGGCTTTGGTGAACTTTGTTGGCCTCTATAAAAACAGAATCACCCATCACTGGATTGACTTTGATCTGGTTTTACCATCATTTGATCTAGTTTGTTTCTACTGCTTCCATCTAACTCTTAACATCTAACTCTGTGTTTGGGGATTTAAAAGAAGCAGCACCAGCTGCATCATGGCTCAGACCACATAGTTGCTAGTTACTTTACTGAAGCAGCAGGGCTCACGTTGGACAGCTGGGACATCTTAGAAAGGGTTAAACAGCAGAAAGTCAAACCCAGTGACCTCCCCACCATTTCTAACCAAGTGTAAGCTCTGAGCCACCAGTAAGCTCACAGCATTGATGCACTTTTCCTTTCAGATGACTCACTTTAAATGATTCCTGGTGATTTATGCCCAGAAAAATGCATTAATACGGAAATGCACAAATTCATACGTTTTAAGGCCAGAGGAACCGTCACAAATGTTCGCTGTGACTCTCTGGAGACTGCAGCCTCACCCAGCAATTTCTGCCTGAAATGCGCAGCTTCCGTTGGAGGGAACACATCCAAGTATCACAGTGAAATGCTTAAAATACTTTCCCCTAATATTTGTCAGAAGGGATGTTGTAAAAACAGAATCATAGAATCATAGAAGGGTTTGGGTTGAAAAAGATCTTAAAGATCACCTTCTATTAGACCAGGCTGCTCAAAGCCTCACCCAATCTGACCTTGGACACTTCCAGGGATGGGGCAGGCACAGCTTCTCTGGGCAGCCAAGGCCAGGGCTCCCCACCCTCACAGTAAATAATTTTTTCCTAATACCTAATCTACTCTCTGTCAGTTTGAAGGCATTCCCACTTGGTCTGTCACAACAAGTCCTTGGAAGAGCAGCTCTGTGTTCATTCAGTCAATAGCAGATCAAGCTCCTCAGAAAGGTGGCAGAGGATGGCCAGGAACATTGATGGCAATATGAATTATTTCTGGGACATGCTGGCAGCCTTCTGACTGAGTCAGCAAGAATCATCCATGGAACATGTATCACAGGCTGGCTGCGTCACAACCCTAGGAACAGAGGGCTGGATCACAGAGGGACCATCTCATTTGTCCAGCAAAGGCAATTTAAATCATGCTTTACAAAGTACAAACGTGTGTAAATATTTGTGTAAGATAAGATCGGTGAGTGGCCAAGCACTATTTCAAAGGACTGAGCAAGGGCAAACAACAATTTATATGTACTGCTCCAGAAAAATAAAATTAGGAAATGCCGCAATGTGTTTATGTTAGGGTAACATTTGCTCTGGAGTGGGTTTCTGTCAATGGATGTCCCACACATGGAGCATGCAGTGGAAATATGAGGGCAGGGCATGAAAAGAGATTTATTTGAAGATCAGTCCTGAATCTCCTGAGGGACTCCTAATCAAGCCATTCACCAGCCACAGGACATCAAAAGGCTTTCAGGAAAGGGTGGTGGATCTGTCAGATTGACATACACAGGCACAGGCAGCTGGTTGCTAAGTTGTATTTTATTCAGAGCAAACACATAGTGAGCGTGAGATAATGAAATAATCTGAGATAATCCATCTTTCTTTATTCAGAAGAAAAAGTGTGTTATCTAAAGTAGCTGCAATGCTCTCTGACAAGGATACATTCCAGATTTGCTCATTTTTAATTAATATTTTTCATTAATATTTATAGCCCAGGGTCATAACACTGTGGATGCCATCAAAGAACATCCTGAACTGGAGGTTCAGACAGGTGCTGTAACCACCTTGACTCCCTCAGCACGTTAACACCACTAATTCTAAACCACGATGTTATGACATGAAAACAGAATCTACTTTCAGAGAAGGCGGAAAATAGTCAGCATATTTTGTAGGTTGGAAATAGACAGGGCCAGTCTCTCAAATGGTTTAGCCCAAAGAAGGAACAGCAACTCTCAACTTTCCATAAACCTGCTCACATTTCCCAGGGATGACCACACTGTAGTATCACATGACTACAAAAAGCACTGCACAGTTTTTATCAGGACTTTGTACACCTCAGTTGCGTTTTGTGTCACAAACCAGATTCTTAGCATCCCTTAATCACTTCGCCTAAAACTTCAATCTACAGGAGTCAATGGAGAATCTTCTGCCACAGCCACCTACACCTTCACTCTGGAAGTAAAATGACCTGACCCTTCCCATTACCTGGTGTTCAAATCATGGACAGACAGCACAAGGTTATAGGTAATCACAGTGCAATGACTTGAGCCTTCTAACTGTAGCCATCAGAAGGGAAAACATTGGACTACATGACTTGGACAAGCAATGAGAGAGTTGAGGCAAGTCCCCATGCTCCAAACACCAAACAACTGCCTCTCTCCCTCCCTCCCTCCCAAGCCACGCTTCTCTTTCCAGATGCTTTGCATTTCCTCCTTTCCTCTGCCAGGTGTTTTTAGCACATCAACGCCAAAAATTTCAGCGTGTCCAAGGATCTCAGCATGCTTTTAACTAAACTACCACAGATCCGTCTCCATGGGTGATGTTTCTTGCCAGAAATATTATCTAATTTGTAAGCATTTTATGATTTTCTAAGATTCATAAAATACAGTATAAGGAAATAAATGGGCAACAGAAAAGATCCCTTCTGGTAGCCAAAGTGACCATATAATTGATTTTTATGAACAACATCTGAAGAAATGAGTCACAACCCATATGGCTGTTTTGGAATCCAGATACACATCGTGTTTTAAGCTTCTCACAAGATTTGTCCAACTTTTTCACATATAATCAGTGGTCATTAGACAAGGACATGAATCATTACAGTTCCTAAAGCTGAGCACATGTTTGAAGGGTGAAGGCTTCACACATTCTCGCTCTATAAATACCCATCCAAGGTCGTCCAGAGCATGAGCAATTCAGATGGCAGAAAGTAAAAAGGTATCGCAGAACAAACTGCAGACTCATTACAGAACCAAAGGCCTCCTCCCTTCAATGGGTGTAAATGTTATTAGCTTAGGACATGGTTCAAACTTCATTTGAAGTCAGACGGAAAAACTCTACCTCTAAGGCAGTCTGTGTATCCTCTTTCTCCATGGCTTTAGCCATTTTCTCATAGCTTGGCCCCAGCCGGTGACGAGGTTGGATTACAAATTTGCTCACTCAAGTGTGATGCTATGCAAATAACACCCACACAGTTCACATGTGCACACTCTTCCCATGGACATCTGGGCTATCCAGTGGTGCAGAACCATCCCTCCCATGGGCCCACATTTGCACAACCACACACACCTCACACATAACACACCACACTCTCTCCTGGATGCCTCATGCAGCCACACTGTTTCCACCCACACTACCTTCTCCTGCTCCAGAAGATTCACATACATTTGGTGTTGACACAGGACTGCATCCTGCATCTTCTGAAAGAAGCTGGGAGCCCTCTTCGTAATGGCTCCAGACTTTTCCCTTCCAATTGATCCAACAGCAGTGTGAGAATTTTGTTCACAATGACAGTAGCTGCAGCTACTGTCTACTTTTGTACTAGCTGTACAAAACCCTGAGTACTGAATCCCTGTAAACATGATTGTTAAATTAAATCACTTTGCGTTCCAGGCTCTGTTGCTGACCCACAATACCCTTCCTCTGCTCAGAACATGCAGCACCAGAGCACCTACATATCGCACCTTGTACCAGTTTTCAAGGACGCCCAGAGGGAGGGAAATGTATCCCAGTAGGAAACAGCCTTCTTGTTCCTATAGAAATCTCAGCCAAATAAATAGTTTGCAAGTTCACTTGCCATCGAAGAAAAAATTTAAGCCAGGATTTATGCATGACTATACAAGCACAGCATCTCCAATGCATTTCTTTCTGTCCCTCAGACTTCCACGCATCCAACACCCAAAATCGCTGCCAGAGGTGTTTGGCCTAAACTTCACCTTTAGACCTTTGATAGACTTTTAGAACCAGAAGGGACTGTTAGAGTTCCATCCAGGTTCCTGTGAAACACAAACCAGTCTCAGCTGAAAATTTCAATATCAAGCCCTGTGACTTCTACTTGAACTGGCACCAGACACATTCCCGACGTGCTACAGCTTCTAAATTATGTACCTAACAGTTCCTGTATTCCTCCAGGTACAGCAAAGGCAAGAAGGGAGCTGAGGTCCCTCTTGTTGCCTTTTTGCCCTGATAAATGAGGAAACCAACTAAGTGCCAGCAGTATTTTTGAAAGGTGTCTGGTCTCAGAGGTAAGCAAAGCCTCTGCGTTCCTTGGAAACAGATGACAGGGTGATAGAGAATAAACCAGGATCCATTATCTGTTACACAGGTTTGACTCCACAACACTAGCACACATTCAGATCCTGCTTTAAAGGGAAGCTGCAGGATTAACATCGGCTCCCAGACCATGCCTGTTGTAACAGAACCCTTGCTTACAGTTTGACAGAGGCACTAACAGGGTCTTTCATGATGACTGCCAAGGGACGGCTCCAAGACAGACGAAAACTTTGAGGTCGCAATTCGAAAGGCAGACAAACTTATCCTCATATTCATGTTACAGCACATGATAAACTATTCCAGAGGGAATTCTTGCCAGGATGCTAAAAGAAATTTTATGAAGAACTAAAGTCATTCATCCAAAATGAGGATGAAAGAGTAACATATTACCTAGGAGGAAACAAAGAAAGGCAATATTTTGCTCTCAATTTTATTGTGTTTCTAAGTCAATTCAATCAGATAAAATTTGGAAAGACATTTGAAGATGAAAAGGCTGTACAAAAACAGATCCAGAGGATCACAATTTCAGGAAATATTATGCCAGTTGTAGCAAAAGTAGAAGTTTTCATATTTAAGTTATTTCACATTATTATGAAAGATACCAAGACTAGCATTCTTCCACTGGGAGATTTCCCAGATTTCCCACCCACATAGAACCCAAAATCTCTGTATAAGGAGCCATTCCTTACTTCACAGATCAAAGCAACCATCCCCATGCTGGCAGCTCAGCTAGAAATAGGGCTGACATGCAGTCTAGCATCTTTAGTCTTGACTTTAGTAGACATGTGAGGCTTTCCAAGCATATGAAGGATGTTTTTATTCCTTGAGTATCAGGGGAATCTATCTGGTTGATTCCCCAGTTGTCCCAGATGAGTAAATCACCCCTCCAGTACAGGTTGGTGCCCTCTGCTGATGTGGGGATGGGGGCTTCTGTTCCCTCCAGCATAGCAGGAGTCTGGTGCTGAAGAGTCACGTGAACACAGCCAAACCCAGCCTTATGGCCTTGGAACTGCTGCTGTGCCAAGAACAACACTAAACAACCTGCCCTCAACCAGAAAGCACGAGCGTTTCCAAGCTCAGCTGGGGCCTCTTAATTTTTATTTTTTTTTAGCCTGAGAAAAGTCAAAATGCTCTGAGATGCCTTGGAAATACAGTACAGCAAGTGCTGCTGAAGGGGATATTTGCAAGGAGCCCTGCCATGACCTCAGCTTTTAAATCACTTGAATCAGAACGACTCAGAAGTCATGCCAATGCCAAATTATCCCCATGCAATACAAGAAAGGAAGCTAATCCCCACTCCTTGATCACAATTAGCACAATGAGAAACACCTTTCTGACATGATTTAGCTCAGACTTAAAGCCCAAGCTGTCTCAGAAGAAAATTTCTTCGAAGGAGCAGATGATGACAAAGTCTTGAGTGGTGTATTGCTCTACCCCATTGGTGTTCAAAGAAACAAAACACCTGGCCTTCCTGGCTCATCGCTGTGTCTGGCCAGCAGCCACAGCTCACCTCCCCATGGTTTTGGATACAGGCAGGAATTCCTTCTTCTTTTCAGTGGCCAGACACACTTGATTTTCTAGCTATTCCACTGAGGAAATAATCCCCCAGGTGATTATGTGCTGCAAGACTCTGTGCAGTGATTCAGGCCTTGTGGCTTTTAGGGGAACCGACTTCACAAGACGACTTTCAGGGGGGAAAAATCTTAATGAATGTGACGGGGAATAAATGGTAATGAAACTCCAGGCAGATGCAGGTTTAACTCCCAGGTGATTTTTCCATGCACCTACCCTCATGCCCAGGCTGAACTGGCTCCTTTTAAGGGAAAAGAAATAACATTTTCCATATGGATATTTCAGAGAGAGATTGACTGGAGTTTTGTCATTGGCACCCACAAGATGACAGGAGAGGGTTTAAACCAGAATGTTGCCAAGCAATACTGGGGAGAGGATTACACCAAAACAGAACCACCTCAGATTCAAAACCTCACTGCTGCTGTTCCTCAAAGGGTCTGAGGCTTAGAATCCAGAGCTCACTTGACACCAATCCTTTCCAGCCATGCCCCAAGATATGGGGCAGAGGAACGAAGCATTTCCACTCATATGGCTTGATAACTTCTGACCCATTAAATTGGTAAAGAACCGCAGGACCAAAAGATTTTAAATGTTCTGGTAAAATCCAGGAAGGCTTTTTTTGTGTGCAAATGCTCCAGGTGCCGATGCCTCCCACTACAGATGTCACCTGCCCCCACAGCCAGAGCAAGGGGTGCATCTTTAGTCCTGCTTTCACAGCCCAAGCAGTGAGCAGGCTGTACTTGCAAGGACATTTAGAAAAACAAAAATCTTAACAAAAAAAAACCCTAAAAAAACCATCAAACTGAGCAGAATTGTGTTCAGAAACAGTTCTCCTCTGGGAGAGAGAAGATGAGAAAGAGCAAATCGCTTGTGACAGATGGCAAGGGTGGTGGGGAATGCACTAATGGGAAGCACACACATCCCAGGAGGATGAAAGCAGTATGAAAAACCAACTGCATGTCTTGTGGGGCTGCTTCACCATGGTGAAGGATATATTCATTTAAAGGCAATTCTTGATTTCTTTTGTGAGCCTGTTTTTACACCAGTGCTGTTAATTGATGTTAAAGATACAGTAAGTCTATATACACCCACATGTATATTGGACCCAGATTTGTACAGTGAGTGGTACAGAAAACTAAACACTCTTTATATTTACAAAATATTGCATCAGTGCATCAGCAGCATGAACTGCAGGGAACTGAAAAGCAAGGTGCAGGCTGCACTGCAGCATCACACTACACCTCTGTACAGTATTTCTGTTCATAGCCAGTGTCTGAGGAAAATGGCAGGTTTTTCCTTCTTTCTTCCTCTTTCCCAGTGGTGCCTAAAATCATAATTATTACAGCAGTGTTGGGGTAGAGCTCAGAGTTTGCATTCAGACCTGGATTTAATGCTTTGTCATTGTGGGGATGCAGAGTTTTGATGGAAACTCCTTTCCAAGCCCTCATGCCAGCTGCTCCACCCACACCCTGGTGATTCCCTCCTCTCCAACAGGCAGGGCTCATTTTGACTTCCTTCACTTTGCATTCTCCAGTTATACACGGCTCACATTGGTCTTCCTCCAAAACCTCCACAGCCCCACAGAACATTGCACCGGATCTCCACCCAGCTCCAAGGGGGTTAACAGGACACATGCAGCCATGGTGTCCTGGTATTGGATTTGAATTAAAGACATACAGATTCCTGTCTCACATCTCATGTTATCTAGTGCAGACCATGACTCCAGCATGAGCATGACGGCAGAGGCCCTCTGCATCCTTTCAGGCACTGCCCATCTCCTGAGCACAGGGAATCCTGGGAGGTACTTTTGATTTTCATGAATATGATGTGAATCTAAGCTGGAGCACTTTTGCTTTGGAGACAGGCTGAGACAGTTAGGAGTGTTCAGCCTAGAGAAGAGAGGGCTTCAGGAGACCTCAGAACCCCTTCCAGTGCCTAAAGGGGTTCCAAGAGAGCTGGAGAGGGACTTTGAACTGAGGGCCTAGAGGGTCATGACAAATGGTAAAGGCTTTAAACTGACAGAGGCCAGGGTTAGATGGGATATTACAAAGTAATTCTACCTGTGATGGTGGTGAGGCACGGGTTGCCCAGAGAAGCTGTGACTGCCCCATCCCTGGAAGTGTCCAAGTCCAGGTTGGATGGGGCTCTGAGCAGCCTGTTCTTGTGGAAGGTGTCCCTGTCCATGGCAGACTATTGGAAGGAGATGGTCCTTTCCAACCCAAGCCATTCTGTGGTTCTGTGATTTATTGTTTGTCTTCTGAGAAAAATACCCCTCTCACCAGCTCCCAGGATGTTCAGGCATCCCAGCAGACCGTGAGGTACAAAAACCTATCAAGGAGCACTACACGGAGAAAATTGCATTCCAGTCGTTAGTGGTTTAAAGGACTGATTCAAATTCTGAGATGCAGATTACTGCTTTCTAACAGCACACGCTGGTTTTATGAGATGGTCCAGAGGAAAACATCCAGAACACTTATCAGCTGAAACCACAGGTAGCACATTGGGAAGCAGATTAAGGGAATAACATGTTTTGTGCAGGCAGCCTTGCCCTATGCACACATGAAAAGCCCAGGGGACAGTTAACCTTGAGTGCAGCTGCTATGGTTTAGTACTACAGACCCACGGAAAGATTTATCTCTGGTTCTCAGTTAGGCAGGAGTTTGGTATGGATTCAAGGAAAATAGTAGTGTGTTCCCTTTCATTTCGCATCCTGAGCAAGTCTGGGCAGCGGAGAAATTTCAGCATGAAACAGACACAGGTAGGAGCTGCTCATTACTTGAATGAAGCTCAGACCATGGGAGGTCAGTAGTAAATCATGGATGTCACCTTCACCGTCACATGTGCAAAAGAACTTCAGCCAGAATGCTCAGGAATCCTGAGACACCAGAACAAAAAGGATTTTGCGTCATTAGATCAGGAGGTGATGGAACCTCCTTCCACCCCGAGAATTAGGGTTAAGAGAACATAAACAGCTTTTAGGATGGGTCTTGACCGATTTATGAAAAAAGATCCGAGATGTGGACTTCTCCAGCAGCAGAGGACACTGAACCAGGACATCTCTCAATCCAAACACCCAAACATTTGTGCTACTCACAGCAAAACATTTTGTGGTCAGATATTTGCTGGCCCAGCTCCAAACTGTCATCCTAAACAATTTTCTGTGATCCTCACTATAACATGTTGCTCTTTTTCATTACATTCCGGTTTTCCATCCCTGGGTGTGCCTTACCATCGTGAAATCTGACTCTGCCACTTAATTAATACCATAACTGCACACTGTAACCGCTTGCCCTGCGCCGAGCACCATCCCCACACTCCAAGGTATTTGTTGCTGCAACAAGGGAATACAAAGCTTTACACGCAGAAGATGGAAAAGGTTAAAGTCAATATTTTGGCTGGTGGAAATATTTATGGAAAGAACCCGTGAATTAGCGAGCTGCATTCATTCCACTGACATTTCCTAACTGCGTTAACCTTTTATATTTCTTGTGGCTGGCTCCTGTTTAATACGTTCTAATTATATGAGAACCAGGAAGCAAATGAACAGCTGAGATTAAAGTTAAACAAGGGCCATAAATACTGCAGGACAGATTCTCAGCACCGAGCCTGTAGATTTACACACAGATGAGACACATAAGGCTATCACACACATGTGCAGAGCTCATGGTTTCTTGCCCACTCACTCATTTGAGGGCAGAACTTGTCCCTTTGATGGCACCCTGTTGATGTTTCATTGTGCATGTAGTAAAGCACATCAGTTCACTCAAAGAGGGTTCACAAAGGACAAATAACTTCAGCAAAAATCACCCTTTACTCCAGCCTTCCTACAATGAGAAAAGGAGAAAAAGGAAAAAAAGTTCAAAATGATGATTCAATAAAGATGGGCAGATGCTCTGAGGGGCTTTAGCAAACCTTCAGCACTGCTCAGGTGCTGCTGCAAACACTGTGTGCAGCAACAGCAATTCCATCTAACAAGTGAGCAGCCAGTCATTCCTCAGTGATTCACGAGCACGGCAATATCTGTTACAAAACACACAAGACTGGAATAACTTTCTCCCAGCAAAACCTTACATCACAGGTGAACACAGACAGCTGCAAACTTAGATCCATGAGGGGAAGATGTTCACAATCTGAGTTCTGCTAGAAACACAGAAGTTTTAACTGGTCACTCTGCTGTTCACCACCTCAAAAGTGAATGGAGTAGGTTCATGTATGCAAGTTGTCCCTTTTAACAGAATATAGTGGAAGCTGGTGAATGAGGGAGTACCACTGTCACAAATTCAAGCTGGCTGGAGCTGCTGACCTGTGGAGTAGTTGCACCTCTACTGGAGAATTAAATGTCACTTCAGTGCAAGAAATTCAACCACTGCATCACCTTCACTTTGGGGGTGAACACCAGCCCTGATCACATCACCCTCCATACCTGCCTGTCAGCTTCCTTTGACCACCCACCGTTCGATAGTACTTAAGGTGCTTCTGGGTGGAGCAAGAGGTCTAAAGGGATTAATGGTCTACTTTTGATCCAGCAACCTCCTGCCTCCTTCCAGATAAATCAGAGATCCATGTATAGCAACAAGGGAAAAGGACATCATCTTTTGTCTCTTTGACCTGTGGAATACATGTCCTCTCAGCTCCTTGCTCCCTCTTCTATCTATGGTCCATATGATTGCTCGATACGCCTAATTGTTGTCTTGTATCACAGCTTCCGATATGATGCAGCATCAAAGGGATTCATGCATATGGTTACAATTAAATCCACGCTTAAACACTTCGCTGAACCCAGGCATTCACTGAACTGCAATTGTTTCTGAGGTGGGGACCATCTTTTCCTATAAGATGCCTCACACAGAGAGTTTGACCCCAGTTGGCCTTCCCTATCCCACTAAAATAAAAATAAATTACTAGGAGTAGTAATAATAAACAGCGTCACCCTAGTAAAAGTTTATTTCCTTTGTGTTTCCATGAATGGTACACAATCTTCAAGGAGGGATGTTGCTGTCTCCTGCCATCAACAATGCCAAAAATAAAGAGAAATGAAGTTAAGGAGTCATGTTCCAAGCTGTATCAATTTGACCACAGCAAATATTTTATGTGGATACAGTATAGTTTAGACTCCAATGTGTTTCTTTATGGTCTATCTACTTCCTCAAAAAATATCAACTATAATCCCTTCACAACAGCCAAGCCTAACACAGCATAGCAATTCAATAAACATCTCTATTCCACTATTGCTTAAGGGGCAAAAGGAATCCTAGTAGGTCTGTAAAGAATTTTTGGAGAGCAAATCTCTTGGCTGATCTTTTAAAAATCCCAGTGTTTGCCTTGCAGAGCACCAGCAGAATCTGTTCACAGCCCTGACAGTCTTTGCTTTTATTTTCAATAACTCTGATTCCCTCTCCGTGCATTAAAAAAAAAAAAGTTATTTAATATTGTGATTTTTAGAGTTTTTTGAGCATTTGGGAAAGCCTCTGATTCTCACTACAGTTTCCCCATTTGTAAAGCTGGTGTCATTAGGCACTTGAAACATTTAATGCTTTAACACACTTTGGAATAAACAGTGTTACATTAGCACAGGTGCAAATAGCTTTCTAATTATTATTAATTTAATAATCCGGTGCTGCTGGCACACACTAATTAGAGCCATGTTGTTCTATATGTAGGGAACAACACTAGAATTTTCCACAGCTGTCAGCTGCTGTCTTCTCACTATTGCTATGGAAAGCAAACAAACCATGAAGGCAATTCATAATTATTGCAAACACTCCCTAACCTAAACCACGTTGACATTTCTAAATCAGAGCTGCATGCTTGCTCTTGTGTGTGGTGTTAGAAAGGGATTGGATCCAGCTGAAGCACAATCAGATAATTTGAGGGCCAAGCAATTAGTTTGGTCTTAACGAGCTGTTTTAACTTGCAGAAAGTGCCTCCTCCATCACTCTGACCAGTCCATCCCACTGCTCATTCCCTCATACTGCTTTTAGTGAGACAACATTTGGCTTTCCAGTGTTTTCTGTAGTTTTTCTGCAAGGTTAGTGCTGTCCCTTCTGGAAAAGGTTTTGCCATAGCTATCCATGGGATTCCTTCCCCCCAGCTAGAAGAAAAGAAGGAGAGCTCCAGTTCCCCCTGCCTGCTGCTGAGTCCCTCCGGGTTTTTCTCATAAACTCATTCCAAGAACATGGCTTAAGCTCTTTAAGTGATATTCAAAGCCCTCAGCATGAGGTTTATGGCTTTCAACCTCTGCTGAGAATATAGTTATAACTGACAAGTTCAGAGGTAGGTATTTGGATGCTCTTCCACAAATATATCCCTATAAAACAGATCTCCACTCTGACATGGAGCAAGACTTAATTTAAAGTGGTTTAGTAGAAGCAGCTGATAGATTAAAAAGAAAAGGTCTACATGCAGAGAAAAGCCTACGGGGCTGAATCTACAGCTGAAAGTCTCTCTGGAAGAACCAGGACACTCTGTCTCTCCTTTGAACTCTGTATCACTTGCTGATTTTGACTTTTTAAACTTAAATTGCTAGGTCTTACACAAGAGGAGAGGAAATCTGTTTTTGCTATTTCTCTTATATTACGGTTTCATTACTATAATTTGGGTTTTGATTTGCAGTACTTCCTGAATGAATTCTTTGTCTTCTGTGAAACCCCCCCAGAGGACGGTCACGGCTGATAAGCCCAGAATGTGGGGATCAAGAGGCTCTCCTAGGGTGCATTCACCCCCCACGCCTGTTGTATCTTTGGTGGATAGACATGGCTTGTGCAGGGGGATGCACAGAGAGGAGGCTGCCAGGGTCAGCCTGTGCCAGCCTCAAAACTGGGGTGATGCCATTTGTCATCTCCAAAGAACTCCAAAAAACTCCAGAGAACTCC
This sequence comes from Pitta sordida, assembly GCA_013390025.1. Lineage (NCBI taxonomy): Eukaryota > Metazoa > Chordata > Aves > Passeriformes > Pittidae > Pitta > Pitta sordida. Next base: position 529,169 of record WEKX01015800.1, on the reverse strand, counting down.
TCAAATTCAGCAGCATGAGAAGCAGGAATGGAGCCAGACAACATCTTGAGAGAAGTCAAGTCCAGCAATGATCAACCCCCTAGCTATGCAGCACAGGAGCATTCAAGCAAGGAATAATGCTCACTCACACACTGCCAACCCTCCTGCAGAGAGAAAAAGCAACCTGTAAAGAAACCCAAGCTCAGTTAGAACCATTTTTGTTAAATTGTAATTCTGAACCCCAGGAAGTTCACTTTTACATATAACAAGATAGTTAATCTTCAAACGATCATAGAATTTGAGTGACAGCAGGAGCTTTGCAAGAGCCAGAGAATCACAGAATGGTTTGGGTTGAAAGGGATGATAAAGACCGTTCCATTCCAACTGCCCTGCCATGGGCAGAAGCACCTTCCACTAAACCAGGGTGCTCAAACCTCCATCCAACCTGGCTTTTTAGATGCAGTGAGTTCAGACACTAATTTTACACTTCTTTTAGTGTGTTCGAGCTGGGCTCAGACAAACCAGCAGGTGTGGGACAGGCTGGAAAGCTCCCTTGCTCTATGTAGCCAACCAACAAATGACTGCTTAATTGGCCTCCTCCAATCGTCACATAACCCTTAGATGTCCTGCACACCACTGAGTGTGCACGTTGAAAAGCAAAATAAACTGCCTCATTCAGAAACTTTCCTTTCTTTTATATTGCACTGTGAAGTTTGAAACATCATGTTCGAGACCTCCCATGAGCGTGAAATGTGTTGAAAAAGACCATTTCTTCCCCACAGGCTGATTCCCACTTTAAACCTAAAAGCTCCATAACACACTTTACCAAAGGAATCGGATACGGACACTCTGCTCACACTTTACTAGGTCTCCACACGAGCATACAAGTTTGACTTTCTAGCCAAGACCAGGTGGGAAAGTCCTGCTATTAAAACACTAACAGGAAGCTGTGGGGTCATTCAACATCCCTACCCTCAAATAAAAGCTCCTCTTCCACTGACATGTGGCTGAGAGCTCTTGCTTGTATTTCCCAACCACAAAACTGGCCTGGATGTTAATTTGAAATGGAAAATGTACCCAAATGTGACAACAGTCTATTAAAAAATAAAATAACCTTAATGTAGTAAACTCTTTCTAAGTACAAGAATTGCATGGCATAAACACTGTGGGCCCTAATAAACCTTCAGTTGGTTTTAACAGCTTTTCTTTCAGACCAGGCTGAAATCCTCAGCAAAAGGTTTTAAGGGTTTTTTTTAGTTCATTGTGATCACAGTGAAATGTCTTTATTTAACAGTTACAAAACCCCCACGAAAATAAAAAACATACCTTGACGTATATCTTACGACATTCAAAAGCTCTCCTTTACATAAGCTGACGTGGTGCTTTTGGGAGCCCCAAATCTTCCCTCTCAGCCTCTGTAGGAGCCAGGGCTCATCTCCAACAATGTGCCAGGTGCTGTCCTGCATCCTGGTAAACATGATGTGGGAAACAGCTGAAGCCACTCTGCTGCAGCTCCCACAAGCCAGACAGGGAGCAGGCAGCGCTTCTAGAGAGGGCCTGGGAAAAGGTGATTTGTCTGCATCTAAACTTTTTCTAGACCTTATGACCTGTGTAAGATGTGTCAAGGTTGACTTTTCTCTATCTGCAATAAGGTGGAGTCAAAAATTTGCACCACTCACAAATGTTGGTGACATTTTTAACCCTGGTCCTGGTTTAAAAATTGGGGTCAAAATTCAGCCACAGTTTATCGGGCAGGAGGATCTAGACCTTTGGTTTTATCTGAGGATATTTCCAGTGTAACAAAGTACATATGTCCCATTGCAGCGTTTCACATCACCTACTCTTACTGGGCCAGACAATACTTCTTAAATATGGAAGGAGTAGAATGGAGAGAAATTGTGCTGAGCAACATTCTCCTGTCAGGGGCCAATTATTTTGGGGTAGGACCATTGATCAGCCACAGTCTAAATAGTTTCTTTTTTAGAAGGACTTCCTTTTCCTTCGAATGTATCCTCAGTGGGTCAGAAATGCCAGTGCAGTATTATCATTCTGTCTTTGCATTTGAAATACCAGCTACTGTGCTGGTGAAACAGGCCTTTATTGAACTTCAAAGGCCCATAATTATATATCCTTTCCTTGAGCTTTGATATTTTAATATTCCGCTGGTGAAATTATTATCTATTCTAGCCACAAAACATTTATTTATTTTGCTTGCTTTATCTCTGTTATTTCTGCACTGGTAAGAGGCTGAGGAAGAAGCCCCCCTGCTTATTGGCAGCAGCAGAAAGTGGGAATTGAACGTAGCAGGACTTTTATCTCCAGCAGCTGAAGAACGAAGCGTTTGAACTCCTCCTCAAACCCTAATGGGACTCAGAAACTTCTCCCTGCAGCCAGTTCCTCTCATTTATGCTTTTTCAAGAGCCAGCCAAATTTCTTTCTGTAGGTTTCCCTGTGCCATAAGGGAGCACAGGAGTCAAGGAGACACCATTCAGCACTAACGATGGCATGAATTTTTCATCTGAAAAGGGCACTCTGTTTTCGGAAGCTGCAAAAAGAAATCACTGCTTGTGTTTGCTCAGCTCCAGCCTCACCAAGGTGGATGGATGAGCAACAGGGGCAGAAATATTTTATGTATACATCCAGCCCAAACATAAATACACACAGGCAGAGCACAGCTTCCTTGCTGGCTGACAAAACAAGGTGGTGTTTCATTGCTCTGCATCCCTCACGAGAGAGCCCCTATGAATATTTTGTGCCCTTCTTCCAGGGCATTCCAACAACGGGATTGAGCTGTAAAAACTCAGAGCAAAACCTGGATTTTCCAAGCTCATCTCACAGACCTGACCCAAATCTTCAACAAAACTAAGGGAAAAGTGCATTTACATGGCCAAGAGATTTCAAAACAAAGTAAAACGCCCAACATTTTCAGAGTATCTCTGTATCTCATTGAAACAGAGCAAGGAGTTGCTGGAAATCACACCAGAAGGATGTTATCAAGTCATTACAGAGCAATTTCTAAAATAAATCCCATTGGATGCGCCTGGATCCTTCTTTTTCCTGGTGAAAAAGGATGCTGGCTGATCCAGTCCAGGCATTCCTCAAGAGTCCTCACAAACCTTGTCTGTCTCTCCATTGGGTCATTTCCAAATAATCCTGAAATCAAATCTGTGTTAGATGAGCACCATGTCAGCATATGGCTTTCATCAGGTGATTTCCATGCTCTTTTGGAGAGTGATTTAATTGCACTTCACAGCAGCCCCTGATGGGCTTCAGCCGCCTTTGCTCTGCCTTTTTGAGCTGGAAACTGAGGAAAAGGGTCTACATCACCTTTCCAAACTTGCAATGAGAAACAGCAGAAGTACCATTGCAGCTCCTTGTCTCAGGCTTCCTGGGATAAGCTTCCCAAAATTCAGCTCCAAGAAGAAAATGTTTCCCCACAAGGGAGACAGAAAGAGCTAGCTAGTTGGAATAAGACCTTAATGTCAAAATGTTCCATAAAACTGCAATACTTCCCTTAAAAAAAACAAATTGAAAAATGAAAGTATGGATGTTCACCATGGGCTGTAGCATCATTAAAACTGAAGAAGCTCTTCTACAACATATGGGGTGGGTGCTGAGGGTGGAAATTCATCTCATTCAAACCTGGGAAAACAACCCAGTGATATGGGGGAAATATTAAAGGATGGAAGAATCTTGTAGATGTTCATGTTTCCCACATGTGGCCTCACACAGGCTCTGCATGTGACTGGGTTTGTCACCTCTGGACACCTCCTGTGACCATTCAAACCTGCACCAGAGCTTGCCAAGAAATGCCAGTAAGTGTAGACATGTCCCCTTCCTACAGAGCTGTGCTTGCACAGGGAACATTCCAGAAACAAAGGCAAACAGCCAGAAGCTGCTCCCTGAGCAGCTGACAGAGCTCGTGGTGCACGTCCCAGTGACTGGAGGAACCCAAGCACAACTATTTTTGTGTTGTGTCATGTGAGCACCAAAACTCAGCCTCACTCCTTTGAACATTCCTGTGTATCTCACTTTCCATTTGCTGTCATTTTCCCAGCATTTCCCAGCAATGCAGCCATCGGTGAGCATATTCCTGCTCAGCTGAAGGAGCCTGCTGTCTCTTTCCAGGATTAAGTTGTTTACCTTCTTACGTGGGCCTTCGGGAAAGCTATGATCCTGTTTATGTCACAGTGTTCCCGTATCCCAGAAACAATGCCTGAAAAAAATAGTGGAGCACCAGCTGGGAGAATGGAGACATTCCTTGAAGCAGAGAGGTGACCAGGAGCCNTTCTTAGCATTTCCCAGCAATGCAGCCATCGGTGAGCATATTCCTGCTCAGCTGAAGGAGCCTGCTGTCTCTTTCCAGGATTAAGTTGTTTATCTTCTTACGTGGGCCTTCGGGAAAGCTATGATCCTGTTTGTGTCACAGTGTTCCCGTATCCCAGAAACAATGCCTGAAAAAAATAGTGGAGCACCAGCTGGGAGAATGGAGACATTCCTTGAAGCAGAGAGGTGACCAGGAGCCAAAGCTCTTCTCTGTTGAGCAATGGCTTGGCTTGGTCCTCCAGCTCACAGTGAGTCAAGGGATGCTCAGCACAGGAAACACACAAAATCCTCTTAAAGCCAAATTGGCTAGTTATGCATTTATCAGGAATTTGGGAAGAAGGAGCAGGGGGAGCCTCATATGGCACATTCTTTTTTGCAAATGAAAGAACTTGGTTTTCAGTCGCACTACAAAATCTTGGGGGTTTATTTGCAAATTCTTGTACAAAAATGACTTTGTGTTCGGAAATGTTAATGCCTGACTTTCAGCCCCTGAAAAGATGCAAAGGAAATGGAAATCTAAATGAGTAGCATATGCCATCCCCTTGGCTCCACCAACGAAAATATTTGGCTTCCACTTGCAGCTACCCCAATCAAAAAGGAGTTTGGGTTGCAGGAATGTAAGTCAAAGTGAATGTTAAATTTACATTAGACATTTGTTAATTAGCCAGCAAATGAATCACCCCCATGGACTGGCATAGTCCACACAATTTAAAGCAAACACTCTTGTGTCAAGTTAAACTGTTGCCCTGGAGTTGACTAAGCAGAAACATTCCAAAATGGAATTATTAATAAGATTTTCTTGTATTATTGAAAACACCAAGATTAAAAATGCCACGGTGGATATTTACAGACAGGGAAGTAGGAGGGAGGCTCAGTAGGTGTTTATTAAATCCATTCCCACATATACATCCAGCTTTAGTGTGCTCTCCATTCCCTTGCAAGCAAAAGCCCTCTTTTACCTGGCGTCTATCCCTGTGGGTACCTCTTTGATTCTTACACCCTGGTCAGCATGATTTGTTGGTTTAATCAATATTCAGGTTAAACACTAATTTCTTTTAGCAAGAAGGAACTGTGTCACCCTTCTTGGTGTGTTGTGCATTAAGGGGTGTTAAAGGAACATTCCTGAGACTGTGCCTCAGTGGGGACTGGAATAGTGCTTAAAGCTGGAGGGGTGGTAGCATGCACAAATCTTGGCTACTGAGTCTTCCTCTTCCTCCTGAAGTTGCTGACACCTTAGAAATGGTTTTGGTAGAACTAAGGAATCACTGTGGCCTCAGTTCCTGATCCCACACAGCTTCTCCATTGGGTTTTCTCCCCAGTGAGCAGCCAAACTACCCAAATAAAGCTATCAGGGATCTGAGTTTACTATTGACACAGAGACTCTGGGTAAACTTGTACACCAACATCTGAGATTCAAGTGCCCCTAGACTTTCAGAAAAGGATATTTTTTTTTTTTTTCACTTCCTTTGAGCTTAGGCCAAAAGCCAAAGTCATAAATGGAAACAGTTATTCTGGGCTCAATATCACCTTTTGTGCAATGACAAAAATAATGTGTTGTTGAACTGTTTGGCCTGACTGCCTGAGCATGTGACAAGAAGCTAATTACTTTTGAAGCCAAATCCACTCGAGAAAACAAGAATCCAACTGACATCAACTCCTATTTTGCCGGTTTTGCTGTTCCAAATGTATATTTTCTTTCGTTTTTCCTCTCCTCTCATGACATCCTTTCCTTCTTTTTTCAGTCCTAATGCACAGTTTGCAGCTGAACTTGCAGACAGTCTCTGCTGTCCTCCCCTCAGCCTCATTCAACCTGCGTGATAACCAAATCCGTCCTGCAGAGCTGAACTCTTTTTCCACCGTCACACAGGACATTAATTCACTCAACACATTTGTTTGCAGCTGTCTTCCATCACCAACCCCACACCCGGCTGGCTCCCCATAACAGAGGGAAAACTTAATTTTCCACTAATGAAGGTATAAAACAGGTAATTTTTTTTTGGTCCTTCAGTCCCCAGAAAATGTTGCTGCATTTTACTGGGAAAACACAAAATGCAATAAAATGCTTGAGCTGCTAGTTGTGGTTGTAAGGTGGGTGATCCAATATGAGGCTCTTCAGGTAACAAACATATTTCAGAGTTTTAAGTAAGTTTAGCCAAATCAAACAGTGTCTTCGTAACACAAGCTGGTTGTTCCTACAGATGTGTAGTTTTTCTAGGGAAGGTACAGCTGCTAATTTATTATTAATTATTATATGGCTTCTTGTACTGCTCCCCCTCCAACCATGTGTTTGCTTTCGTGTATAAATGCTGAAAAAAAACCCAACCCAGAACGTGATCAACAAAAAAACCAAACCAAACCAATCCAAAACCCCAACAAGTGAACAACCAACCAAGTCTCAGGCCTGGAGGTTTGCAGAAGGATTTGCTTTAAGTGATGTCCCCAAGTCTGAGACTGCAAACACTGCATGGGGTTTTCTGTCCCATGAAATTTGCTTTGCACCTGATATTTGGGAGGCATTTTCCTTTTCTCTCCCTCCCTCTTCAGCTCTTACTTCTAATGTCAAACACAGGCAGTAGCTTTGAAGCTTTTCCAAATGAAAATGCCAGAAGAGTCCTGGTTTTCCAGTCAGCCTGCCAACTCCAGCAATCATTAATTTTATGTGCTAATTTTAAATTTGATTGGTTTTGTGTCTTTGACTTCAAAGGCAAGTCCAGTGAAAAACCGAAAATATGCTTTAAAAAGTAGAAAATAATTCTGCTAAAATGCCTTTTTTCCTAAAAAAAATCCGATTATTTTTTCCTTTAAAGAACACAAGTTTCCTTCCTATAGCCTGCATAAATGTTGCCAAAGATTTCCATGTGAAATATTTGGTTTATTCCAAAGAAGTCTTAAAAAAATTAGAAGAGTTAAATAAATCAGACTAAAAGTGTTTTCATTTGTTTCACTGCTGGCACTACGGATGTTATTAGTGAAGTGTGCATGTAACATATGTGCAGAGTAATTATGATTTTCAGTTACAAAACTATTCATTAGATTAAATAAAATGACAGAGATTTCGGTCTGGTTCTGCCCTCAGATATTACACAGTCACTTGACTGGAGTACAATTTTGACTGTTTTCCCAGCTCATCAGCACATTAAAACCAGCTGTGGGTCTCAATAAATTGTTCCAGCAGAACCCACTGAAAATATCTGTATTTTCCTTCCTCCCAGACCAACAAATGAAACTTAGAGTTAGTTTTAATTATGATTTGGTAGGGATGGCCTTCGCTGAAAATGGTAGTTCCATAAACAACATGTTTCTTCTGTCATATTAGATTTCTTTATTTCAATTGTAAAGTCACAAAACCATGTGCTTCCCATTTTAGTTCCTGGACCCCCTGCTAAATTTATCCTCATGAAGGAGTGGTAGCACAGGGAGAGCAGCAGCCAGGAGTGTCCACAGCCCTATTCCTCCTTGTGAAAAGATGTTTATCCCTTCTGCAAACAACAAAGAGAAAAGGAAAAAAAAAAAGAAAATAAAAAGAAAACCAAAGCAGAACTCAGCAAACTAGGAGCAAAATCAGGCGGGTGTCAAGGCAGAGCCCCAAAGTGACAGAGGTTTGTAAATGTGTAACAACTGCATTAGCTGCAAGCCCCGTACATGGCTCTAAAATAAAACCAGCTGCCCTCGCCTGGGTCCCACTGCCTCACGGCACAGGCCCTGGGACACGTCAGAGAAAAGTTCCCCAGCGCTGCAAACAATTACTCTCCTTTTCTGTTTGTTCCATTTTATCAAAGCTGGAGGAGAGCAAAGACAGGAAAAAAGAAATTTGAAGGGAAATAGGTACAAAATAGTTAAGACAGAGTTTGCTTGCGTTTAGTTTGTTCTCACTGGGTTAAATCCAGTTAGGGGTTCCCATATCCCACTCCCACATCTCTCTGCCAGGGAAAATTTAAGTCCCTCCTCAATGTGGAGTAGCATTCAGGGTGTAATTTAACAGAGCCCTTAAGCAAGTGCCTAATTTTAAGAACCTGATTTACTCTATTCACTGCAAGCTGAGTCTGTCAGCGGGTGATGTAAAATGTAGACAGATCACACAGAATCACAGAATCACAGAATATTATGAGTTGGAAGGGACCCACAAGGATCATCTAGTCCAACTCACCATCTAACACCTGTACAGAGACCGAAATACGGATTTGACTTCACCCAATAACCTTCAAACAATCCAGTGCCCATACCATAAAGATGTCATTGTACTAGTTTATTGTTTATGCCTCATATTTCAACATCCTGGACACAACCAAGCAGTTAAAGTGCTGCTGGGATAGGCCTTTCCCATTAGTGGAACACTGGAAAAACATATTGACAAGCAATTGTCTTGAACAAAGCCCAAACATTCCCTTTGACAATGTGCATTACATTTGTAAGATAAATTTTGGCTGGAAAAGGGGCATTTTGGCCAGGAATTAAGCATACATTTTTGTGAAAGAACAGTTCTGGGTTTGGAGGGTTTGCACTGAGGAGCTCACACCGTTTGCTTGACCTTGTACTGATTCCATATAGCTTCACAATAAACACTTTAATTATCCCATCATGGACTGGAAACCGTATAATAAGGGAGACATTTGTTTCTGCCCCACCATGAAATGTTGCTTGTGATAATGAATTTCATGTTTGTCAGATCGAGGGTTTATGTGACCAAACTTAACTTTGGGAAATATCTCAAAATGTCGAATTTCTCGGAGGGCAAAAAAGTTTGGAAAAATCAGAGCCAGAAACGAAGCAAAGTAGTGGAAATTCCAGCTGAAAATGTTTGAATGGTTTCCTGCCTTTTGTTGACAGTCAGATTTTAGAGAAGAACAATTAGTGTTCTGGGAGCTACTGAGCCAGAAACTGAGAAAAATGGAAACCAAGAGAAACAGCTGAAATATCTTCTCATTCTTATTTAGATTGTGGTTGGAGCCGCTGAATGGATGTTTTTTCTGGTCCACTTGTGTAATACTGAAAACTGGGGAGAGGAAGAATTGTCCCAAGCCGACCTCATGGAACAAAGCGGGAAAACCGTGGGACAAAAAGAAGAGGAGGGGAAAAAATGATTTTCTTTGGAGAAGAGAGAAGTATGCAGCATATTCTGTTGGACAAATTTATGGCTTTGCTCAACCCAAAATCAGATTATTTTCTTCACAGAAAGTTTTTAGAGGAGAGGCAGGAGAGATGCACTTGGTTGTAGTATTAGGAAAACTGAAGAATATTCCAGGAAAACAAAACCCCAACAATTTTGGATTGAAAAGCAGAATTTTTCAGAGGACTTTTAAAAAGCTGTTTCAAATAGAATGGAAAAAGAGAAAGTTTTCTAATTTAAACTTGTTGAATTCAGCTGTCTGTTTTTTCTTTTTTGAAAAAGAAAATTGATTCTGTTTTGACAGGTAAAAATGAAGGCAGTTGGTATAGGTTTGCTAAACAACCAAATGAACCTGTTTTGAAAGGAAGAAAGGAAAAAGCCTCGTGTCACACTCAGGGCTGGTGGAGAAGTCTGAGCCCCAGCACACCATGGCAGAGCCTGCAGCCACATTCAGCCCAGGGCAGACCTCTCCTGGAGCTGGGATCAACTCCAAGGCAGAGACCCACTTCCACCTGCAAATATGGGATCTAAGGTCTGTGGAGATCCTGTGCCAGCAGGAGCACAATGCCATCAACCCAAGGCAGAAGAAAACAACATCCTTGGGGTTCTGCAGATGATGAGAAAGGTGGGATTTGGAGGCTGGGGATGAGACCTGAATGAGATCAGTCATTGGATCCCTCCAAAGGACCAGGAGAGGAAAGGCAGACGTAAACCTATTCCAGCAAGCCAGGTGCTGGTGCCATGAAGCTAAGCAATGACTACATCCACCACTTGAAGTATGGAGATTTGTTACCTGCCAAGATTATGGATGCCTGCAACCCCAAAGGGGACCCCAGCATATTTAGACTATAAAGTCCTTCCAGACAATCTGGACTCCAAAGGTATTACTCAGAAGAGTTTGGATGTGCCATATCTTTCTAGTGCTGGCTTCCTGTAGATCAGGATTGTCCCAATGTGGGGACAAGTATCCAAAATACGTAATTTGTTCTAAGGCATTGGTAGATTGGAAGTGCTGAGCGGGTGGATCTGTGTTAACCAGAGGCTTCCCAGAATGGAGACTTGCAAGGGACAGCATTTAGCTTTCAGTGTTTAATCTGGACTAGTTATAATCAGAGTCGACGAGCACTGGATCCAGTTAAGAAGGACTCACAGTCTGAGTTCTTAATGCTTTTCTCCTTGGGAACTCAACTTAGCACTGTGTTCCCATAGCCTTGCAGAAAGACTAGGAGCACAGCAAAGGGTTCACCATCCCCACAGTATTTCACTCCAAGATGATGCCCACATGCCTCAGACCCACCCACCTGTACCTTATTGCAGGGCTAAGATTCCCCTATGTCTTTAGATACAGACTCCTTGGGAGCTGGTAACTTGGTGTCAGAGTGCTAAAGAGTTTAAGAGCTTAATTCCAAGGAAAAATGGTACTTAAGTTCTGTTAAAAAACAGGATTTGCTCAAAGAAGTTCAAAAAGTCCCACTGATGCATTACTGAACAAGTAGAAGGAGTTCTTTACAGCACTGATGTGGGCAGTGATGGAAAAACCCTGAGAGGGCAGAGTCCTCCCATTTTCAGAAACCCTATCTGACTTCAGCACTCAAAATATCTATTGTGGCACGAGGAGAAGAATCCAGATATGATCATCCTCTAATTCTTCATTCCTGACTAAAAGGCACTACATTATATTTCTAAATGATGGTACGCCCTTGAGCTGCCAAATTTTTCTCAGATAACAGCATTTGTGAGAGTCCATAGATAACAACAGGGACATAATGGTTGGGCCAACCCTCCCTGCAGCTGCTGCTGTCCCCTGATCTGGACCGCCTGCTCTCTGCTCTGGGAACACCTGTAACTTCAGCCCTCAATGCTGAACTGAGGTTGCTTCAAAAAGGGATTTTTCACAGTGGAGAAGTGCCAAACCAAGACCTTCATAGCGCTAACAAATGGAGAATTCATCCACTTTCTGGTTCTCACGGTGGGGTTAGACACAGCTGTGCTCAGACCGGATCTTGGGCCAAGGGCCTTAAAGCTGTTTAGACACTTTGGCCTTCCTGCATCTTTGAAAAGGTTGTCAAGGCGTTCTATAAAACAGCTGAAAAGATTTATTAAATTCTGCAGAAAGCTCCAGAATTTCAAACAGGCTATTTTGTGTGTATGAAATGATTCTGTCACTGATTTCCCCTGCACTCAATCCCAGCTGACAGCACCAAGGTCTAACATGAGGAGATGCATTTATTGGCTGCACTGAAACCATCCTTCGGGGCAGCCATTGCCAGTTTAGTCGCACGTCTATTCCCCCTTGACTGCAGCTCTAAGACACAACCCCCAGCCAAACATCCTGATTGCACTGGTGTCTTACGAGGTAATCATTTAACTATTGTAACATCATCATTTGGTGAAGCCCAAACAGATCACTCACTAGGGACCAACTTTCTTCCTTCGTTTGGAGAAGGGATGGGCACAGAGCCGAGAAATCACAGTGTCCTCCAAAAACAAGCAATGATGGTGAAGGAGGCAGGGAAAGGGTACATGGGTTAAGGATTAAGGTGTGATGGTTGTTCCCACTCCCTGCCTCAGCACCATACTGGGAACAGCTGGTGCTGTGCTTGGGAATTTTACCATTGGAGCAGCTTCTCACCCCCTCTCCCCAGTTGTGCAGAGGTCCACATGAGACACCAGCTAGTGCAGAGCTAGATGTGCCAAATCAGGAAATGTCCCAAATGCTTGGGTACACACTCCCCATTATATTTGCTCCACCTCATTGCTGTGGCATCTGTGCCCTTTGGAAGCAAGTTGTGCTGAGGGACTGTGAACCACCAGCCTTCTCCGGTCACATTTCCATGGGCTTGCACATGCCTTCACTCCAACTTTTAAAAGATCAAAAGCCAATGAGGCCAAAGACTGAAGGTGCAAAATATATATACATAAAGCTCTCCCAGATGGCTTGAGAGCCAGGACTACAAAAAAGAATAATTAAGCATTAAATATTCTTAACAAAAGCAATCTAGGATCACTGTGTTCTGTTTTTGTTATGTTTTCCCCCTGTTTTATGCTGCTTTAACCTTCAGTTGTTGCTGTTGGAATCTTTTTTGCCCTGTTCCACTTGTCATTCCTCTTATTTTTATTAGAGACACTTTGGCAGAAGACTTATCAAAATGCACTGAGCTTGTCAACAAACGTCATTAGCAACGAGTTGAAGCAGACAGTGTAAGCAGGGAAAGGGCATGGGAAAATATGCAATATAAAATAATTTTATATGTCTAAGAAATGCAGCAGAATAATAATGGAAAAGGCCTTGCTATAAATTATTTACACTGTTATAGAAGGAAGTTCCCACTGTTAGATCATTTCTAGCCAGGCTTCAAAAGGTCTGTGCAAGGGACCAGGTGCTCTTCTGGAAGAAAATGGTATAATTTCCTCAAAATCCAGGGCCTGACCACTCTTCGTGCAATGTAATCAGGTTGAGACACACTACTCCCCATACTGGATAACTTTACAACCTCAAATGACAAATTACAGACTAGATCTCCATCACTGGAAATCAAAATCAGTCCACTGGCAAAAGCAGCTGTACCAGTCTATGCCCGAATAACGCTTTCTTCTGGGCTAATATTACACACTGGTGTATCTAAATAGCCCACACACTCAGCGTCGTGCTGGGGTTCCATCTCAACAATGCCAGGCTGTTCATTGCAGGGCTAAAAAGTTGCCCCTCTCTCGATCTCCTGCTTTGAAGTTCCCTCAAAGACATTTGCTTACTTAAGCTCGTGCAAGAGAAGGTGAAGTCTGACCCCACCATCCACGGGTGGTGTCCACTTTCATAAGGGTATGAGAAGAAAAATAAATCACTGCAAAATGAAGGCAAGCAAAGCCTTACGGTGCGCTTACCGAATTAGGAGTGAGGTTACATTGCAGGTTGCACTGGGCTGTACAAGAAGGGTTGGAATTCAGTAGGCTTAGGTTAATCAAAATAAATCATAAGGTCAATGGTAAGGTGAAAGCTGAAAGGCATCCCACCCACCCACCGCAGTTCACCAGCAGCAAGAAAGTGCACTCTTGGGTATCCCAAAGGACAGGGAAGACATATGAGCCCATAAGATTTAGCCCTGATTAGTGCTGATTACAGCTCTTTGGAGATCAGCTTCTGATAAGTGAGTAGGTCAGGCTGCTCCTGGCCAAGGCTAATGGTCAAGGGATGTTACTTGACCTCATGTGCTTCCATGGGGCACTGGAGAGGATGAAGGGCTGCCACTGAGGGTCAGTGAGCAAGGGTGAGCACAGCGATGGGAACATGGGTGAAGCTCCATGGAGGACAAATGGCAATAAGGCCACCCTGGATAGATGCAGTGGCAGGAGGAGGGAAGTACATGATCGGTCATAACACGCCATAAACACTGTTGGCTGCAGCTCACAGAGAGGGACACGTTAGAGAAATGGTACAAAGAAGGGGAAGCTTAGAAGAAAAATTGATTAAAAATTCAAACATTTTAATTGGTCATAGCATTCATCTCTTCAGTATGCCACTAAGTGTCACTGGTTCTAGCATGCTTGCTAAACCATACACAGGAACTCAAACACTTCAGATATTGAAGACATTGTCCTCCATGGGGCAGGGAACTACCCTTTCACTGCTTCACAGCTTTGTGCCAGGAGCTCTTGAGCACATGTACAGAACAGGGGCTCAAAACTGTTTAGCAAACCTGACTCAGCCTTGATGAAATGTAATGCTATTTCATTGGGCTGAACTGAGGCTGTGCATCTTTCATAGCCTGGTTTGCCTTAGGGAGTGTTTTTATGGCTAAAATAATACGTGCCATATGGGAAAACCCCATAGAAATTAATAGGAGTGCAAGCAGTAAAACTAGAGAGAAATGAAATAATCTATGTAAATGGCTGTGTAATCTTCAAAATTTGATAGAGAACGATCCCCTCTTGCAAAGACTTTTTAAGACATACTATAGAATTGCTATGATGTAATTTGGTTAAAATCCTATTCAAAAAAGCTCCAAAGCCTAAGAATGGTTATTGTTTTCTTATTAAACTCTGTAAGACTTTTCCATAAGGAAAGAGCTGGTATTCTTATAATATCTCCACTATCCAAATCTGAAGGAATACAAAACTACTGGATTTAATTATATCAGGCACATAAATGTCTTCCAAACCATTACACATATCTGTACACATGAAAACACTCATTCATACAAATTGGGTGCCATGTAAATCGATAGAGTTGAACCCTCTCCAAAGGGACCAGCTACTGAAACAGCTACAGTGACTGACACAATTTTAAAGGCCACTGAAGGGAAAGGGCTGGAAAGGTCTTACAAAATGTTTTGGAGGTGATAAAATACCAATGCATTGAAATGGAAACTGTTTGGAAGAACATGGTGGGTTTGCTCCCACTTCTTTTCCAAAGGGCAACTTTTGGTCGTGCACAGAAAGGGAGTATGTGCTTGCCGCAGTCCAGAGTATTCCGTGGCCTCGGGTGGAGAGGCCAGCTGGGATGTGAAAGGCACAGCCTTTAGAGCTGGGAATTGAGCCTGGAGAGCTGGCAGCCTCAGTATTTCCCTCACCAGGGGACTGTAAGGTATTTGTTCTCCTCCTTTCTCTCTCCCACTCATTCATTTCAAATTAAACCTATTGGTTCACAGTGAGATCGAGAGGGAAAAACAACCCTGCAGTCACAAAGTGCTGTTGTGAGATGGAAAAACTGGGTTTTACCCAGCTCTACTCCAAAAAAATTAAGGGAAGAGGTGAGAGTGGCTGCCCACGGGTCAGGAGGGGGCTGTGTGCTGGTGGAACATGCCTGGGATTCCTCCACCATGATGCCGAACCAGCCCTGGCAATCGCAGCCAGGGGGAAGTTGTTCGATGTTGTGAAACACAGAAGGAAGAAAGTAATATTAAAATAATAAATGGAAGCAAAAGTGCTCTCTGTCAGGGGGCTGGGAGCAGGGGAAATCTCAGTGTGCGGTAGACCAGTGCAAAACGCATCTTGGCATCATTTTCTGCACTGGAGGAAAAAAAGGACATAAATAGATGCAAAAAATATTATGGCTGGCTAGTAGACTATGCATGTACAAATAATTAAGGATATCCAATCCCTGATTTAGTGAAGTACTTCAGTGTATGTTTAATTTTCTGCATATTAGTGCAGAATCAGGTCATAGAGCACTAATGAAAATGACTGGTGTTGATTTAAAAATCACAAAAAAATAAACAAGAAAGAAAGATATGTATTTCTTTTTCATATTTCCTGGGAACATTATTGTTTAAAAATAAAAAGTGCCTCAATATTTTTTAAACAAAAATTTTACTTTAGATTTCCTACTAAACTCAGATCCTTTTCCCAAAGGAACTTAAAAAAAAAAAATCCATCAAAACAGAGAATTTTCCTGGAAAATTCCTAGGTTTACCTTTTTTTTAAACAAAAACATATGGCTGTGGATCTCCTGGCAGGGGTCAGGGTCATACCAATATAGCCCTTCCAAAGGGTAGAAACAACCACACCATATGTATGAAAGGATTCAATGCAAACCTTTCACATCTACCCCTGACACGTGGTGAATTTGCCTCAACTTGGCTTTCATTATTCAGTTCAAATGATGGTCCCTGAGGTGGACCAAATTTCAAACGAGTCCTGGCTGTGTTTCAAGTGAGCACCAGGCACTTTATAGCTTCAGGTGCAAAGACTCCATGACTTTCTTTTTCACATAAATTCGACAAAGTTAGGGTGTGACAATTTTAGTCACACTGCAGGAATCCTCTCAAATCTCTGTCTGCTCTGTGGCCATCTGTCAGAGAATCTCACCCTGAGCCTTTAGAGAGTTATGATTTACATTCTATTATTTTATTGGGCATCAGGTAAGACCACAGTCTAAAAATCAAGAGTAGATCATCAATGAAAAAGTTTTCCCTTCGTAATTGTGTTCAGCTGTCTTTTCAACAAAGGCAGTACAGGGAGAGGCAGCAATTTTGCTTTATCAGCCTAAATCTTAATTAAAAATGTTTAATAAATGCTTCTTGTTTGGGATCAGAGACAGTAAAAGAACGTCATAAGTTGTTTTTCTTTATCACATAGCCATCAGAAGTGAAAAATCTGTTTATATTCTGGATTTCATCACCTCTGTGTAAAACCAACCTGCCATCAAGTTGGCTGGCAGAGAAATGCCATGTAGAACACAAATGCTTCTCTGGGGAAGGCTCAGCCTTTCTGTTGACCCTCTCAAGGGACAGGAGATGCTGTTGTACATAAGGCAAGCTGCTCTGCAGGCCCTGTGAAACCTTGGAAATCAGGCACCCCTGTTCCTTGGGAGGATACTAAGCATTTTTTTTTTCTCACAAACTTGAAAGACTGGGTTGTGTTCAGGGCTGAACAGGCCTTCTCAGTGGTCTGCAAGTCCATCACCCCCCCAAGAGGAGTATTGGAGCAGCCGAAGGAATTTGTCAGCATGGGGAGTCTGATGCAAGTGCAAATGCATTTTGGGTTCCTCCTCCCACGAATGACCTCCTGAGAGGAGGCAGCTGCCCGGGATCCTCTCCTGCTGGCAGACCATCTCACAGGTGGCACCATCTGTGCCACAAAGTCCAACCCAAACAGCTCATTCCCAGCTGCAGGGAAGGGTGGGGACGTGATAGTGACTCCCAGGCGGGATGGAGGGTGGCTTACACACTGGGTCCCTTGTGGAGGAGGAACGGTCAATAATTAGCACCTGTAGCCCATTCCCAACCCCAGCAATAAACACAAATATGTCTCCTGGCACGGCCTGCTAGGAAAATATAAGCTGAAAACGGCCCCTGTGCCAGAGACATTCCACTGTGTATGTGCCACTGCCTCACAGCAGCTGCTCGCTGTGGGTGCGTGTGCTGCAGGTCCAGCAAACTGAGCCTGTCCCATCAGCAGGAATGAGAACCTTTTCCCCTCAGCTGATTTCACATCTTTAACAGCACTTATGGACTTCAGAGATACTCTCAGTTTCAGATTTTCAATTACGACTGAAGGAAAGATGTGATTCCTATTTGATTTACATTAGTATTATTTTATCCAACATATGTTCAATTTGTTCACTTACTTCAACAAGGGGCACAATGGAGGCCCACAAGTGTCGTGCACACTTTTCTTCCTCCTTCTCACCCCTCCTGCCATCCAAAAGCACTCACATTGTTGCAGTGCAGATGTTATGGCATGAGGAGCAGCAGATGTGCAGCAGGCAGAAAAAAGATGGAACCAGTACAATACAAAAAAGAAACCTGTTATGACTGGTATGGAATTTTCTCTGGTTCCCAGAAACCACCAGCTTGTGGAATTTAGGAAAGACCTCGACTGTAAATGTCATCACATTTGGTAGTCAAAGCATGAAGGGCAAGTGGTCCCCTTGGTGATGGCAGTGTGGGGAAAACCTGTCCAGCCCTACACCCGGGGGTACATTTAACAGGGAGTGGCCATCACTGGGTTCCCACAAGATGCATCAGGAGAAGGGAAGAGACACCCCTGACCTTCTGCCACTGTCACTGCAAAAAATGAAGTCTGGATGTGGGAAGATCCCAGTCCCCACTCACCCCACCAAGGGGGTCTGTCGGAGGGGCTGGTGCTGCCACCAGCACAGCTGCAGGCACCCCAGGCCCAAAGACAATAAACAAAAGGACTTCGCTCCCAGAGCTGGGACTGGGCGCGGGGTTATGTGATTTTTGGAAGCCTTGCAAAAAGTTGTGTGTGACAGATGGAATTAAAAATCCCTTCACGTCGCATGGACGCCCTGGTGTTACCAGGCAGCTCTTGCTAAGCACTTTGCTAGGTGGCTACCTGCTGTGCAGAGAGATCTAATCAGAGCCGAATATCTCCAAAGGAAACAGCGCTGAACGGTTCCATTGTTTAGGGGTTTTTTGCTCTGGGCTCACAAAATTCTGGTGCTCACTCTCTCGAGTGTGAAAACTGAATATAAAGCAGGTCGGACTCAGCTGTGGCTTAGCAGGCAGTGTGAGCTGCTCATCAGTGATGGGCTTGCATATAAACCACTTGGCAGAGCTTCCAGGACAAGCCAATTCCTGGAAGGAAAAGTAGCTAATAGTTATGAAACACACTTTTCTTGTACCAATGAGCAATAAGCCCAAATGTCTGCCTGTCAGAAAATTCGCAAAGCACTGAGTATTGAAAAGCCTTCTGCTCCTGAGATATCACACCTGAACCTGTGTTTCTCTGAAATCCATCTCCTTGATCAAAATATACTTTGGGGCTCAGCAGCTGAGATGTCCTGTGCCACACTGTCCATTAGCCACAGTTTAGCTGAAATTCCTGCTTGCCTCCCTGCTGAGCCAATTTGGACCCCAGTTTTACCTGCAACTGTATTTTCCCATTTAAAAAGAGCATTTGTATTCTTTCAACCCGTGTGACTTTTGGTTTAGATTCAGGGGAAAAAAGCAAACTTTTCCTAACAGGGGCAGAGAGCGTGTCACCTCCATAACATGCTACATAAACAGAATTTTCCTTCTGGCAAGCAAGACCCACCTGAAATACAGAGGAGCAGGGCTGAGCAAACAACACTTAGCAGGTGTGATGGAGCTACTGAGGGCTGCCCAGTAGGCAATGCCTGCACTCCAGTGACTCCCTCACCTGCTTTAACAACCAGAAATGTCCATGGACAGGCACACCTTGGCCCAAACTGTGGCCTTGCATCCGTTCTAATTCCTGGATGTTCGGATGATGTTCCTCAGCACTGCTTCTTTGGTACCATACAAGAGCAAATACTTACAGCTGAATTCTTCCCACTGTGACTTTTTTCTCTCATTGTCCTTATCACCCAGGATGGAGTTACGTAGTTTGATTTAGGTTCTCATGTTCTACAGCCTTATCAAGCTCAGAGCTGGCAAGAAAAATATTCTGAAGAATAAATATTTTGCAAAAGTAACTGTAAGAAACCTCATGTTGTCTTGCATCCAGGAAAACAACAAGAGCAGTGCAGTTTTAGCATGCTGGGTTTAGTTTAAACTATGTGGTACTTCGGAATCAGACAAATTTGGATGAGTATGGAACTGGCCAGAGGATCTGAGATTGCAAATTTCCTAAATAAAGAAGGGTGACCTTAATGGTTTATAAAACCTTCCAATGTACTTTCATATTTTATCTTTTTCACTTATTACTGCGATTAATGTTGTGCCATTGCTGTGGTCCAGATATCAACCACATCAGAAAGAAATTCTTTATTCATTTACAGAGAGATGTGACCCCTGAAGCTTCTGATAAAACATCTCCAGGTCATGGTCAGTTTTCTCCCATATTTCCACCACAAGCATCTTCCTCTTGCCAAGGCAGGATTGCTTTCCCAGGAAGGGGGTGACTGCCTCAGTGACCGTCGTGATTCTGCAGATGTTTTATGACATAGTCCACGGTCTATCCAAAATGATGCAAAGGCACAAAAAAAGGCAACCAGCCCTGCTGCTCACAGCTCAATGCTAATTCATGATTCCACCTGGGCTGAAGACTTAAATTTCATTATGTGCTTTATAAACTTCAGAGTTTTAGAAATAACATATAATATTACGGCCTTAGAATGAATTTCCATCTAAAGGCAAAGTTCTGAAAGGGATATATTAAATCCAAGGAAATTCTACTTCAAAAGCTCCACGCACTTCTGAACATAATATCCCTAAGTCATGCTCCAAAGTTAAAATTTGATAAAGACTGGAAATTACTTGGCATCTCAGCATATTTGGAGATACTGAGTAATAAAATGGATAAGACCTGTGCCAAGAATAAGATGAATTTTCCCCATTTGTTTAAATATTTAAACTATACAGAATGAGAAAGAGGTGCTCAATATTTTTTAATATGGCAGGTTGTTAGTGGTGTTAGTTTATATGTCTCTGTCTCTTTCTCCATATTTTTTCTCTCTGAGTTCAGTGTAGTTGACTGAGATCTCATCTCCTGCTAAATAAAATCAGGGTTTAGGTGTACAGCCAGAAACACCCAAACAATTTTAACTGCTTTCATGAATCTCTCAACCCTCAGAGGTCTTCTTCATTATCAAGTTCAGAAGAGATTTGTCATTTTTAAGACATTAGATACTGTCTTCTGTCAGCCACAACTCAACATGCAATTGTTTCTTTCATCAGTACAACCAACAGAACCCTTTACGCAATTTCACTCCTCAGAATATAATTTCTCTAAGATTTGTATTTTGGCTTCTCTTTGTTATGTTGTTTTTCTCATGTTCAGTCCTCTCTAGGGTGATAAATACCCAAGATGCCAGGAACAGGTTATTGAAAACAGAACAAGATAAATACAAGCAGGGAGAAAAATATGCTTGCTTGGGGTTGTTTTGGAGGGGGGTTTTGCAACTGGGTGGATGAACATTCACTGTCATTTTTCTAAAGGCCACAAAGAAAGAAACATGATGATTTTTTTAATAAATTCTGAAATAAAAAGTTCTCCCTGAAACAAAATGGGGTTTCTTTGGAAGCGCCTGCTGAAAATTAAATGCTTGGAAGATGTCATTAGATGTGTTGGGCAAGGTCCTTTCCTAAGGCCAGTTCAGCTAATAAAGGCAGCCGTGCATTTTAATTGTCAGCCTGGGGAAAAGAAGAAACATACTTGACTCATCAGCATATAACAAGAATAATTAATGAGTTAGAAATAGGTGTGTCAGGGGAACAAAAGAGTGGGACTTACGTATCAGGAATATAGATAACTTGGAGGAAATCTGGAGAGTTACCAACAATGTCAAAACAGAGGATGTAAAAATAGTTGTGTTCCTACTTTGTCAGTTATCCCAGAGATGTTTAATGTGTACACACAGTGGGCAGACCTCTAATCTGATTTTCAGAGGCAGGTGGAACTGGCTTGTTGGAAATAACATCATTCCTTGGTCAGAGGAGGAGTTTGGGGTGTAACTAGTCTTGGCAGAACCCAGGCATCTCTTCCTCCTTGGATCTTGGACATGTTTGTGTTATTTAGCTCCTTTCTAGCTTGTTTGCATCTGGAAAGGAAGTGAATTGTACTTAGGTGTCACCCCTGTAGCACCTCATAGGTTATAAAATATCCCTGAAGGATAAATGTGAAGAATGGCCACTAAGAGTCTAAAATTCTAGAAGGCCAACACAAGGCAGTATTCAGTGCCTTAATAAGGCTACCAGCAGACTCAGATGATGTTGCCCATCACTCAGAAGATTTCAGTCTTTGATTTTTCACATCACTGTTCATGGTTAACTCATCTAATACAGCCTCTTTCCTCTTCTGTGCTATTTGCTGTGACACTGAAGAGCCATTGGCATAAAAATCCACTTCCAATTTACTGCAGAAACAGAGACAGATGCATTTTATTAGGAGTTTGTACTGCTCTGTAGAGATGAGAAAATATTTACAGATAGTTCAGCTGATCTTTTAAAGTGGCACGATTTGATTGCCGTGGAATAATTTTTATGAAAACTTTTGCAAGGTTTTTGTTACCTACCTTCCCTTCTCTTTAGGAGCTGTCTTTCTGGAGAAGATTTTTTTTTNCACAGAAATCACAGAAATCACAGAATCACCTTCCCTTCTCTTTAGGAGATGTCTTTCTGGAGAAGATTTTTTTTAAAAAAATGGGGCGTAATGTAATACATGGCTATAACATAGATTGTTAATTTTTAGTGTAGCTGAATCACAGCATGCTTTGATTGAGAGGAGCCAACACAAACATGCAAAATATGTGCCTCTTTGAACAGGATACACCACATCCTGCATTTGGTAGCCAAAGGTTCCAGTTTGCATCACAAATGTAGTCCAAGATCTCTCTCTCCTTGAGGTATGTACCTCGGAAAGTGCCAAATCTGCAAGACACACCGCCTTCTTCTTTTTTTTTTTTTTTCAATTTTTTTCTTTCATTCTTTCTCATTTAAAAAAAAAAAATCATTTGCTGTTTTGGGTTTTAGTACAGACTCAGCAGGTGATTGAAAGAAAGGAGTTGTCAGGAGGGACTTTGATTAATCAGAGACTTGATCGTTTGATTAATCGTTCCAGAAAGAGCTGAGTGCAGCAAAAGCGCCCCAGCCAACATGTAAACACGTCGGGAGAACATTTTTAAAATACGTAAAGACAAATTGCAGTTCAAAGCTACTCTTGCTGGCCTGATGATTTGACTGCTAGAAACAAAAGCCTTTCTGCCTGGCTGATAGAAACCAGACCTTCCACGGGAGGAAACAATCGACTTCAGGTCTTTTCAAATTTTGAATAAAAAGAGCTTGACATTTTCTTTTTTAATTGATTTTTTTTGTCTTCTCATTCTTGTTTACAGTAATAAATTACAGTCGTTAGTCTTTTTATAAGGAAAGTTAAGTTTCCTCTCATTTTCAAGCAATTTATAACACATGTTTAAGACCTTCAGTTACACAGAATGTCCTAGCAAAGCATAAATTATCTCAGTGAGGTAGCAAAGAAAATATCATGCTGTGCATCGCCCAACTATCATCACATTTTACCTGCCACTTAATGGTACCCAGTTGGAAATCCTGAGTTGGAAAAATACTCCAATGGCTTGCCTGCTTGCCTAACAATCTTATCATCTAGGGGGAAAAAAAATGAGATTTGAGAATTCAGCTGAGTCCCAAGCTAGTGGAGATCATAAGAACTCTTTCTTGTCATGGAAGCACATGGTGAGCTGGCTGTAGTGAGCATTAGACACACAAGGTCAGGAAAGGCTATAGACACACTAAGACCAGTCCTGTTGAGAACAACACTTGAGAAAAGCCAGTAAAAAGCAGAATTGGTATTTTGAAGGAAATTTGGGGTGGGCAGGAAACAATTTCCTTTCCAGAGCAAAAATAAAACTTTCCTACAGATTGTGCAAAGCAGAGAATATGGGGGAAAAATTGAATGTTTCCAGCGTTGAAGCCAGAATTGATGGGTTTGGTCTTCAACCCACAACCCCTGGGGAAATCCCTGATTTGTGGGTGCTGTACCCTCACTGTGCAGAGGCTCAGGCATGGAAACAGTATCCTGACAACCACCAGCACAATCTCTTCCTAATCCAAGGACAGCAAGTGGCTGAATCGCTGCTTCAATCATGGGCCTTAGCCCAGGGTGAATCAGCTGGTTTTCCTGTCATCAGCAGCACAAGAAATAATCTTAAATTTGGTTCAAGTCAAACCAAAATGGACATCACTTTACTTTTGGCAGTGCTCACCTGCAAGCTCCCAGGCCCAGCAGCAGCCCAGTAATAATTCTGAGTGAACTGAAAGCTTTTATTTGGCCCAAAAGGGATCAAATTTATATTGAATAAGGTATGTTTCTCAGCCCAAAAGAAAACTTAAAAAGAAAAGATAGTGTTTTGTAGTATCTGGTTTAAAGTATGACTTGTGAGATTAACAAAGCAATTAAAAGTTAAAATAATTCCTATGCAAAATTCTGAATAAATGCTTTGACCATTCCAAAGTGTTTCGTTTTCCAAAATTCTGAAATACTGCATCTTGCTTTTGCATTCCTTCCAATGGCCATCATCCATCATGCTGAGGTCCAAAATTTGATTTTTAAGCAGAATTTGTCTTTCTCAAGCTATAATTCATAATAACTTTACTATTTCAGCCACAAAGGTCACAGGTACTTGTTTCTCATTTCATCATAGCAAGTGGGGCATGAACTGGGTAAATTGACTTGACAGTGCAAGAGCGTAGCGGAGAAACTTTGGTGAAAACATTTAGAAAAATCTATGCAACCACTTTGAAAAGAGTCCATGTTCTGATAGTCCAACTTCTCATTAATATTAGCTGAAATATAAATAGACATACCCCCCTATTCCCAAATGTTTTGCTAACAAAAAAGGAGACACACTGAAACACACTGGATGCTTTCGTAATAATTGTTTTGGAATATACACCATTGCTTTAGTTTGCTTTATTTGCTGTATCTTATCTTCGGCATGTTTTATTTATCATTAATTAACCCAGCTTTCTCAAAGACCTTGAATCTCAACCCTGAATTCTAACAAAGCACCATGGAGAGCTAAAATTACCAGTCTCTCCTCCCTTCAGCTACAGAGCCAAGAGATGAAGATCTACGTTACCTCTTACAACTTCCTTAGTGGCAACAAGAATCCAAAGGCTATTCTCCCCTCCTGTATATATCAGCTTTGTATTCAATCCTTTGTATTCATTCTCATTCCCTATCCAGCCATATTTTAATTAATGAAATCAAAAGACCATCTACTAAAATAAACCAGATTTAACGAGGGAAGAAAGTCAAAACAAACAGGCACTGTTTGCTTCCTTTGCATCGACTTGCCAAGAAGCTCCACGTCTGACATTATCGATTCCTGTCAGCAATATTAACCTCTCACAGCAGCATGAGGAGTAGCATCTGGATTAAAGGGACGATAGGGGACAGAAGTGCAGTGAAATGAAGGCAATGTGTTATTTCTACACTTCTTGGTGGGTGTCTTTACCCCCACAGGTAATGTTTATGGATCAATCCTGCAGGCGGAAATGTGACATTCGAAGTCTCAGGTTTGGTTGAGGCAATTTGTGGAGAGGGATGAGCGCAGACATGTGCATGGTATATCCTCTAGAAACTGCTGCTCTGAGCCATACCTGGAGTTCCTGGCTTCTAACACTGAGAAATGTGGTACCACATGAGCAGAAGTGAATTCAGCTCTCATCTACCGCTGACCATCTTCTAAGGTGCAAAGTCTTGGATTTGGTGGCCATCACAGCAAAATGTGCCAGCTGTTCACGTGATTGAGTTTGTAAGAAAAGGGGGCATCAGGCTGTCCCCAGAGCAGGTGGAAGTGTGCAGAAACACCCATCCAATCTAAGAATCATCTTCATTAGCTACAGCTCTGCATAGAAACACCTCCAGCCTTTCGGAATAGTTTATGTGAAAAGATTCTGTTACTGTGAAAGCAGTTTTCTCCAAACCAAAAGATTCAGTCCAAAAGCATAATTTGCAACCATTAGATCTTTTCTTTCACAGAAAAGGATTTTAAAACAAAAACAAACTAGAGTCTACATAAGCTCTGGGGTTTGGAAAATGGAAGTGTTACAGGCTTTTTCCCCATTTCTTTAATTGATGGCTGTTCCTCTTTCATCCCTGCTCCACCTTCCTTTCACCACGGAATGCACTAACAGGCTGTTTGTCTGGCAGGATTGTCTTTTTCCTTCTCCTTTGACATCTTCACAGTATTTCTCCAGCTTCTGCAACAGGCAGAGCAGCCGTGAGAACCCCTGCAGGACCCACCTTCAGCTGTGGCACCACCCTGGGAAACAGAAGCAACTTGAAGATCTGCAATTTTTCTTCATAAAACCCTGTTTTCCTCCTTTTCAACTGGCTCTGCAACTATTATGCACAGATTTTGCAACACTGCTGGATTTCAGCAGCGCCCTTTGTTATCCCCTTGTTTGCCGACAAAGAGGGAACTGGATGGCTCCTGCAAGCTGGAGTGGGATGTTGGCTCCCCATTCACTGCTTCAGATCTGAAGCTGCTAACAATGAACAATGGTTACACGCTGACTCCCTGTTGATTTTGTGCTCCATGTGGTGTGTGAATGGGGCCAAGGGCATGGGCATGGCTCTGGGACAGAGTATTTTGGTTTCCTGCCTTTTCTTTCCCAGCGCAGAGCAAAAGCCAGCGCATCCACAGGGTTATTCCCTTGCTACACTTGGTGGCATCTGCCCCTGAGGGGCAGTTTTGTTGCTGAGAATAAGAGGAGCGTTAAATGGAGGCGGATGTGCAGATGTCCCATTAACTCCATTCCACATGACCAGCTTCCTTCTGCCAACAAACAGCAGCTCAGTGCTGCTCCTGCAGCATCTCAGTTTCTGCATCTCATGTTCCAGGAGCCACAACCAACCAAAGAATGGTCCTGGCCCCGGGCATGGACTCAGTGACTCCAGTGCTGCTCCTGGGAGTAAATATGCTGTCCGTCAAGCCACCAGCAGCTCCTCAGCATCCACACGGGTAGACAGGCACTACAGTGGCAGACTTCAAGGTGACCTTGTCACTTGGGGTTAAAACCTATTGTCAGTCTGGACGTTTGCAGCCCTGTGGATAAACACAGGACTGCCTGGAGCCAAGCTTTAAATCCACACTCACACGCAGAATAAATAAAGAATTAAATGCGGTTCATGAATAAATACAAATGTTAAGCGGCATGGAACCAAACACGGCCTTCTCTGTCCTCCCTCTGGAGGGGCCTTGGTGCAGGAGCATTGTCTCAGCTCCATGCCAGGCTGCTGCAATCAAAGCCAAGGTGCTAACATCCTCTTTTATCCCTTTTTTCTCAGATCCGATCCCTAAGTTCTCCCTTTACACGGCTGACAGAGGAAGCACAAATAGTGCAGAGCCAGGTGGGATGTGTGTGTGCAGAAGCAAAGCCATCTGGGACAATCTTCTGTTTTCATTAGTCCAAGGTGTTGGTAAAGTCATCATAAAAAATGCTGCCTCATCCCAAGTTTTTCCCGGACTATAAGACACATAATGATTTTTCTGGGCTTCTTAACCATATTCACACAGAGAGATGTTTATTGCTTCACTGTGCTTTTCTCATTTTCTTTTCCATTTTTTTTCCATTCCAAGCCACAATGTCAGCTACAAATTTTATATAGATATATAAATATGTATGTGTGTGTGTGTAAAAAGTATGTATGTATGTATGTATGTATGTATGTATCTATCTATCTATCTATCTATCTATCTATCTATCTATCTATCTATCTATCTCAGTAATGCCTTTCAAACAGAGCTTCCTTCCCAAAAACTAAAGAAAGCAAGGACCTAGACCTTCTGATCTTAAACTGATCTGTGGAATGGGATTTCAAAACTGGAAGGGAAGCTGGATCTGAAGTTATTCAAAGTTCCATTCAAATGTGGTCTTTACACTCTGTTCATGGCACAGTCACTCTACAAATACCCAATGGCCAGGAGAGCCAAAGGTATCTTTGGAAAGGTAGCTGAGGGTCTGTGGAGTGATGGGAAAGCCATGCTGCCTCTGCTAATCCCACCACACTGCTCTAATATCCCAAAATCCTCACCACACAGGCACCACTGGAAGACCTTTTTAGTTTGCCTAAAGACATTTGTGTAATTTTGGTTTTCAACCATTTAGTGGGTGACTTTTTCAGCAATTAGCTACCAGATCTGTCTCCATTCCCCTGTCTATGAATTTCATAGTGAGCAACACGAAAGCCATTAGTGGTCAGAGAGTCACAGTAGATTCGGAACACATTTCCTATTGAAAAAATTATTAATTAAGATCTCTTCATGCAAGCTCCACTAATCACTTCCCAAGCACTCAAGAAGGGATTATGTCTGTTTGGTGGTGCTCAAGTTTCAGGGGTACAGTATCTCCCAGTTAGTGTGTAGGCCTTTGGGCACTTTTAACTTCATCTTATCCACAGACTTTCATGCAACTTAATAATCACTGAATAAGGTGAACTTCCAATTAATGGCAAAGCGGCACACAAGGACCACAAATGCCCTCAGATCCCATCCCCCCGTAGGAGTAAGGAAGCCTTTCCAAGGGTACCACATGGAGACTGTGATTTTCAGTGGACCAGGCTATGACGTGCACCGAGTGTAACAGATGGATGGGACGACTGGAAAGGCCAAACTTCCTCACTGCAGCAGGGTCCATTTAGTGATTTCATAACTCCAGCTGGACCTCTTTTGGCAAGGAAGAGGATTTTTATGAGGGAAAATGCTATAAATCTGCTGTCACTGGAGGCCATCAGACACCATGTGGCATGTTCATGATATCACCAGTGTGTGCCAGTTTTAAAAGAGAGGTTTTAGCCGTAAAGCTGCCAACCAGGAAAATCACATATGATACCAATGCTGAACTTTTAACAGTGACACATCCCTTTGAAAACTCTTCCTCTTCCTGCTCCCTCTCAACCCCAAAGCTTTGGAGAGATAGAGAAGGGGAAAATGAAGGGTGTACGCTTCAAAGTGCTGTGATAAACATCCCAGGATTAAAACAAAGCCAAACTTTGTGTCCCGTTTCTGAGCAGAAACATCTGTCACTCACCAAAAGCGTTTGCTAATGAGGGAGCCAAAAAAAAAAAGATGTCTTCTTTAAAGAAAGGGAGTGTATCTGTTTCATAATGCTCATTTTGCCCTGCCCTAAGTAAAAAATCAGGAGGAATCAGTAGAGCATGCCAGGTAGGAGTTTTCCATCCAGAGATGGAAATGTAGCAGGGTAAGTGTGAGCCACACAGCCATAAATTGCTTGCCTTAACTGTTTGTGACAATTGGTAGCAGACAAAAGTTATATATATCTGGCAAATGTTTCTGCAGTACACAGCTTTCCATTCTGCTCCAATTACCATGGCCTTTCTCACCACTTTCTTGCAGAGTTTTTCCTTGTGTGTTAAGGAAATGCTGGAGGCTGGGAGGAGAGGGGAGCAGCCAGAGCCAGCCCAGGCCACTGAAACCCTCTGACAAGGGCTATAACAAACGAAGGCAAAACATAAGAAGCCTCAGGGGACTCAGAGCTCTACGAGGCACAGATTTTGTGCATTGATACCTGCAGACAAAATCCTGATTGTAGACACCAGTGCAGTGCCAGAACACTTTTCCGCTAGTACGCTTCAAATTTATGCTTCTAGTAGGGTTGAGAAGTTCACGGAAAGGTCATATTCATCTGCTTCTTTGCACTGTAATGCAATACCTCTCCCCATGATTTTAATTAGGACTCTCACAATTAATTTGCTTCCCGATCACATTTGTATTTTCTCTTCTTGTCACAAGTAGAAGAAATGCTGCTGCATTCATTGACTTTCCTACTTGAAGGAAATGAAGGCTCATTACTTTATTCAACAATAAAGGGCATTTCACCCTACTCCCACTAGGCCCTGGGCTTTTTCAGGCAGACTGAAGATAACTGCTTATTTCAGTTGGCTGTACAATGCCCAAGAATCTTTGATTTTAGAGGTTTTGCCTTGTCACCCCATCGCCTGCTATTGCAGATCAAACCACCTGGCTATGTATGTGCAGAGCAGAGCAAACTTTGCATGTGCCAAGCTGTGGGTACGTGAGGGAGAGCAGGAAGGAGAGCAATTTTACAATATTTCCATTGTTTATATGGTGCCACAGCAGAAAAGGACAAGCAGTGATGTTCACATTTCCCACCGAAGAGAGTGCACTGCTGAGTTTTACCCAATTCTCGATGAGTAAAAACAGGAACATCTGCAGCTTGGAAGATAAAGTTACTGTGATTGGAAAACTCTCTTCTAATAACGAACTACATGGAGGGAAGATATTTCTCACCCATTTTGTTAGGTGCAGCGTCAGACCATTCAGCCCCCAAAATACATTCATGTTTCCTTTTGCTTCTACACAAACACTGTCTTCTAACTTGTTCACTTTTCACAGGTTCACAGGTTATTCTGAGTTGCAAGAGTTTTCCCAATGCATGTGTTTGCATAATGCAAATGGTTGAGAATATTGGAGAATTTGTCCATAAACAAACAGAAAAGTTTCAAGACAATTTTTTGATTCAGTCAAACTGCATTTTGTACTTCCACCCTGATGCATAGGACACATGCCAATGGGTTTCAAGGAGCTTTTAGAGAAACCTCATGTGCAGGACAAAGAGAAGGTCTTTCTGCTCTTGCTACTTTGAATGGACAGGTCACCACTTTGGGATTCAGATACGTGCCCATAAATTTGACTGACAACATCCAGAGGTTTCCCAGGCGCACAGCCAGGATTTAGAACCTGCCATGTAGCAGTGATGGCCTTCCCAAGCCCTCTGTGAGATCCCAAGGAGAGATGGAGCTCTGAATCATTTCAAATTGAGCTGATACAACGTTGTCACATTATAGTTTTTCATCACTCTGTCCTGCCCTGTAAAAGTCTTACTGAGGTTTCTTTGCTTCTCCCAGATGAGTAATATTGAGCTATACAGAATGCTTTGGATAGGGAACAAGACATCATCAAAATTATGTGAAGCATGATCCAAACCTCTGAAATGTGGGGGTAGAACAAATAATCCCTTCTCTTGCGTAAGCACCAGATTCAGTCATCTGTTGAGGACTCATAAAAGGCACGAGCAGACTGGCTACATGGCAGCTTTAAGGCCCTCTGTGAATACAGTGGGGATATGCCCATATGAAATCATACAGAAACTCCTGAGAGTTTTCCATGAGGTCACTTCAGAGGTGTCCTCACTGAAGCAGGAGGATGTATGAATTTTAACACTACCAGTGTGTACTTAAGCATGCTAAACATCTTTAACCCTTTCTGGCAAAGAGATGCTTCTATGCTGCTCAATGAAGCAAGGAATGGCCATGCTTGACTGTCAAACAAGGAGAGGTAGTTTGGTGTTGAACAATTCCTAAAGCCCAAAGGGGGAGAAGAGACCACCTATACATAGTAAGTCATAATGAATGAGGTTTTTAACTTCAAGTATTTCCATATTTCAGGGATCTGAGGAAGGGAAAGTGATTGAACCTAAGCAACTAGGAAGTTGCTTATCAACCTACACAAATCATAAAGAGGAATACCTGTTATTCCATCAGCATTCAGAACCACAGAATCATTTAGGTTGGAAAAGACCTCTAAGACCATCGAGTCCAACCATAGTTTGGACTACTTCCATAGTAGTCCTAGTTAGAGATTTGGTGGTGGAGGGGAGCAGATTGCAGTCACTGCCCAGCACAACTGCAGGCCAACTGACACAAGCCTTCCTAAACTGGAATTGTCAGCAGCAGAGGCAGTGAGTGCAGACAGATGCTTGGCCTTCAGGATGAAATCTGACTCCAATTTCTTTGGACTAGCCCTTGTCCATTGACCTGTGTGCTCTGCTGAGTGCCTTCCAAGTATTCCCCAGCTTTGGCTCTTTTACTGCGAGCTGCTCTAGGGGGTCTTAAAAAGTATTGGCCCAGAGAGGTATCCAGTGCCAGAAATTTAACAAATTAGCAGACAAAAATCCAGGTATCGATGCGGAGAAGAAAGAACCAAGGAAAACAAAAGAGAGCATTGTAACTGAAGCCAGGTCAGCCCTACCTCAAAGTGGAGTGTATTCAAAAAGAGTTCATATGTATTGATGTTTTTACTCCTACTGATAAATATCAAAGGCCAAACACAAGTACCAGCTGTTGCAGAGGCTAGTTTGCAGCATAGTCCTTCATACACTTTCAGGATACATATATTCTGTTCTCCATTATCCGAGGCAACAAGGATTAAAGATTATCCAAACTAATTAAAATTATACATGGTACCTACTATTTCTGGACCACCCCACTGACATCCCATAGAGCAAATCAATTCCCTGAAACTTGCAGTTCTTGTGGTTCCAGGAAGGTTTATTAACTTTGCCTCAAGGCCATAGACTGCACACAGGAGATGCTCCTAGGTTCTCCTGGACACAGGCTACCTCTAGAAAGAATGGATTTGCAGGTGGGCAGTGCTACTCCTGGACTGAGAAGTTCTACAGAAGTAAGACAGAAGTAAGACACTTTGCTTTCTGTGGCTAAATATATTTTAAACAGTTACCTCAGTATTTTCTCTAGAGAAATCTGTGTTCAGCCCCTGCTTGTCATGGCAATAAACAATTCCTGTTGGTGTATTATTTGCTCAGGTTTGGCATCTCCTGGTGGGGTGCCCATAATGGCTGTGTCACCTTCATGACAGAAGGTGTCATAGATGCAGGTCTGTCCTGAGGACAGTGTGAATGTGAGGGGCTAGTTTGGCCTGAAGGGATACATGACCTTTACAGAGGCAAAATAGGTTGCATTGGCACAGAGTAAAGACAAGGAGAAGGAAAGAACTTGGTCATGTACAGAAAGAGCTGCTGGAAATCAACATTCCCAAAGGAAAAACCCAATGGAGGACCCAATGGATCCATTGTCAATCATCAGTGAAGACAATTTTCTTGCCTAGGGAAAACTCTGAACTTGTAACCTCTAGGCTCAGCTCGTAAGCTGAAGTTTGCACAAAAAGCACAATAACAATTGTTTAAAGGAAAGATGTAGCAATCTACATGAAACTTTGAGCAGCAGATAAAATTTCTTCCTGACTATTTGCAGTTCACAACACTTCAGATCTATTGTAACCACTTTATGGCCATGAAAAATGTCATGTTGTCAGTACACTTAGCCCTGCAGTCATATTCTAAAAGCATGATCCATCACTGGCGTTGAAGAAAAATATCTTGTAAGGTTTGACACCACGGGATTCATGACACATCCTGTCTTGCAGAAGACGGTGACACACACACACTCACCAGCCAGTTTACTGCAGTACACCAAACAGGCTGACAAAGTATTTTAAGTCTTGCTCTTTTTCTAGAGTCCAAGCCTGAAAGTGCACCAATTGAATGCAACTTCTAAACTGTTTCTTCCCAAAGTAGTATTCAAGCAACAACAGCAAAGTGACACTCTGACATATTATACCCTGATACTATTATTTCGAACAGAATCACCCTGTGTGGCTGAGATGTGACACTGGACAACAAACAGGGCATTTTGCTGTGGGTAGGGAAGTGTCCAAGCAGGGTTTTACTAGTACAGCAGGAATTGGCTGGTCTGCTTTAGTGCCTTCAGAAAGAAGCACAATTAGAGTACAAGGAAAACATGCAAAACTGGAATGCAAATTTGTCTCAATACAAATCTAAAATTTTTGTTGTTGGCCAAATTCTCTTTCTCTCCAGCTTATTAATGCTGACTGTGCACATTTCTTGTCTCAGAATGTAACAAATCATTTAGCATGGCTTCGGTGGGAGGCAGCATTAAAATTGTGTAATATTACTGCTTTATCTTGCATTGCCAAACTTCTCCCCTCCCTCAATGTCCATTAAAAGGGTTTCCAAAGACATGTTTCTTTGAGCTCTCTTAATAGCTCTTCCCCACCAGCATGAAAATGCCAGGTTTGGGGAGCTGTTTTAAAGGCCTTCAGGTTGGGACGAGTTACGAGGTTCACTATTTGACAAAGAAGTACACACAGCAGCATCTCTGGTATTTATTGCTTGGATGGAGGGTTCATTCCTTAGCAAACTCTCATTTGAACATATCCTGCTGAGCAGAAACTTCGGATATATGCCTAAAAAGACAGTGATTTCTGTCCTTGAGTGATTGNCCATCCCTGGAGGTGTTTAAGAGAAGACTGGACGAGGAGCTTAGTGACATGGTCTAGCCGGGAGGTGTAGGGCTGGATGACGTTGTGCCCCCTCCGTCTCGGAGTGGCCTGCTAGACTGTGAGGGATCTAGGTTGGTGTTATGCTCTGCGATGTGCTCTCGGTCTCTTTACGGGTGTTAGATGGTGAGTTGGACTAGATGATCCTTGTGGGTCCCTTCCAACTCATAATATTCTGTGTGATTCTGTGTGATTACCAGCAGCAATGGCCATCCAGTGACCTGGAATCTCTGCAAGTCCTTAAAAGACAGAATAAAGGGGGAAAATACTTCTCTGCCTTAAAAAAATCAAGTCAAGTAGCAGCAACCTTACTAGGAGAGCAAATAAGTGCCAGCACTACCTGCATTCAGCACACACTACCTAGCACACCCTTCTTGGAAGAGGAGTGAGTTAATTTCTGGATTTAACTTGCTGCTTTTTTTTTTTTAGCACCGCAGGACAGATCCCATTGTGTAGATTTGCTGTGACCTCTGGTCACTTCATCTTTCGTGGAATACACCATGTTGGAGGAGGGCACAAGCTGGTGCCAACACACTCCCATTCTGCATGGACTCAACACAGAATGGTCACGCTTCTTAGGCAGCAAATGAAAAATAGTAACAAAATACTAAGACTTCTCACAAATGTCTGCTCTGGTCTGTATCTCACACTCAACTAAAGAAAAGCAAAGCTTAGCAATAAAACAAGGGCCAAACACAAGTGAACAATGTCAAAGCTCTCTAGTGAAATGCTTTTCTTTAAGTTGCATTACATGCATGGTAAACTAAATCAGGTCTGAACTCCTGCTTCAACTGGATACGAGGCAGGGGAGTAATTAAAACAGCATAGAACAGTAGACCATGGCAAAACTAATCAAAATTTACAAGCTCAATAGATAAAGATTGTTTGCGTTTTTTCCTAGAAGCTAAGAGCAAAACCATTAGGGGACACCAACAAAAATCTCAGCATCCTCTCTTATTTCACAGAAGACAGCAGCAGAATTATTCAGAACTACCAAATGCACAGTGCTCTGCCCGACCTTCTTGGCACATGGCCCATTCACCGTGAAAAAAATCACACAAAGATCTCAGTGTAAAGAGCCCGGACTGCGATGGTGTGAACCGGAGAAGCACCAGGGGCAGGAACCCGTGAGACTGTGGGTCCTCAGGCCATGTTGCATCAAGAAAACTGCTCAGAGAGACAAATCAGAGCCCGTGAGAATGAGGACTCTCTGTCTCCATTTAATATATTTGTTCTAAGGCTGAGTTGTACAAACTGTTCCTCTGCTGCCTCCTCGGAGGTGCTGAAGCCAGCCCAGATAAATTAAAGTTAGCAATGGGGCAAAGGGAATATTTGCTGCCTTTATTGCTGGCTTCTATTACACAAATTAAGTCTTATGAAAGACAATGTCATGCTGAGGATAGAAGATATCAAATGAAGCCAGCTCAAGAAGCAGGATTTTCCTAAAACCAGATTTTTCTGTTTTGAGGTTTAAAAGAACAAGTTCTGTTTTGTTGTTTTAATTAAAAAATCAATCCTAGTAAGGATTCCTTTTCTTTCGAGGGTGGGGAAAAAAGCTCAAAATATAAACCAGAAGCAACTGCAGTGGAAGAATACAGAGCAGATCTATCATGCATATTTTTGTTCCCTGTTTGATTCCCGGTTGTACACACTTGAGAAGTGTCCCTTCCATATTCCAAAGCAGGTGAATTCAAACTAGTAGAGTGACATAGAGCACAAATAACACCAGAAAATAGGTGGTATTCCTCTCCTGATGTATTAAGGTTCAGAAGATGCTGTTCTGGAAATGACTTTTTTGCCAACACACGATCAGCTGGTCTCCATACCAGGTTAACCACTGAAATTTAGCACCTACTGCATTGAGGATGTCAGCCTAGAAGATCCAAGCTTTCTTTTTAGCCCTAAACTTCATGATTCGGATCAATAAATGAGCCATTTGAGAGGAATGAGATGTGAGGCACTGAAACTCAGAGTTCTAGTGCTTCAACAGAGAAGCTGTGGATGTCCCATCTCTGGAAGTGCTACCAGGGCCACGATTTTGGTTCGCTCCATTTAACCATCACTGTGTCTGTGCTGCAGTAGCACCTAGTGGACAAGGCTATGAAAACACACAGAAAAGGAAGTACGTATTCCTGCCAAAAAACCTAAATACTGCTAAGCTTAACCAAGAAAAAACAGGTGGTCGTATGTGACTGCTGCAGCCAGCACAAGGTAACTCAAGTTGACTCTAAAGTCCTAATTCTCATGTGAAAGTGAGAGTAAAAATAATTTACCTCCTGTGCTTGCTGGCTCAAGAGACCTCAGTATAAATGAGAATCCAGTCCTAAATTCTCAATGGGATCCTGACTTCAAGAAGGATTTCAGCTCGAGAAGGGATCTGGGTTCTACTTTGCAGTGTGTGAACAGCTGAATGGGCAATTCATATTATTTTAAGAAATGTCACGATGGGTTTGGTATGGTTTTGTTTTTTCCTTTAATAATTACACCCCACTTACTAGGCTGTAACCAGGGGACCTGTAAAGCCTGTTGAGCTGAGATCAGCACAAATCATCCCACCAGGAACACACAGCGGAAAACTGAGAATGCAGGAGAAGAGGTGTTGCTGAAGAGTATGAATCATGCAAGGAGAGCTCCCTCTGGGAAACACACCTGTGGTATCCCTCAAAAAAAAAGAAGGTGGTGGTTCTTTCTTACTGGCAGTACAATTCAAGTATGCAGAGTCTAAAAGCAAACTGAGAGCAAGGAGAGTATTGAGACAGGACTGTATCTGGTGGGTAAATTTCCCTTTGTTTTTTCACTGTTTGATCAGAGAAAAGGGATAAATGTCAAGCAGAAATGGAAGTAAGTCCTGAAATCCCTTCTCTGAGCTGCAAGGATGTCTTGCTCAACAGGACTAGATTGAAAAATCAGAAAGGGGTTCACTTGACACCATGATGTCGTCAGTCTGTACTCAGGTCAGCTTGGGGCTGAAAACCCTGTTTGGGTCCAACACAGTCTAATTGTCCATACTGTCATATTTTGCCTTCCTGTCTGGATGTTGTCCAGATCAACAAGCTGATTCTTGGCTTTCTTGTGTTCTCTGTCCCCACAGAAAAAAGGAACAGAATCCACCGGCAAACCCAAGATCAAAGCAGCTCCAAGAAGAGAATAGCTGCAGTCAGGAATGAGAAAAGCCATCACTTTATGTCCTGCCATGCATCAGCCTGTAGCAAGAGGAACTCTAAGTGTTTCATGCCCAACAGACAGATTTCCATGTAGAAATTCCTTGCCACGTTAAAAAAAAAGAGAATTGACAACAAGGACTTGGAGAATGAAAAATAGTCATCAACTGTCAAGGCCAGTTCCATCAGAGGTGGAAGAGCTGGGTTATCTCAGTTTTGTTCCTACAGGGGAGTTATGTAAAATGGGCCATCACTGAGAAATGTGGGAAATATCCTCCAGAAATTGTTGCAAGAATTTATTCTCTTTTCCTCTGGTTACCTTCTTCTTGAAGAAAAAGAGAGAGGTAGAAAACTCCACATTTCTACTAGGAGCTCTTTTTACAAGATTTTTTTTTTATTAGGGATGAAAGAAATGTTCAGAGGGAAAATGAGCTCATTTCTGTCATCTGCTGCCACCATCTGCAAACGCAGCAGCAACATCTTTGAAATAGTGACTTGAATCCACCCACTTCTCATTTCTGCCTTCCCTCCCAGTGTGGTGGGTGGTATGAGCCAGTAACAGGGAAGCTGGCCTGGGAATAAGGACCCATAAAGAGTCAGTACAGGCCCAAGCTCTCCTCCCATTGCTGTAATCAGTCTGCCCCACCAAATAAATTCATTTTTCCTCACTTTCCCCTTCAGTAGGTTAGCTAAATTAACTCTTCCTCTGTCCAAGGATGTTGTGTTACTTTTGAAAGGTGATGCTGGAGAGAGCTTGGTGTCCCAAGGACTCTGGGGAAACAGAGCACAGGAGCAGAGCAGGAGCAGATCCCATTTTTCCCTGATGATCAGTGCTTTCTGACACTGCTCTGCTGCTGAGTGCAGAGTTGGGAAAAGAGAGATGAGATCCCATAACACTACCAATGTCCAGCCTAGGTTGAATCCTCCCGTAAAAATTTCGAAATGAAGTACTGGTAATGCAGTGTATTTTTTCATGCCCCACTAGTTCCAGCTAGAACTGCGACTAGATGTGCCAGTTTTCAACAAGAAAGGCTACTCGTGCTATTCTTGGCACAGCTTGAAGCAAAAAGTACCACAAATCCTACTTAATATAGTGCCTAAATGCCAGAGACTTATTTGTTCACTTGGTTTTTCAAGCTTGGCTGGTTCTGATAACCATCTGACCTCCCAGGACCAATTCAGTCACAACCTGACTCCCACCCTTCACAACTGCACCCATCACTAATGTTTTCCGCCTGGAAATGGGTTTCTTCTCATGGTTAAAGATTGCCTTGCAAATAAAGTTTACAGAACAAACTGAGGCCCATCACAATTTAAATTGCATTGCATTATTAGTAGTGAGATACAGATTCTTTAGGGTTTGGAGGCATGTTGGCATTCCAAATTAGCAAGATGGGCATGGGTGCTGCTGACAGATGTTTAGAAAACTGTTCACATAGCTGGAGATAAGAAGCTTACTACCCAAAATATCCATGAAAAGGAGAGGAGATAGAAGCATGTCAAAGTTGCATAGAGAATTCATGCTCCCTTGGATTCACATTATATGAGACTGATCTGCCAGAACTCAGATATTGAGCAAAGCTAATCCCTGTCTTATACTGAGCTGTGGATGATTACAACATGTTACACTGCAGTCCCATTACCCAGTTCAAATGGGACAAGGACACAAAAAAAAATAAATTGCCATTTTTGTGGAAGACAGCCCTCTGACAGCAGGCACTTTCAGTTTGAAAAAGTCCCAAGTACTAAATATCCTTTTTTAGCTCTGTCTTCACCACTAAACCTTCCTCCTAGACCTCTGCAAAAACTCAAAATCCTTGGGTAAGAAAGAGATGACCAACAGTGGAGGACCATGAATTAGAGACAACACAGTAGGTGCAAATTTTCAGATCCATGGAGATAGATGGGTTTCCCCTCAGGGTACTGGAGGATCTGGATGACGTGACTTTTCGACCAGTGTTCATTACCTGCAGAAGATCACAGTGATCAGGGGAAGTGCTTAATGACCAGGAAAAGGCTGAGCAAACATCTACACTTCTATGAAAGGGGGGGTGGAAAGGATTTCAGACAGGCAGGTTCCCTGTTTCCCTGGAAGAACCACAGAACACATATTATGGAGTCCATTTCCACACATGGAAAGGTCTAGAAGATAAATAAGGAGTAGTCAACACAGATGTTGTACCTGATGATGAACAACCTAGGGCAGATCACACTTGGTTTTACCTGATGAAATGATTGGCTATACAAAGTGAGAGCAGTGCTGTAACACACTTTGCTTTCAGGAAGGCTTCTGACCCTCTTTCCCAGGGTAGTTTCTTGTGTAAGCTGAGGAAGTGCAGACTGGACAAATGGATCATTGTATGGGTTGGAAACGGGCTGGACAGCTGGACTAAGAGCGTGGCAATCGATGATGCAGCAGTTCATTGCCAGCTGGGAGAAAAAGCCAGGGTACAGGAGCAGGGCTTGCACAGCCTGGTGAAGAGGAGGCACAAGGGGAGTCAACATGTCCAACAGTCACCTGCAACGATGTGAATGAAGGTTACAATGGTCATGAAGCCAAACACTTCTAAAAAAGGAAAGAAAGTTAATAAAAGGTGCAATGTAAGTTGAAATACGGGAAGGTGTGCTTGAATATTACAAAAACTTTCTATGTTACTAGGTAACTCAGCTCTGCAAAAGGTTATCTAGAGATGTTGTTGAATCTGCTCCCATGGTTGTTTTCAAGCTGTGGCTCATCTGATCTAGTTTTGATAATAGTCCTGACCGATCTACAAGCATTTTTTCTGTAACTGTGTGATTCAGTGAGGTCCCTCCACTGAGGAGGGAAATTAATTAAGAAGCAAGAAGGCAAAAGCTTGTCAGGACAGATCATGATTCTAACTGCTTATCTATTGCCCAGTTTCCCATGCAGAAACAGGACAGATCATAGTTACTCCCAGTGCAAAGGGAGGATGAGACATTATCCCAGGTGGGAGATGGTCACCTGGCTGGTTAATGTTAATGAAGATAGTGAGCTATTAAGTCTCTTCTGACTTACTACTCCCCACCTTGACATCCTCATCCCCCCAAACTTGGACTTGATAGCTTGCTGGAAAGAAATATGTGAGAGGAGATCCAGTACTACCGACACAAGACAAATAATATACAAAACGGAGAACCAAGGCAGACCAGCTTCCATAGTAAATAAAAACAGTTCTTTGTTGTGAAAAGGACCGGCTCTTTGGCAGGGTCTGGTAAGAAAGCAAAGCTCCATCTGTGGGAAGACAGCTGTAAGAGGCTAAAAGCATCTACTCAGATGTGCCTGAGAAATAACCCAATGTTCTCCTGGGCAAAGAGATCAGTCACCATTCAGGATGGAGCACCTCACTTCCCAAAGAGACACCTGGGTTTGTTCTGGGTGGAGGGGCCACTGAGGTGCAAAGCCTTGCACCCATGTGATTTCAGTCCAACTTCAGGCACATGTGTTTTGTTCTCTGCTGGCAGAGCAGTCACTCAGTGAGCCTGTCTCTGGTTAAGGCCTCCCTTCCCACTCCCCCACCCCGTGTTGTTACTAAGCAGGGCTTCTCTGTTTCGTCTCACTTTGCTTTTATTATGGCAAAGCCCTATAAAACTATC
Source organism: Pitta sordida (assembly GCA_013390025.1). NCBI lineage: Eukaryota > Metazoa > Chordata > Aves > Passeriformes > Pittidae > Pitta > Pitta sordida. The sequence continues at coordinate 488,893 of WEKX01015800.1, read as the reverse complement.
AAGTAGAACTGGCCGAAAAGCAGTGTTTCCAGCGCCTTGAAAATGTAAGTATTTAAATATATATATTTATATATATATATATATATATATAAAATTTGGGGTTTGTCCAAATTGAACAGAAACTTTTTTCAGTTTTTTTTCAAAGAGAGCAATTTCCAGGAAGCCAGAAGCTCCCCAGACCCTGCTGCAACCTCCCAGTGAAATGCACGTCAAAACTTGTCAGCTTCAGCGGGCAGCTGCAGAGCTCCTAACATCCCTAGCCTTGGGGCAAATCCACCAGGTGCATCCGCTCGGGAACCAGGGACTCATACACGCTATGCCTCTCCTGTCCTGGAAGAGATCTGCCAGGAGTACAGGTGGGTTTCCTCAAGCTCCCTTCCTCAGGCATGGGGAACGTCAACTGTGCTCAGAGCAGTTCCAGCAAAATAAGCCAGGCTTAAGAAATGATGTTTCATGGGAACATTTGTGACCAGCTCCATTCCTGGGATAAACCATCAAAGAAGAAACTCGTTGGCTGAAGGAGCATTTTCATTGCAAGGATATCTGATCCATCTGCAACACGACTTCCCTCTCAGGAGCGTCCAGTCCCAGTGATCCTTTCTTGTTTAATTTGGCTGCCAGCAAATGGTACTCCATATGGAAATGACAAGACCATGACAACTCCACCAGTGCTAATGGTTACTGAGGTGATGTCAGAGGATGACAATTTTGAACATCTAAACCCCTGCTTTTAAAAGCAGAAGATCCTGGTACCACTTTATGACCTCGTTGGGTGTATCTTCCCGTCACGCACTTCGGCCTGGTGATGAAAACGTCCATAAATTAATATTTTGGATTACTTTAAAACAGATTCCTGTGAATCAGCCCATATGGATATGACAAGCTGGTGAAGCATACATCATGCTACAGCTTGGCATCACGCCTGCAGCTCCTTCCCATAAAATGGGCAGCTTTTAGACCCATTTAATCACACTTAAACTAAGCTTTTTATCTCATTTGTTCTGCGTCATAACTCTTCTTCCAAACACTATAGACCACTGTGGCAATACCACGAAGTACAGGCCAGCCACACATTTTAGAGTCATCTGCCTGGCTCTCACAGTTTGTTTAAATCAGTGTTTCATGATAAATATCTGTTTCCTGCAAATTTTTTTTAAAAATGCAGCTCTTCTTTCACATATATCCCACAGCCCTTGAGGAGGCATACCCATGCCCTAAGTTCATTTTCTCATGGTGAAATCATCACCTTTTTCAGCCACCACATCCTCTTTAAAGGCTTGGGCTGCAGGTGATATTCCAATGCCTCCAGTGGTTTGGAAAAGGTATCTACAGGAACACCTTAGGATTCTCCCTGCCTCAGAGATCCCCAAACACAACACAGATGGCTTTGAGTCACCTGCTGCTCGGTGCAGAGATTATGGGTAAGATGCATATTATTTTATTTTCTGTCTCTTTTCATGTTGAGCCTCCTTGTGCAGCCCAAATGTCTCAGCCCTCACACAAAGACTGTTTGCTTAGATGCCATGGGTGAGATACAAAAGCCCCACAGTGATGGGTGCAAAGTGGGCAATATGCTTCATATTGGTAAGAAACTCCATGAGAACGTCTGCTACAGAGGTTTCATGAAGGGACAATGACCCAGCCAGATAAGTATTTACAGACCACATTTTATCCCTTATTTACATTAAAGAAACACGCCCCAACACTTGTAAAACTTCCCTTCCATGTTTGTCACAACCTGTTTCTCCTTGTGACAAATCCCAAGGGCAATCCAGGATTAACTCGATGCCCCATTTTGCTCCTGAAATTGCCAGTTCCCTCTATTCAGTAAAGGTTGACTGTCACAGGATCTTAAGAGTTAAAATACCCTGATAAGCTTTAACCTCCTGAGTGAGAGGGAGAAAGACATCTGCTTTTTATTTTTGCAGCCCAGCATCTCTGTGCTTCAGTTTTGAAAAATCCGCATTCCGTATCAACAGAGAGAAGTCCTCATAATTTATGCAGTGCTACACCAACATATTAAAAGGGTTATATTTTACTCTAATGAGTGAAATAAGATATTATTTCCTTCACACAAGGAAGGAAGAGTTGTTGTAATAAATGCCAAATGGGCACTCTTTAACTTCCTTAAGGGCAAGGGTATTATGACAGCAGACTTGTAGCTCTACCTGTCTACTAAACAAATCTTTACCAAAACAGACATGGACACCGTAAGGATGTCTTGGGAGCTAAAAATGCAAATTGATTTCAAAAATGTTAAAAGAGGGAACGCATGTCTGAAAATTTGTTGTGTTTCTGAGAACTCTTTGCAAAACGAATCCAAAGAGAGCAGATGAAAAGAGCTCATCCTGACAGACAACTGACCATTAATGGCACAGGAAGGTGGGATTTTGACTCTTTGTTGAATCACCTACCAAAATCAAACAACAGCTCTGATGTGTAGATTTACCCACTCAATTCCTTGGCTCACCAACTGGTATTAAGTTGTGCTTCTGGGATGGACACCAAAGAGCAGCAACATCTGCAAGAAAACACAGCCACAACCACGTGAAATCCACAACTAGAGGCTGCTCCATCCTTTGGGTGGTTCATGCTGTTCTGAGAGAACAGGAACATGAGTCCAGCTTTATTTTTTGCCCGTATTCCTCCATTAACAGGACAGAAATGCAACAATGTCCTCAGTTCTGCTCATCTCTGACCTGTCTGGGGCATCTCTGTCTCCCTGCACCATCAGGTAAGTGAGGTCTTGCCCAGTGAAGTCGTTGCATTGACTTTGTTTGTGCTGCCTTTTCTGTAGTTGCCATCCTTCCCACGCTCTCAAAGTAAAACCTTTCCTTGGCAGTAGAAGGGCCAAAATCTCCCAGAAGAAAGGCTTTCATCTACAGACAGATATGAAATTTCAGAAGATTTGTGTAAATAAAAATGATAGCAGAGCCTACAGGTTAAGGAGAGAAGTCAAGCAGTAGCAGCAGCAGCGATGTGGGAGAGGATGTTCTGTTCTTTGGACAATTTCCCACTGGGAGAATATAACTTTTAGACTGCAAAAATAGAATCTTCATCTCTGCTGCAGCTCGAAATGGCTTTTAGGTACTCATTGGCCATGCAGAGAACCAGAAAAAAAAAAAAGGATGTGTTTAAGAGCAGGGAACAAATCAAATGAAGTGTGAAGTGGAAATCACCACAAAAGATACCCTGTTCATGCTGCAGATTCTGTCCAGCTACAGAAAACATGCCAGCCTTTTTGTGTAAGACAGCATTTATTCATATACTTGAGTATTCAAATAATTTATGTAAAGGATACTAATTTATTAATTTCAGGATGATTGAAACTGATCCACAACAGTAAACAGGTTAAACCACAAAAAGCCAGCGCATTAAAAAGGAAAGTCATTTTACAAATAGTTAAAAATACCGAAGATAATAAAGGCAACCAGTTCCACTCTGCAACATTGTCTCAGAGATCATTTAGTCAAAGATCACACTTGCATGGGAGGAAGTCCCCTTTATGCATTGTTAATTACTTCAACGATCTGTAAGATTAATAGCTAAACGAACCACATTTATAGAGATTATATTTCAGATATTATTTACATTTAACAGAATATCCTTTGTAAGTAATTACTAGATTTATGAACTGTTCGGAACAAAATGGGACACACCCCAGGGACTCTGCTTCAATCCCACAACTGCACCACAGACGTGGATACACATCATTCATTCAGATTTGTCAGTGCAGAGCTGCACTGAGACACAGGCCTTTCACTGCCCTTTTCAGTGGTCCTAAATCCTGTATTTTGTGCTCCCGTGAAGGGAGGACACGGCAGCCAAGCTCTGTCCCTAAGGGTGGGAAACTGGAGCCACCGGGAGGATTCAGCGGCACTTACTATTCTTATTTGAACATGTGTGGCACATACAAAGTGTCTGAGTAGCTCAGATGTGCTGAAGGACATTTCCCTGCCAACACCACAGGTCAAGCAAGCCACAGCTCCACCTTCACCTGAGCGATTTACCACCCCTTTCTGTTTAAGATATTGACTTTTATAGGGGTAGGAAAAGAGTCAATCTGTCTTCCTTTTTGACTAGAAATTTCCAAGGTATTAAGAACTTACTTTGCTATCTCTTCCCCCATCTGTGATACAGAAGTAAATCTTCCCCTTCCTTAAATCTCTCTCTCCCTCTTGACTTATCTCATACATTCCTTCACTTGGAAATCCAGATTCTCATCCGTTCCGGGCCTCTTTCCATGCCAGACTCTTTGGGAAGAATTTTCTTCTCTTAGTAAAGAGCTGAATTTCTCTCTTCTTTTCCCCTTGCTTACTTTCCCAGTTCAAATCCACTCCTTCCTGTTGGATCTAGTAATTACTGTCCTGTTGCCACAATTTGTGTAGGTTCCCATTTCCCTTCTGTTGTATTCAGGTTTCCACCTGCCAGGTTGCATTTCTGCCAAGTTTATTTAGGTTCTTATTATTCTTTACCCATATTAACCCCTCTTTTATATCAAGCACAGGCAGGTATTTCACATATTTTAGACAAATTTCTATGCATCTGTGTGCCTGAGATTGTATGACTATAGATGTGGATACAAGCCAAAACCTGTGTTTCCAAGCAGGAGGAAAAGCATGACAATAAATTTCCCCTTTTTTCATCCACTTAGTTATAACTTTACTTAAAGATCAATAATTCAAGGAGTGACTGCATGAATTAACTCCAGTTCCTTCTCATGAGATGGACAAGTAGGGAAGGAGAGAAATAAAATTCTTTTTTTTTCCATATCCAGGCACAAAATTCCACAGAGAAGTGTGATCCATGCATCATGCTTTGTCTGAGAATCACTGCGGGGAATGACAGTTCTTCTAATGCCTTCTGTGGCCCAAGATCCCACTTGGAATGCTAGGACGTGATCCTGCCATGTCCAGATGTCTTTGTAGACCTGCTGTTTCTCCTCACCATGGACACAAGCCCCATGAGCAGGTTACCTGCCCTCCAGTGCACTTGCAAACCCCTCCCCAGAAAAGTGTCAGCAGCATCCTGGACACCGAGATTCCCTTTTGGTCAAAGATTACAAATAGCACCAGGTAAATCAGTTGTCATTAATCATTTGTAAAAGCACACAAGGCTTTAAAATAGCAGTTGAAGGAAAGGATAATTAAAGACATAAGTATATATAGGGACTGGGATAGAGTACAACTTTGGGATTTGCCAAAGACAGATATTCACTTCATCTGGCTTTTTTACTGGGGATTTCCTAGAGGACATATAGTGAATCCAATTGATCTGGACTTCAGTAAAGTATGTCATATGGGGCCACATGGAAAATGGCTTTTTACAGGAAAAAATAGGAATTTGTGCAAGTTCTGAAAAGTACATGAAGTGTTGATTTGTATGAAAGGAAGCACATAATGTGAAAAGGAAATTCTTCGACTAAAGGGAATTACTCATGGAGCTCTTCAGTGCTGGGTCTTGGGAATGTTGCCGGGTATTCTCATTAACGACTGTGGCACGTAATGTAAGAAACATGCTAATGAAATTTGTTTATGATCCCAGTTTCAGACATGCTTCAAGCAGAGAGGAGAAGATTAACACTAACTGGATGATCTCGAGATAAAGAGTCAGTGAAAATGTACAGAAATTTGTGGTGTAAGATGTGAGGTACAATATGACTGCAATCTTACTGACATGGAAAGACCTGGGAGCACTGGATAACACTTCCAGTAGACTGAGGGAACAGGCTGCTAAACCTTAGGACTCTTGTTCTAATTATCATCTCATCAGTGAAGGACCAAAATGTCCTCCCCCTGACACCAGCTTCCGCTGATGCCATTTCCATAGTTCTCTCCACCCAGGTATTTGCTGCCCTGCCTGTCAAAAATGCCTCAGGCTTCTAAGTTGAGAGGCAGCTCTGGGGTAAGACGCAGCACGTGGAAAAGATGGACAGGTTGGGAAGTGGGAAGCATTGCAGGCCTGGTTTCTAAAAGGCCCTGCAAATGGTTCCTGAGAGGTCCCAACAACAGGGAATACGTCGTTTGAAAATCCACTTTAGTACAGTGGTGGGTCCCTTCCAACTCAGAATATTCTGTGATTCTGTGATTCTGTGTCTGAAGGCAGGCAGGTCCTGAAGCATCCAAACCTTCAGCTGAGCATCAGCAAGGGAGGGTGACAGCAAATATAAGGTCTCCCCAAAAGCCATGAAGTACTTTAATACAGGATGTTAAAATTAAAAGTAAGCAGCACCATGAAAGGAAGTGGTAAAGCCAAAACTGGGTGAGGTTTCTACATACAGAACAAGACCAAATCCCCATCTTTCCATGATTTGACATTTTAGAGGGAAACAGACTCTTTTTTTTTCTGCTTTTAAAGTATAAACATTCCCTGCAGTGAACACAGCCTAAATATCCCAGCATCCTGCTGAGGTATCCAGTCCAAGAAGTGAAACCAAGGCCCTGGGTCTGTAATTGGGGCCACATGGACGTCCTTGTGCTTGCGCTGGAATGTTCTGACTCCCCCAGCCCAGCCATGCAGTTCCAGGTGAGAGCTGAGCCGAGGTACCTGAGCTGCCACCCGGCCCCTTCACCGCGACCCTGGGAGAGTAATGTTGGATTTTTATCTCAGTTCCCCATCTGCCAGCCTAGGGTGGCCATCCAGCTCTCACCTGCTGAGAAGCCCATCAGGGTAGGGACTGTGCTTTTTAGATGAATGCGCAAGAGGACCTGATTTTGGCTAAGGCAACTGAGTGGTACAGTAATTATTAATATCACAGAAATGGAGCCATATTATATAAATCACTATAATCAAGAATCAGTGGCTCTTTTTCTGAAAAGTCCCAGCACTTAGGAGTTTTCATGTTTTTGTTTTTAGAACAGACTAATCACTTTCACATCATAAACAAATAATGGTTTTAATAGATTCCATACTTGTGGAACTTTTACAGCTAACATGCAGCAAAGCTCTTGCCCTTCACAGGCTTCCCCCCCGCCTCTGATTTTTTTCTTTTTCTTTTTTTTTTGCTGAAGTAGCAAAATATATTCTGCAGTAAATTAAGTGCGATTCACGTGGCATTTTGTATGAACATGTTGTGGATGTGGCCTATGAAACAAGCTTTGTTAGAATTCTGTAGCCCTTATGTGCCATTTTTGTGCTTATAATTCTAAATATGTTTTTGCTGAAATTTCATGTAAGGAACAACAGGGGGGCCTTTCTCTGTCTAATACAACACCTATGAACCCATCGATGCAATAAGAGATGGGAGGAGTCGGATGCTGCCCTGCCATCCACACAGGCTCTGTGCTTCCACACTGCTCAAGGGCAGAGTAAGCAAGAGCAAAAGCCAGGCCTTGTAAAGGCACGTGTAATCATTCACAGGCATGTTCAAGCCCTGATGAACCTTTAGGACTCATAAACTAGTGTCTGCTTTCCTGTGTTACCCTGCATCTCCTTGTTGTGCTCACACCCATCCTGGTCTCAGGCAGCAGCTGAGGCAGCAAGAATCTTCTGGTGGGACAGAGCTTGGAGAATTCACATGGTTGAGGTGGCATCACTACCACTGAGCTGACCTGACCTATTACTTCTTTTTTTTTCTCCTGTGTTTAACATCTCTACATCTGTTTGAAAAACCCAGTTCTCTGCAGAAAGCCTCAGCTTAGAGAGACCCAGGCCAAAGAAAGCCTCTGACTGCAGAACCTCTGCTAGCATGAAAAAACCCCAGCACTTTGAGTCATATGTGCCTAACATAAAACATGCTGGACTGGGAGGCCTAGAAAAAGGTGGTGGAGACAAGATTAATGGTTTTAACTGGGAGTGAAATCTAGTAATTAAGTAGTGACCCATGACACTTGAGAAGCAGTAACAGTTTGTTGACCACAAGAATGGTTGCTCAGTGCACCTTCTTAATGTTGTAAATGTGAAAATGATTTACAGCATGACCAACAGGGAAAAAAAAAAAAGCAAGTTAACAGGCAGACAGGATTGACATTGGTAATTGTTCCTGACTGCATACATATGTGGAGGTAGGAAAGTAGAAATATTTCTGGTGCGTAGCATGGTAGCAATATATCAAAATTACTGACAGCAAAGGACTCTAACTCCTCGAGCTGAGGTGATTAGAAAGCATGCAAACACCATTCATAACACCAAAACAAACAAGAAACCTGAAAGGGATGAAGGTTTTGCTCTGAATTTCAGTAGGGTTGATTTACCTTGGATGTGGAGCTGTAACAGTATCAGAGCCTTGGAGACAGAGCAAAAAACCAAATTATTAATATCCAGAACAAGCCTCAGTGCCTAAGGGCTCTCCTTCTGAAGAAGAGGAAGGAAGACTGTCAGGGGACTTCAGCAGCATCTGAAAGCATGAGTCAGTTCAGATTTAACAACAGTGAAATTTAACAGTGGAAGTCAACAGAGAAGTAGAAGAGTGTTTGAGAAGAACATGACACTTGTCTTCCAGTGAACTTTGCTCCCTGGCACACTGAGAGTGGTGAAGTCCAACCTTGCAGTGGCACTCTTTATGGTCCTTGGAGAAAACATGAACATGAGACTAACACAGCTTCCTCTTTGCCCCTAAAAGAGGAAGATAATTGAGTCTTCTTCCCCTTGGCCTCAGCTGGTCCTGCTGGTAGTTTGCTGGGGTAGGGATGGTCTTCTAAAGCATAGCCCGGGATGGAGACTTTCATCCATTGCTTTTTCCGCTATCACAGCAAAGAGGATTTGTGATGCCCAGACGTAAAGTGCCAGGGATCTGCTCTGTGCTGGTTTGAAAAGGTTCCCTTTTGGTTTTGTCAGAGAAATGGCTCTGCAGCTTACAAGAAAGTTTGGTAAAATGGTCGTGGAAACAACTGAAGGGCTGAAGAATAGTCTCCTTTCCAACTACTTTTTATTTCCTGCCTGAACTTTAGCTTTACTTTCATTTTGTGCATGATCATAACTTTCTGGGTCAAGGCAAAGAGGTTTTTCAACAGAGTGGGGCTAATCAGTGCACCCCAGGTAGATAACAAGCATCTCACCCACACACAGGTACCTCCAGCCGCCAGCCCGTGGGATGTCACCCAGATCCTGGGCAAAAAATGACCCCATGACATTTGGGTTGAAAACCAGGTGCAAACCCACTCAAAACTGGCACTGCTCAGACTTATTTTATGCAGTCTTTAGCCAGATCCTTAAACCAACACCAACTGCTGACAAATGCACAATGACAATCAACAAAAAAGATCTCTGATCCATCCAGACACCAAGGTTTGCATTTCTTGTGCCTTTCAGTGCCAAGACTTGGGCCTCCCTCCCCTGCTTGACAGTCCCAACAGACTTGGATTGCCACTTAGCACCCCCAGCACAAAGCTGCTCTTCTTACCTTTCCAAAATGAAAGGCAATGTAGGAGATGTTGAAGTGACAGGAGCACAGGTCACCATGAAGCTGGGCAGAAGAAAGAGCAGAGCCTTGTTTCAAACATAATTATTTTCATGCTTTAGCTTTTTCAGCACCACTCAAGGCCTCTGCTCCACCATCTCCTGTTAAAAGCTGCTGGGTTTTGTTGTGTTTTTTAATATGGTCATAACCCCATTTTATATAGAAGGGGAAACGCTGGCTCCCTGTGGCTTTCATGGATTTTCATATTGGTGTAATTCAAACAATATGATGACTCAACTTGACGTCGTTTCCTGGCTACAGTGGTAATCGAGAGTTTAAACTTTACTGGGACTCATGATGGAGAAGCAGCAACCACAGAGAGCTCTAATAAAGGCAGGCAGTGGACAGACTGGCCAACTCAGCCCAGCAAGGGTACTTCTTACCCCAGGTATGTGCCCTCCGGTAAGATGAGCCACCCAAAAATCAGCCAACTCCACTCGATGAGATGCAAACATGCGAAGGGTCATAAGCACATGCACAGAAACTGAAAACAAACCAACTTAACTCCCACTGAAATGAGCCAGAAGAAAGTAGAGTTACAAAATGTCTATGCTACTTTCCCAGTGCCCTGGAAGTTGGCTTTGTGTCACCTCAAAGTCAGTTGGAATTCTCCTCTTAGTAATCTTCCAAGTGTAAGAAGAGTCAGTGTTTTGTTCCAGTGAGGACAAGAAGCATTTGCACTCTGGTTTTAATTACAATTGGAGGTGGAAAGACAACCAAAACTTGAAGAATTAAGGCTGAGACGGAAGAGGTGAATAAAAAGCGGTGTCATGGCACTTGTGCATGTTTCCAGTTGTAGGCATCTTTACACAAAAGCTTGTCCTTGTGCTGGGTGTTTGCACATCCCTGTACATGCACACATCTAAGAGGCAGGGCTGGTAGCACAACCTCTTATTTAGCTTGCCAAACATTTCCAATTATAAAGCCCTGTTTTCAATTGCTAATAACTTTGTTAAACTTAAACCACTTGGGCTTCAATTTTCCATGCCAAGTGTCTGCCTTGGGCTGAATTTTTTTCTTATCCTTTCTTTTTTTTTTTAGATGTCAGACAATAAAAAGGTTCAGCTGTTTCAGAGGAGATGGTTAGAGAAAATACAGGGGCTTGCAACACACAAAAAAATCCTAGCAAACATGTCTTGCCAATTTCTTGAGTCTTCCTGCTGTAGAGAAAAGACTGGAAATCTGCAAATAGTGAAAAACCTTATCAAATTTGACAGAGTAAAATGGCTCTGAAAACCCTCTTTATACCAAGCAATTATTTCTATATCTGCAACTCCATCTTTCCTGGACACACTTTAGCCTTTCACTCTCCTGGCCCTGGCAGAACTCTTTGGGACCACTCCATCACAGCCCAGCTGCCCTCAAATGTGGGACAGAGAATGTTTTTCTCTCATCCCAATTCTTCTACCAGCCATCATCCTTCTCTTCCCAAAGGCATCATCCTAATTCTAATCTGCCGCCTCTCTTGAGTGTGTGTTCCTCACACTGCATTTTTCCGTTCCAACCAGGAATGCAAAGCAAGATATAGTGTAAAAATATAGTCCTTCCTTATAAAACCCATGTGATGGCAAAGATGTGTCATTGCCCCCTCTCCCCCCATGCAGCAGTACCTTCAGGATCCCTGGGGTTTGCCCGCTTGTTAATATCCCCAACATTCACATCTGTTTCGGATCGGTTTATGTGGATGGGATTTAATAACAAATATGTTCTCCATTAATGCTAGCCCTTGCCATGCCTAGAGTCACTAACGGGCTTACGTATTTTCTGATCAGATCAGATGTTCTCTGTGGTTTGTTTGTCAGATTTTCTCTTCGGTGACTTTCTTCTAGCAAATCAGGTCTGAAATGTAAAACACGTAGGATGGAGTAGCATGGAGCCACCAGCACCAGTGGGTTCAGAGAAAAAAAAATGCATCCTGCAGCTCCACCTCTTCTGGATCTACAGACTCCTGGCCCAATACACAGATATGCCAAAGGGGAAGTCCACATTCCCCCTTGTATCTCACTCCTGTGAGATGTTTGACAGGTGGCAAATGATACTTGTGTGTGTCTGGGACTGAGAGGGGTCAAAAAATCATTCATAGAGGGAGATGTGGGAGGATTTCAGCTTGACAGAACGATAAACAGAGGGTGCAGAGTTCTCAGCAGTCATGTTTCTTAAAAGTTACAGGAATCACTGAAATAATCCAGGTCTATCTCTCTTAACATCTACTTAAAAGATCTAGGAAAAATGCTGCAGTTCAGAGGATCATAACCCTGGAGATGCTGTGAAAAGCACAGAAAAGGAGAAACAGAAAACAATCAGTTTGATATGTCTTCTCATATGGACCTTCCCATGCACAGGTCTGGAAATCGAGCTGGACTGGAAGGTCAGTGTGATGGCTGCTGATATCAGGTGGGGGTTGGGATTCTCGAGTTAATACAGCTCAGTAATATTCGAGGGATGAAAAAAGCCAGAGATGGGAAAATCAGGAGTCCTGCACTGGGGCCAGAAGCTGGGAGGTACAAGTGGTAATGCAAACACAGTTACTTCAGCAAGGCTGACACGCTCTTAGCAATGAAGAGTAACACACTGGTAGGCCAAAACACAGACAGAAATACAGGTGCTCCCACACTAAAATAATGATTCAATGACAAAGTATTTTCTGCTTTCTGGGGAAAAACATCTCCTTGTGATGTACTAAAACTATAAGTCCTCCTGTGGTGATTACTTTGAGAGACAACACCACCTACCCCAACAATCCCTTTCCCACAGACAATTCCATTTAATTGTTGAGAAGCTAAATTTTCTATTAGGAGCAAAAAGCCCAATACCACGTTTTCTGAACAAAAACCCACTATATTTTGAAGGAAAAGTGGCTTCCCAAAGCAAATCATCCCAGCAAGGGACATACAGCCCCCAGTACAGTAGCAGCAGAATTCAGATTGAGGCAAAGCCATCAACTCCCACCTCATACATTCAAGAGGCCCAGAGGGAGACACAGGTTCAAACACTGAAATACTGTCTGAAAAATATGGTTGGGTTTCTTTTTTTCCTTCAGAGCATAAGCCGCTCTGCCCCCAAACAAGGTGTGCTCTGAGTCAGGCAGCTGGAATCACGAAAGATAACAGCCTCAGTGACCCTGTGGAACATGGCCTGTGAACATTTCTTTTCCTGTTTTGCTTTTAAGCAGCTCTTACATTGCTGAGCACGGTTGGGGCAGAGATTATACACTCTTTGGAGCTGCTCAATTTGGAGGGTAACCCAAGAGAAGGAATTGAATTATCTTGGAGAAGGTTCTTGCTTTGTCTACACAGGTAAGAGCAAATAGAGCCAAATTGTCCCCCCTACCATTTTGAATTGACCAAACACAAGCTGAGCAATCTAGAATTCTTACAGCCATCATACCATGGACACTTTATCTGCTGACCATCTCTGTCCAGACCTGGCTATGGACAGGTACACACCCCATGGCCAAAGTTATGCTGATCCCCTCTTTCACAGTCCCACAGGATATAACTGGAAAGCTGGTAGAGCTGCTGATTCCCTACAGGCATTTCAGCTGGAGACCCTGCATGGTGTGAAGGGGAGACTGAAACAAGTGCCAAGAGCCAGATTATGGGCTCTGAATGAGGAGCCAGCATTGAGAACCCAGGTGCGGGGCAGTGTGATGTGCACGGATGTTCCCACCAAAGTCCTTTGCTCTGCAGCTTTATCCCAGGGCAAGCACGGCCCACAGAGTCATGAAGAGCAGCCCATGGAGATTGCTGCAGGCAGAAGAATGTGTATGACCACAAGGGAGAATTTAACCCAGCTCCCTCATCCTTCAAACGCCAGGTGGGAGGTTTGACCTTGGGTAGTAGATCCAGGGACTGTCCCACGGTGCAGACCCACATGTGCACATGCAGGAGAAGATGAAGTGCTTTTGCCTGTGACCCCAAGCAAAATGGCAAGCCCCAGCTGGCCGGGGTATTCCAATACCCACTTTGGCTCTGTGAGCTGTCCTCTGGTTAGCATTTCCAGGCACACAGCATCATATCTTTCACACTTTTAGGGCAGGGCTATAAATTATGGTGAGAGTCCCTGTGACTTCAGTCCGATCCCTCTGCACTCCTGGCGCCTGCTGGGTGGTTGTTGTTGTTGTTACAGCTACAGCCCCAAATGGGGAACGTGTGATGTACAGCCAGGAAGGGACTTTTCTAACTGCTTAGTGAAGCGGTCACAAATAGGAAGAAACTGCAGTTTCCTACAATATTTAGCATTATATAGGCCCTCAGCAGTGCCACACTTTACTTCTTCATTTCTAGCATCCCCCTTTGAGAGTTCTACCCCACTTCATCATCATAAACATGTCAACAATCAGTCCCCATGGAGGGCTCTGCTGTTTGTTCTTCAGCTCACATGGAGAAAGCATGTCCCTGCTCCAGCCCCCAGCACACATTTCTCTATGCTCAAAGGGGCTGGAGTTGGAACATGGCCATCTTGTGGCTCCCGGACCTTGATATATATATATATATATGGGGGGGAGGAAATAAATAAATAAATAGCAAGGAACATGAACTTGATAAATACGATCAGCTGCCGGGAACGTGCCTGAAGCCTCCTGCTGCTGTTGTTGACACCAGAAAGCTGCGGAGCCTGGGAGACGGGAGGAAGTTTTATTGTCCTGCTCCTACCAGGAGCACGCAATGCTGTTCCAGCTGCCTGGTGCTACCCAGCATGTCCCGAGCCTGTCACCGAGGAACCAGCACATCAGTTCTCACCTCCTGGACCCAGAGGCCAGCGAGAAGCTTCCCATTGCCTCTCCCAAAACCTCAGAGGAAACTTTTTCACAGAAACCAACACCAGCGNTTATATAGGCCCTCAGCAGTGCCACACTTTACTTCTTCATTTCTAGCATCCCCCTTTGAGAGTTCTACCCCACTTCATCATCATAAACATGTCAACAATCAGTCCCCATGGAGGGCTCTGCTGTTTGTTCTTCAGCTCACATGGAGAAAGCATGTCCCTGCTCCAGCCCCCAGCACACATTTCTCTATGCTCAAAGGGGCTGGAGTTGGAACGTGGCCATCTTGTGGCTCCCGGACCTTGATATATATATATATATATGGGGGGGAGGAAATAAATAAATAAATAGCAAGGAACATGAACTTGATAAATACGATCAGCTGCCGGGAACGTGCCTGAAGCCTCCTGCTGCTGTTGTTGACACCAGAAAGCTGCGGAGCCTGGGAGACGGGAGGAAGTTTTATTGTCCTGCTCCTACCAGGAGCACGCAATGCTGTTCCAGCTGCCTGGTGCTACCCAGCATGTCCCGAGCCTGTCACCGAGGAACCAGCACATCAGTTCTCACCTCCTGGACCCAGAGGCCAGCGAGAAGCTTCCCATTGCCTCTCCCAAAACCTCAGAGGAAACTTTTTCACAGAAACCAACACCAGCGTGACGTTTCCCCAGACTAATTTTTTATTACACCTGAAGTTTCCTGCCAGCCACCTGACAGCTTCCCAGCCTCAAGGGCTGCTAATTGGGTTAAATTGTGCGGCCAGACAAGGAGCACCTGAGCCCAGGGAAAGAGAGGTGCAGCTCCAGGGTGTAGCTCTGTTGGTGCTTTTTCTAAGGGGGCTTCAGTTGATGCAGCAGGGCAGGCCCAGCTGAAAGTTGTTTCATGTTTTAGGAAGAAAGAGGGTTCAAAATGCAGTCAGCTGGTTCCTTTGTGTTCCCAGACAGAGCTCAGCATGGAAGTTCAGGCTTCCTTAAACTTCACTAACACACCAAGGTGATCTATTAAAGGATCAAGAGTGAATTTTATTAAAGTTGATGAAGAAAGAAAGAAAGAAAGCCCGTTCTAGTTAATAGATATATGTATTATCTGAATACTAATTCAACTAATTGAGCTGACAAGAGAGGGAAACCCCTTTGGGGAAAAGGGAGTCTGAAGCAGTGCACTGTTTCAGTAGGGGCATGATGAATAATTTTGCAGTAATGAGTCACGAATATATGCGATGAAGCCAGAAACACCTGAGAAGATCCTACACAAATGCCTATTCAGAGCTTTATCACCTTTGTATTTCCTTCCAGTGCTCAATGCTCCCTCACTCTTTCAGGTCCATGGCATTAGTTATAGGACAGGAGGGAATAATTTTCTTTCATATAGAGAGTTTAGGCCCCCTGAAAAGGGCTGGCTGGACAGTTATGAGGATGTAAGCACCCTGTATAGACCCAAAACAAACTTCTCTAGTGCTTTGCTAAAAAATATGGTGCAATGCTTGGCTGGATGAAGCACCGTGAAAGAGCTCAGTTTTCATGGTTTATTTGGTTGGGGACTTTTCTTCAGGGTCAGCCAGCAAGAGCACTGATTTTGATCACTTTCTTCTGATGCACACAAAAGTATTCTGGGATTTGGGCTCATATTGGCTTAATTTACAGGACTTTTAAGATGCTTCGAAGTGGTCACCTGGAGAAGACTATTTCCAAATCTGGCCCACTCCAAGACAGCCAAATCCTTTCTCACATGAATTTGCAGCACTAATTCCTTTGGAAAATAAAATCTTTACGGAGAATTTTTTTTTAATTGCTTGTCATTCAGCTACTGCTGCATGGGATGTTTCCTGGCCTCAGGTTTCCAACATTTTTATAAAAAATATTCAGATCTCTCTTCAAAGTAAAAGAATGTTTTTAAGAAAATAGTGGGATTTTTTTTAAAAAAAAACCCTTCCATTTGGCAGAAATAAACAGTTCCTCATGAACAGTCTGTTTTTAGTGGCTGGAGCCCTCTTGCAGCAGTGTCCAAGCAGCCCTGGTGTAGGACTGTGAGGGGCACTCAGGTGTGAAGGTGCTGAGAGACCTCTAAGTATCTGGATCAGGAGATGGAAAGAAAATGCAAAATGAAACTTTACTAAGTGACTCAAGGGTTCCTCTTCCAAAATCACTAGAAAACCTCTGGTACAAACTCCTCCTCCTCCCTGACTATCTCAGGGACAGATTTAAATAGCACTGTGCTTTGTAAGGGAGCTGCAAAGAGGTTCGGAGCCAGCCAGCTGAGATAAAAGGCCACAGCTGAGTGTTTCTGTAGAGACAACAGTTGCACCACGGGTGACAGGTATTTTGTTATATTGGTGCTACACACCACAAGGTTCTTCTGTAAATGGAAGAAAAGTCTCTGTGCATCCTGTCAGAGCTCTTCCCCCATATCTGCAGCATGCAGGGATGTAGGATATGCTACTATCTGGGATGGGCAGGAAAAGGAAAGGCACAAACATCTTACCTTTGAACACACAGCCTCCCACTGCTATCCCCAGACTCTGTGAGTATTGAGGAGTGAAATACGGCCCTGTGCTGGTTCATATCCCAGGTGCACAAACCTTCCCTTCACAACTTTATTAGTTATGACCCCTCCGTGCCCCAGCAGCCACATTTGGGGTGCGTTACCAGCTCTTTGCATACTTTAATCCCCGTCTCTCAACTCAGCACTGCCCTAACTCCCTGTGAATGATCTCCTGCAGGGCAGCACCCCATGCCTGAGCTCACACCAACTCAGGGTGCAGGCCTTCTGCATATGCCTGGGATCCTGCACCTACACTTCCTTAGTTCACATACACCTGCTCCCTAAATTATCTCCTAGTTCTCGAGACAGGCTTACCTGTCATTATTCAACTGAAAGAAAATAAACTTTTACAACAATATTTATTATTCCATTTAAAACTTGTTTCCCACCTGTTCCATTTCCAACTTGATATTAATTTGGGCCTAGGCTAACCCTTCTCTTGTCATCAAATCACTGTAGTTAGATTAACCAAGACAAAGATTTTTTTTCCCCTATGTAAATCAACTTTCTTCTCCATGCTAGACATGATTCTTGGCAAAGATACTGAAGATAAGAGCTTGGAGGAAATGAATAATATTTTTGATTCTAAAGAAACAAATGCCAAAAGTCAATTTTGAAAAGATAATACTCCTTTAATTGACTCATATGTTTGTCAAGATGCTGTGACTCTGCAGAGCCCCAGTGAAAGGAAGAAGCTGTGATTCTAAGCTGCATAAACTGTTGATCTTTTGCATTGTTTGGACTTTTGCAATCAGATCTGTATTTCAGTTAATAAAAATAATGCAGTTACTCAACATTTTTTATATTCAGGGCAGCAAGCAGACCAGCTTTCAGAGACATCAGCCAACTGCCTCCATTTAAATGCAATCACATGCAGCCTCTCTCCATCTGACAAGACATCATTCCTGAAAAAGTAGTTCTCCCTCATTAATACCATCACTAAACCTGAAAAACAGATCCTATTATTTTGATTCATCTGGCAGTAGCTCACCCCACTTTAATTGGACACCCGCACAAAGTGACAGGTCACTTCTGCCCAGATGAGGGGAACCCAAACTCCATCTTGGAGCTGTCGGAGGGAACACCCTGAGCAAGTGTTCCACAGACCTCTGACACACACTCTGTGTTATACCTGGGTCTCCAGGCCCTCCCTGAGCAGGCTTGCAGGATACTAGAAGGGTTTAAGGTCTCCCTAGCAAAAGCTCTATTTACTCCCTGGGAAGTCCCACACAGGGTATTATTTTAGTGGTCTGTCAACACAAAGCTTCAGCATGACTGGGGTTGTGCCATCCCAGGCATATATTAATGAATCACTCCAACAGAAGCATCTTAATGCAACCATCCTTTTAAAAAATCAATCAGAATTAAATGTAAACCGCAAAACCATTAAGTGGATGTATTGTTAAGAGGTTTTGATTAAAGCTCTTCAAATTAAAAGGATCAGACTGAGGATCAGAGAAACATACCACAAAATCATCAAAAGAAGATGAGGAGCAGATTTTGTAGCCCTTACTCTTGAGGGAGATAAATCAGTTCTTTATATTTTATGCAACGAAAGCATTGCAAAACTTGGCCTTTGATACACAGAAAATCTTCTTCACTGATCTTAAGTCCCTGAAGCCAGTAAGTCCTTTGGTGCCTCCCCTACAAGGAGTTTCTCGTAGCAGGACAGCTGCCCCAAACAGAGGTTTCTCTCCTGTCACTTATTGGGACGTGCCAGGGCAAATTTCAGCACATCACCAGCACGGTGAACAGGGGCAGACACTGCAGCTCATCCACCCCTAATTGCTGGAAGGATAGAAAACATTTTATACAGCAGTGATATCACCAAGTGAGAGCATTGCTTCTGTTGCCTGGTGGGTATGATTTAATGTTTTTATGTTATAAACCTCCTTGCATTGAATATCTTACGGAATAATAGCACTGTACTTGCTGAAACTCCACTCTTCCATTTATCTACTAAGCCTTCTGTTTCTGTCCTAATTTCATCTAAACTTTACTCCTTCCTTGGACGTGTAGGTGTAAAAAATGAATGTTGGATACAGCCTTTGGATATGAGTCTGTGCAGTGTCAGAGCTGAAGGCAGAGCAATGTAACTTCTCTCTTGCCATTACCGAGTCAGCAATTCCAGCATGGCTTGTGCTGTGAATAGAGCTCTAAATCCAGATGCCAGTTTATGGACAGTCTGTTCGATTACACCCAGCTTCTCATTTTTAGGCTATCCAAAAGGCACAGAACTTGATTCCTTTTGCAGTATGTCTCTGCTAAACTCAGCCACCTTTATTTTTCTGTATTTGCAGCACATTTAAAAGCCATATTTATATGTGACAGAGCAAACCAAAACCAAAACAAAAACAAAAACAGGTTCTCTGCTGAGAATTTATGTGTCAAGCTTTGCCCCAGAGGGTGTTTTTATGGCCTGGTTATAAACCCCTGGAAACAGAAGGGTATATAATGAAAACATTGACAGATCCTTACCTAGAATATTGCAAATGAGCACACCATAAAAATGACTAATTACAGATATTGTAAAACTCAGCTTAGCTCTCAGGCCCAGCTGCTGGGCTGGAGGGCAGAGATGTAGACAGTGATAACAGAGGGCTTGGCCTCTGCTCCTGTTGGATTTGCCTACATACAGACAGGGAGCTTCCCATTTTAACCCTAATAAAGGGTCAAATGAACAGCCGTGACCACAACAGGAAACAGTTTTTATAATGTTGTAAGCTTAATGGCAAGAAGAGTGTTTGCAGGTTACCTGGCCTGCAAAAAACCTGTCCTTGGTCACTGCCTGAAACAAGTCTCTGCATATGTCTCCTCATAGTCCCAAGCATGTTCCACCTTCCCAGACCTCACCTGCCTACTTCAGGTGGGGCTTGTAGACGTGTTAGGCCATACACCAAACCTCCAGATTCCTCTGAGTGGTTTTGTCTGGTTTGTGAGAGTGGAAGGGGGTGTCCCAGAGGCTGAAGAGCAGCAGTGGGATGAGGTGAGGAGATTGGAGCTGGCTGGCTGGAGTCTGTTCCTCAAGAGAGCACACAGGAATTAGGTAGTTACTGCACTGGAGTTGACAAACACAAAAAAGGTCAAGAATAAATGGTGACTCGATGACATGAGTAACTATACATCAGCAAGGGATAGTTAATTTTCTTTACACATTTGAGGTGTGGTTACTGCAAACAGCAGTTTCTGGGTGGCTGCAGGGATGGTGCACACTCTGCACATCATGGAAGAGGTCTGCTACTCCCTGCTAAACTGGGAAACTGCTCAGGACATACTCCACCGTTCCAGTGTGGTCCTGAGAGCTGATGACCCCTGGGAGCTGCTCCCTTGCAGATGTTGAGGAATGTGCAGGTGTTCCACCTATGATGGAAAAGCTGCCAGCTGGCAAAAGTAGCAGGAGGATGACTCTGGGTTTGGGAAGAGATTTCAGAGAAAGATAGCCTCCAGCACTCCTCTTTCTCTCCCTGTCCTTTCTCCATTGCAGCGGAGAAAAACCACCCTTCATCTCCCTCTGAGCCTGGGTACCTCATCTGTATCCTCCAGTGCCCGGTTGGGCTGGATGCAGATCCCTGCCTGCTGATCCTTTGGTGCCAGCAGAAAATCCATCCCCAAGGTCACAGCAGGATGCTCTGTCTGAGGAACTGTATCCATTAGGAAGCCAAAGTGGAGCCAGCCAGCTTTACAAGAGATGGTTCAATACTTCTTAGCAGGGGCTTGAGACATCCACTATTGCAATAAAGGCCTCAGCAACAAGGGGACAGACCCTGGCCATGGACACCCCGAAGGCCTAAACAAAGCAGCCTCTCATTATCCACTCCTTGATACTGGTTGGTAACAGTGGTTTTTAAGGAATCCCTTAATTAGGTTTTACAGTGCATAGGTTAGGCATTTTCCAGCAAGCGCTTTATTGTAATGGGTTGCACATGTTCTTGTACTCTACACCAAAAGGAAACTTAGCTACAGGGCATTTCCTTCTGCTGCTCTTGCTGGGGAGCAGCTTTAACCTCTTTGCAGACACAAATCTGTATTTCACTCCTGAGAGGCCACAACCATTCCCAGGTCCCATCACTTGGGTCATTTCAACCTTTAACTGCACAGGGAACTCACCAATGCACCACAGGGACCAATTCTGCAGGGTTGGGGGAGAGGTAAGACAGAGAAGACACCTAGGAGGGTTGAAAACAGCAGTTCCTGACTTCCAGGAAAGATCAGGAGTCTCCCAAGGAGGAGGCCACAGCTGGCTGCTACATCATTGACCCCTGCCAGACTGCCATGGGATTCACCTGTAGAACCTCCTCCAACACCAGCAGTTCCGTGTGTCTGGGTCACATTTCAATGCACCAAATTTAAGACTATTGGAAAAATAGAAGAAAAGAGCAGTTTCATGGGAATAAAGACTGGATTCATAGGTGAAAGAGAAAATCCAGATAGGAATGTCCAGATAGGTATTTGGATAGGATTTTTGCATATTCATCAGCTATGGTAAGATGTTCTCCTGACCCTGGACTTTGAATACAGTTCACGCAGAGCAACCAGAGCTGCAAAAAGGCTTGCAGGAGTTTTTTTCAGCTGGAGATTGCTGTGAGATTGAAGAAATTAAAACTGTACTGGGACATGAACACTGCTAGGTCACAGGAGTAATTAATGAGTTCCTCTACTCATCCCAATAAGTTGATGCTGCAGCGTGACTATCAGAAAAAATCTCCAGCAATGGTTTAAGTGTGCAGAATTCGCCCCAGATTTTGTGAATTGGCCCAAAACTTGGAAACTTTTGACTGTCTTGCAGTTTGAAAACTGTCATGTTGAAGGGGACTCCAGTGTGACAGATTCAGATCAGGCAAAAGAAGGCACCTATGCACACAACAGGGAAGCTGGAGGACTCCTTGCCACAGGTTGTAATAGAAAAAAATGTTTACATGGTTTCAAAGGGCAAGTGGGCAAGTTCTTGGAAGAAAAAATCCTTCAAGGCATTAGAAATACCTAAGTAACCACACTGTGCTTGGTGTTCCTACAAGCCCATGGCATCATTTAAACACCAAAACTGCAGAAATAGTTTCTGTGGCAGGTCCTCTGAGAAGAGGCTGACAACCTGCACACCTCAGTGCACCTCAGCCCTGCCCGAGGAGTGAAACCTCAGCTTGCAGCAGAGGACTCTGCTGACTCACCCAGCAGCCTGAGCAGTTAACACAGCCGAAATATATTTTACTCTTAGGGCTGTTATGGAGGCATTAAACCTCAGTCCCACAGGCAGCCAGGGATGTGACATCTCCGTGCATACCAGAAGCCTGGCTGAAATGACACTTGCACAAGTGTTTCTAGGAACTGGAATTTGGAGCTGGGCTTTCCATGGTACCCACTCGTAATTGTATCCTAATTGAAAACCAGGCTATTAGTATACTCACATTGAAAAAAGGAATTTATGTTGTCTTTATGCTTTAAGCTTGAATTTGTCCTGAGGGAACAGTAGCAGAAAACCCAGTCATTTATTTTTAATAGACAACAGCATTGTTACTTAGGTCTGGTGAGCTTAAAGGATTGGGAGGTGAATGATATAATTAAGGAAGCAGCTTCTTTCTTTACTTTTTTTTCATTCATCTAAGACAAGAAAATCCTGCACGGGAATACAAGAACCATGCTAGAGTGTGGACATGCTTCTCTTCAGGATTGCAAACCTCATTTATCTTGTGAGCTGTGGCTTTCCCCAAGGCACAAACTTCTCTTCTGCTGTCCCAGGGACAGCCTTCATCACACTCATCAAGAAATGAAGCAGGTGATGGCAGAGGCGCCTTCAAACCCCCACATTCCTCTCTCCCCAAAGGATGGAGAAGCTCCTCTCAGCAAAGGAGGAGTCAGGATTTATCTGCAGTGACAGCCCCTCATCCCAAACCAGCAGCAGGGAGCCAGGCCCCCCACCCTTGGACACCTCGGGGTCACTGCAGGCCAACCAGAGCACCTCGACTTGGCTGTGACCTTGTGGGAGCCCTTGCAAATAACATCTGGAATGTGTTTCAGCTTCAAGAGCAATAAATGAAAACACTGAACACAACAGGGTCGAAGCAATGTTGTTTGAAAGAAAAGGTAATGCTTTGACCCTTATTTGGCCCATGACATGTCTGGTTATTCCTCCAAGAACTGTGGAAGTGTGGCTTGGGGTGGCTAAAGGATAATTCGGGGTTTTGTCATCAAACAATAGAATTCATTTCAGGCTTCAGTGGCACCCAAGAATAGGAAATGTGACTTCCCCTCACTCCAAGTCACTCCTTTTGTCTCCAGATATCCAGCAAGCAAATAAGGGCTCCAGTCAATTCACACAAACATTCCAGATTAGACAAGTTCATGTCACTTTCCAAGAAATTTGGCAAATCTTGATTTGAGGAAAATGAGAAAAAGAGTAGTTTAGTCTGTACACTATCAACAAATGAAAATCAAATTTACAGTGACAGCATCAACATAGAAAGAGCACAGGGCCCCTCTGTCATTTTTCCTTTACATTTCACCACTGATTTCAAGGGTGTGATTTCAGCATCCTGCTCCCTAAAACATCCCTTTGGAAGATGGAGTAGGACTGGCTGCAGGCACTCCCATACTTCCCTCTCCTTGGCACTGCCTGTAGCACAGGGCAGATCAAGCAATGCCCTGCTCGCCCTGATCAGCTTTCCTGGTCCTGGTCACCTGCAAGAACTATTGCCTGAGCCACAAGGAAACGCACAGCAAGTGCTCACATCATCCCTCTAAGAATATCCATAATTAGAAGCTGTTTTCCATTTCGTGTTGTGGCAAACTCCACTTTTTCCTTAGGAAAGCATTTGCTTGCAGATGAAGTGAAGAGCATCCTTCTGGATGAGGCAATGCTTGTTTTATTTTCCAGGTACAACTGGAGTAAAGCCTGTTTCTTGAACCTGAAAACTGCTGAGATTGCAGGTCTAGATTTGAAAGTTGGTCTCTGCCCAGCAGATGCCACTTATATTTCCATTTATATTTCACTGCCAGCACTGACAATTTCTTCTATCAGATCCAAATTAATGCTCAAATGAATAGTTTTCCCTTTAAATAGGCAATGGCTCCAAGCTGTGGGTTCCCTGGAGACAGGGCTCATTTCAGAGCTCTCTGCCCTCTTATGCCCTCAGTGGACCCACTGTGGGGGTTTTCTGACATTTCTCTTTGGGCTTTTCTTGAGGTTTCGCCCGCCTCACATTATTGAGACATGGGAAATTTGAGCCAGTGAAACTCCATCAGAACAACTGGGGGTTTAACTCAGAATATATCATTGCTGTGGTTGCTGACTCCCAAAGCATTGATGGGAGAAGAAGACAGGGATGGGCATAACTGATGCTGGAGCCATCCTACCATGGCACCACCCAGCTGCAGGGGACAACCCCTGTCACTCCTTTTCACAGTTGCAGAAGGCTGCCAAGAAAGCAATGCCTCAGCATTTAAGTTTTTGGATCCACGTGCTGTCTTAGCTGAGTAGCCATAGATTTCCATGGTACCATTCCCACCACGTTGCAGTGTTGGCCTGGTTGTTATTTTATAGAATGATTTTACATCTTGCCCTTCTAGCCTGGTTTGTTACTACTCGGAGGGATGGGAGGGAGAAGACAAATGACCTGATAGAGGCTGGAGAGTGAACACAGCACACCACAAAAACCAGCTCCCTGTTTTCATTGCAGCAGTTACAGGCAGTATCTCTCTGGATTTTTCTGCCTGATTTTTAAATTAAAGAAGAAGAAGAAAAAAAAAAAAACCTGACCACCCTCTTGCTGAATAACTGGCTTACAGAAAGCTGTTGCTTTTCCCCTGAAAGGATTGAGAAACAGGGGCCTTCAATAGCTTCTTTGTGCAATTTTATTTTGCAGCTTCCAGCCCAAGACAGCATTTCCCGACCTGTGAGGATATGCTGCCCTCTTCCCGGTGTGGGACACTGCAGCTCAGCAGTGCCATGATGTGTCTCCATGGATCTGCGGGATTAACCCAGAGAATCAGTAATCCTCCACTTGCACAGGTTTAGTTTTTCTCAGCAGTTAGGTAATTACTTAGGCAGAATTCATTAAGGGCAAAAGAGCCTGGGATGGTGTTTAAGCAGGCTCTTCCTGACCTCCCATCCCTGTCTGTCCTCCCTCCTGCCCAGGCTGCAATGCTGAGCCCCTTCACCACCACTAGCCCCCGATACCTCTACTCACCATTCCTATTATTCAAGGAGGAGATCTCTTTCCATGCCTACAGAATCCTATAAAGAACAAGAAAAATTTCAACTATCTTTTACCAAAATGCCATCACCCGTGAGCCTTCACCAGGAATTCAAATGTTTTGGGATGGACACTACTGATGAATGAGCAGGAGAGAGCACCAGGAGCCTGCTTTACCCAATTAAGAGGTGCAAGCCTTTACCTCCCCTTTGTGCAAGGGGGACAGATGAGAACCTCTCGCCTCGAGGTTGTGACTCCCTGTTGTCACACCTGCTGCTCTCACAGGTGCCTGTGTGACAGGAAATCCCCTCCAGCAATTCCCCTGTGACTGCTCTTATCAGCTCCTAAAGATTAGAGGTAGCTTGGAATAGAAACTTCAAGGAAAATGGGAAGGGGAAAATTGCATTTCAAAGAAAATTGCATGAAAGAAACCTTTGAAGGACCCTATTCAAAGGTTCATGACTTGATGGAACCATTTTAAAAGGACATAAATTCCTGTTTGGGTTTGGGGTTGGCTCTCACCCCAGCAGGACAGAAAAATTGCCTTCTTTGTAGGAATACAATCCCAGCACAACACAGGAGCTGAGATCTACCTGATAACAGCTTAAATTACTTCCAACCTAAAAATTCCAAAGGTAATATATTAAGGTAAGAGCTACCTCCACATATTCATTAATAACTTCCCTAAAAATACAAGAGCTTGTGCCCAGGAGCTAGTAGGTATGTAGTATAAAGGGAGCTAAATGTTTATATTGTTGGCTGTGTATCAGATATGCCAGTGAAAATTCACAGTCAACATTTACATCACTAACTGCTGCAATGCTTCCAGCCCAGGATTAAAACACTGCAGTCACTTCCCAGCCAGCACAGCAGCTAAATTCCAGGGCTGTGCTGAACTGAAGCTTAAACACAGGCAAACCTTGGGCACAGCTTATTTTTGTGCTGGTCTCTGATGGCATCTAGTCCTCCTCTCTCATCCCAAATATGCACCCTCCTGGCAGTAGCATTGCCACGCAAGAGTCACCAGCCTTGACAGCACCAAGATACATTTGGGCTGGCAATTTGCTATTAATGGCTCAAATCAGCTCACAAGCACAAAAATATGCTGTCTGTCTAATTTCCTGATACACTGCTTCCTGGTGGATTTTTTCTTATGTTTGGAATTTTATTTCTGTTTGAAAAAAATATTTTATTTCTAGATGTACTGAGGAAATAGCTGATCTTATCTCCTCTATTACAAGAGACTTTTAAAAAATAGCATCTTCAGTGATGCACAAACCTGCATTTACACAAGCTAAGTCCTTGGCCCCTGAGTAGGAGAAAGGGTGAGTTTCATGGGATTCAGAAGGGTGTGTTTTTAAGGATATACTTACCAACTTGCTGACGTGGGGTTGGGGCTCTTACCACTGCTGCCCTTGGCCCAGTCTTCCTTGTTTTGCACCATGAGTCCAGTTTGGCTGTATCTGAACCTGCATGGGGAGATTCTCCTTCACCCTTTCACCTTCCCCAGCAACATCTCCTCATCCTGGCTGTGGCCTTTGCCTGTTCCTACAATTCCTGTAGGCAAACACAGGAATGGCCCAATGATGTTGGACTGTGACCCCACAGAGAGAAAAAGGTCTGTCTGTGCTACCCAGCATGGAGAAGATCCTGAGGTCCCGCTCCAGCCTTCGGAGCCAAGGCAGCACAAAAACACCCAGCACCAAATGCTGGTAGAAAATTCATGTTTAGATTCTGTAACATGGTGGCAGTGCCAAGGAAGGGGTGCAGGCTGCCTGAGCAGGGGTCTGGCAGCTGCTGCAGTGACAAGGAGCAGACAGTGAGTGCTTCAGCTTCTCCCCTGCATCATCAGAATCTCGCAGGGCTGCACAACTAGAGAACCAGGCAGAAAGCCAGGAAATCTTGAGTTATATTCCTGATGCTGCCATTAATTTCTTATATGGCCTTGGGCAACTTGTATCACCTGCCAGTTTGGGTTTTTCCTTAGATAAAGTAGGGAAAACAGTTAACATCATGGATTTATAGAGCTTAAAGCTCTACAAAGAAGAGTCTCGTCTGGCTTCTCTATATCAAAAAACCCCTTTAATTTCACTCAGTTGTGCCTGAATCAAGGCCAATTGCCTATGTTTGACCAATATATATCTCTCCATCTCTTACAGAAGAACAACTTATCTTCATCTGAAAGATCAAGAGATGGAGAAAAGCCAGTTCTTCCCTTGGTATTTTCCCCCCTGTGATTAATTCCCATCCCTACTGAGCCTTCAAGTTTAATTTCCCATTCGAATTTTTTAGGATTCTTCTTTTAGCCACTACTTCTAACAACACTTTTTTCTGCTAAATGAAAGTGTTTGCCTGGTTTGGTATTTCTCCCCATGGATTATCCACACTCCTTGGTGGGCTGAGGGCAATAATGGCAAAGATAATTAAAATCTGCCCTGTGCTTTGAAATATTAAGCCTATCTCTAAGTCCCATTATCCTGCTCAGTGTCAGAGGTACCACTGACAAGTACTTGACTTCAGCCTTTCAGGCGGCGCACAGCTGCCAGAGAAAACCAAGAGTGGAAAAGTACTATCCCTTAAAAAAAAAAACAGATGTTGCAGCTCCAATTTGTCTTCTGCCAAGACAAAGGAGATGCACTAAATTGATCTTTTGTAAAGGATTTTGTTTTGCTTCCAAGATTAATATCACAACAAACTGGGAGGCACCATTCCTCAGGGTGCAATGCTATATTGCAGAACTGAGCCTGAATACCCACGCTGCGCATAATTTAGTTAGTCTGCAACTACATCTGCAAAGGCAAAGATAAACTTTTCTGTCCAGTAGCACATGATCTAAATAACCTCTCTGTCTCAGCACACAAAGATTGACCGCTCAGCTTCAAAGCCAGGCAGTGTATTCTAGGCTTGATGCTGCTCACCATGGAGTGCCAGTGGTGGTCCTTAGAGCCCTCAGTGGTGGCCTTCATGGGATTGCTAGTCACACAAAAGGAAAGGAGGAATAAAGGGATGGGAGGACAAGCTGGGACATCCTGTGAGGTTGTTGGAGGGCTTTGACTGGAAACAACCACTTCTAGTTGCCAGAAAACTTCATCTCAAGTCATGCAACTAGATAAGGGACATCCAACACAAGACGTCCATAAAGTACATAAGGTTCCAGATTACAGGAAAAGTGACTTCTTGGCACCTTTCACAGAGAGGACACTCTCCTTATCCACAGACCAAAACACTGCACTTTCTAACCCAGCTTTTCCCCTGGGATCATGTCTGCTTGACACCATTAATGGCATCCTCCTGCAACACTTTCTGCCCGTTACACAAAGTGACAACCCCTTTCCCAAACACGTCAGTCCCAGACATGGCTATTCCTCCCTTGCTGATGTTAACCTCTACACGACTTCACCAGCCACTACTGTGTTTTCAGCACAAAGACTTAATATCCCTATTTGTATAACTCACTGGGGATGAATGCCAGAGTATAATTTAAACACGTTGACTCAACGCTCCATAGAAAAACAAACTGTTCCTGATTTTTTTTACATGGCATATCCAATTAACAGATTGAAACAAGAAGAATCACTGGGTTATGGTATTCTTTCCACACTTCTTCATCCACCTGAATAACTTCAAGACTGCCTCCATCTAGTTTCACTATTGTCCAAATCACTATTGTCCAAATCTCTACGCTATGGCAATTTGTGAACAAATTCTAAACAAAAGACACACTCAAGGTGTAATGGATCAACAAAAATAACTGGACAAACTAGAGCTTTTAGGATTGTTTTTTTCTCTGCACTGTGGGAAAACCTTAAAATGTGGAAAACACATGCAAAGCACTACCTCAAGACAGCAGCAATTCTCACTGGTGCATGGAAGCTCTCCTGAAGCAAGCTGACCTCTTTTCTGCTAGGGCTAGTCTGCACAAGGAAGTTTTGTAAGCTTAATTATGCCAGCTAGGAGTGTGAAAAAACAAATACATCATCTCTACAAGAGAGAGAGCTACGCCAACAAAAAGCCCCTGGTGTGGATGCAGCACTACAAAAGAAAGGATTTTTTTTTTCTTTCTAGTATAGTTAATTTTGTTTAGGTAGCTCTGATAAACTACACCACCAAAAGAAATCTCTTGGCTCAAAGAACTGTGTTTCCAGCGTAGGCTGCCAGTCGGCGATATCTGAGTGTCAGCACATTCCTCCTGCTGGAGAGGAGAGACCTCACACTGAATTCTCTGAAGTCTTTACCTGGGATACAGGAATGCTGTAAGAAGGATCAGGTTATTCAATATCTAGAAGGAGATCGAGACACAGGGTGGGGAGGGGAAAGGTCTGGCTGCTCTTGGCCCATCAGATGGAACATTCCTGCCTGGCACACATCCCCTGGGCTGCAAAGTTAGTTTCTTACCAAACATGATCCCCAGACAGAAGGGGATCGCATTCCTGGGATTCTGACATGACCTGCTGCCCACATTGATGGCAAGCTCCTGCTTCATGTGGGGGTTTATAGTCGGACCTCAAGTTTGGTCCTGCCTGTTGTGGGCCCAGTGGGCTGTGAGATGGGCATCCACCACACTCTGGGAATGTGACGGCAGAAAGTGTTTCTTTTAACCTAGGATCCAAACAGTGTGTCTCTGGTTTTATCTGGAGGCTGCAGACAAGGTACACTGGACATGCTCAAGCAATTCACCTTTCCCTCCCACTGCTGCTGAGCCTAACATTTGCCTCATGTCAGTCTGATGCAGTCTCTGACTGGCTTCCACCTGCTGTAGTCTTGGTGATAACTGCAACACATTCAGAGAAGAGCCAGAGCAGAGCTGAAGCCAGACCTCAGAGGGAAGGCTCTGAATAAACCCATGACAGGTATATACCAGCACTTGCTGCAAATTGACACCTGTTGGGGTGAGACCCCTACCCTCTTCTGCAGCCTCGTGTTAGTAACCTGTGAGTAACATCAGGTAGAATGATCTGAGACCATCCTCCCTGCCCTGCTCTTCACTGATTTCCTCTCCAACACGAGTGAATTCAGCTCTCAGTAACAGGGTTTCCAGCCTGTTGCCAGGGCCCCTTCCTTCGCATCCTCTGGAGCAGCGAGTCCCACCTTTTCCTTCTTGCCTTCTTGGCTTGTTGCCCTCACTAATCCAGAGGGAGGTTGTTTGTTGGGCTTTTCTTCCTCAGTCAATCCACAGAAAGGAGCTTGCATGAGGCTTTGTGTTTCTGTGGAGCAAATTCCACAAGCAAGGTGTAAAAGTAATTAAGGCGCCAGGCTTCAGTGCTCTGACTCTGCCACCAGCGAGCGGTCCCCAGGCAGCCACCTGTACAAAGAAAGCACAGCGAGGGGGGAATCTAAAATCCACGGTCTTTCAGAAGGCCACATCATTTCTTGGTCCAGCTCTCTGGGGGCCAACAGATAAACAGCACTGCCCCAAGGAATTTCCTTCCTCCAAAGGTGGGAACTGGCGAGAGGAGCCACGGCCTCCCATCCTCTGATGACATCAGCTTCCTCGGGCCTGGGGTGAGGGGACTTCAAAGGAGGAGTTAGGGGAAAAAGCCCTCCTGTGAGATCCAAGAAGGTCTTATTTCTGGCCTGGAGGCCATGTGGCAGGGCCTCATTGCCAGAGGTTCACCCCAGCACTCCCAGAATGACAATAAGACTGGCAGGAAAGAATTAGCACGGCACAGGCAGCCACGCAACAGCAACTGCAAGGCTGCAACCAGTGGGAACCTGCTTACCCAGTTACTCTGGGCAAATGGTCCCAACACAGCCCCATCTCTGCCAACATCTCAGCTAAACTGTGCATCTGCCTTGCCAGAAGTCCACCTTTTTCCTGGGACTCATGCCCCTGGGCTGATCTCACTGTGGATTTTCACGTTAAACCCAGGTTAACCTTCAATGCACTTCCTTCTCCCTACAGCTTCCTCTGCTCTCAAATCTTGAAGAACTACAATATCTTTTTAGTCCCCAGCCTTCTCCTAAGTTTTGTTGAAATTTGGCCAAGAACTTCCTGGGGGAAGAGGAAAGAGAAGGGACTGCCAGGCAGACACGGTGACACTATGTTCACATAAGCTTCATTTCCTTAGGAAACCAGGCTAAAAATAATAGTCAAAAATCTTGGGCAATTGCCTTCAACTCAACATCTCTCTCTAGACAGGAAGAAAGGAAGGAATTAGCAGGCTGCAGGTTATATTTCAAGGTTTGTCTACATGATTTGAAGCATAGAAATT
The DNA here is from genome assembly GCA_013390025.1 of Pitta sordida. Classification (NCBI taxonomy): domain Eukaryota; kingdom Metazoa; phylum Chordata; class Aves; order Passeriformes; family Pittidae; genus Pitta; species Pitta sordida. The sequence continues at coordinate 457,795 of WEKX01015800.1, read as the reverse complement.
AGAAATGAAATTAAGAAGATATATTAGGTCGTCTTGCCCACCCTGGGGGAACAAACCTACAGCTGTTTCCCTTAGCATATATTTTAGTGAAGTGTGCAGCCCAGTTTCAAATGATCCAAATGATGGAGCTTCCATCAGTTTTCAACAGGGACCTATTCCTTTCCTCACATATCTTTCTTTTATTTTTTTCTCTTTTGTTTAAACAATTTCAACTTTTTTATCTGTTGAGCAAGTTTCATCTCATGACTCCTAGCACACCTCTTAATTTTTTTTTATAAACACAGAGGAGTAGAAAGGTAAATAAAAATTCTACACATGCCACCTACATTCTTCAAATAGCATCACAGAGTTCATTTCATGCTTTTGGCTGACTGAGAGGTTCTTATTCAATACAGCTTAATGTTTTTAACTGTGTTTTTCCTGGTGAAAAAAAAAAAAAGTTGCTGATTAATAAATTCCAGGGGGTTTGAGGGGGTTTTTGATTCGAGTTTTTCAGACTCCCCTCCCTGGCCATGTTTCAGCTTGAATTTGATAGGCCCAACCCACTCAAAATATCCTTAAGAGGTTTTTCTCTTCTTGGCATTTCTAGTTTAGTTTTCTTACATAATTAAGAATTATTGAAAGGGAAAGGTTACTTTAATATGACATTATTCCAAGAAAATAGGTCTCTTTTCTCGTGCTGTATGCACAAGTCCTTGAAGGGAGATGGCCGCAGTCTGTGCCAAATATCAGTGCTTTCTGGAAACATTAGGGCAAACCGTATTTCCCAGTTAAATTAGCTTTTTCTATCCAAGCTATGTCTTTTAGCAAGTCTGAATTAGAGAAAAAGAGCCCAACCCCTGACCCAGCAAAAAAGTGAGGAGGTACCCAAGGATGAGCTAGCCACTGTCATGTATGCATGACAGAGAAATATATTGTTTTTTATTACTATGCATGAAAAAACCACATCATAAGGTATAAACAGCTTCAGCTTCTCCACCCTAAGCACAAACATACAGAAACTTTGACCAAACCCCCAATCTTTAATGTGCCTGTTCCACAGTCAGAAGCAGCAGACATGAAGATATGTGAGTAGACAGTTTTCTTGGCCAAACTACACTTGGTAAGGGACAGTTTCAGTGAACTTTATGAAAACAAGATTCCCAATCTCATATTTTCTTGACTCAAAGAAGAGTTGGTTTCTGGTATTCTCACACCTCCCTGATGGATAGCAGCCCATCCAAGGGTGCCAGCAAACACAGTGAGAAAATGTGCATGTATTTGGGGTTCATTCCTCAGCCATTCCTGGATTCCTCCTGCACCTTGCAACCCACAAGAAGCACCTCAGCACCAATATTTCTCTTGCCTGATATCTTGCTTACAAATGCCCCCTGTAAGGGGAACATCTGGAAAAACAGTGGGAATATTGCTCCAGAGCATTTATGGATCTCAAGACCTCCACAACCCTGTACAGTAGAAGCCCCACCGGTCTACATCCATTCTCCGTACACATATCTGACCCACAACTAACTTCACTGCTGTCCTGAGCCTCCTGCTTTTTGTAGTGCAGTGGTGAGTGTCCCTGACTCTCATGCAGGAGATGGGGGTTTGATTCCTGTCAGGGAGGCAGTGGTGCTGTTTAAGAGTTGGACTCGATGATCCTTGTGGGTCCCTTCCAACTCAGAATATTCTGTGATTCTGTGATTCACAGAGCCCAATGCCACTCACAGTTTCCATAAAACTAACTAGATTCAAGGCCATATTAGGCATTCTTAGAGGATCCTAACCGAAGGTTCCAAGAAGCCTGAGGCTTTGCTGAGCACTGACAGCTATGTCTGAGTCAGCCGTGCTGTTCTCTGCTCTATCACTTCATCCTGAAGCATCAGCAGCAAGAGGAGACTGAGAAGGAAGAAGTGAGGGAGCACAGCCAGGAGAAGACATGTGACAGAAGCAGAGGGCACCAAGCTGGACCTTATCCCAGCTCTTCTGACATTTGTAGAAGGTGGGAAAAGTACTCCGAGAACACAGCTTCCATGAGGGTCAAGCAGTGACAGGAGAGAGAAGGACCATGGTACCCAAACCCAAGCAGGATACTCAGAAAGCAACAGTGATATACCAAACTCTGATCACATTTTGGGGTGTCCTCATGCCAGAATATGCATGTGTGTGTGTGAGCATGTGTGCACGTGTATGAACACTGGGTGTGCATGCACACGCTCCACAGAGTTTTGTTTGGACTAGGCATATTTTGGCAAAGTCAACAACAACTAATTGCAAACAAGCTGCGTTTATGCTCAGTCCCCAAACCAGCTGCTTTCAAAGCTGTACCAGTGGGAATTAAAAACCTCACTAGCTGTTGCTATATGACCCAGCACAGTCAGATGCTATACCTTCTGTTCCATCGCAGTGCTTTCCATTTTCTGGCCAAAATGAACAGTGAGGTGCTGAGAGTCCGTTCATTTACTTACTCAAGGGCTCAGCACCACTTTTCAGGAGCACTATATAAATTCAGAAGTTGCCTGAAATAATAAATAACTGTGACAGGTACAGAAACAAAGCGTTTTGCTCTTGAGCTGGTGTTTCCTCCTCCGGAGAGGTTTATGTTCCCTCGTGTCTGCAGGACAGAACATTCCAGTGATGTTTCAACACTGATGGGCCCTGAAGCCTCAGCCAGAAGAAAAGTCAGCTTTCTGGCAGAAAACCCTGACTAGCTCCTGGAACCGAGCAAAGAAAAGGAGAAAAGATGAAATACTTTGTTTACCATATCATGACATCACCATCATCACTGGAGAAAAATGCAAGTTCATCTTTCTTCCCTGGGATGGTCCGTATGACCCGAATGATTATCCCTGCTGGATAACACAGCAGTGTCCTTCCCCTCTGCCATGGAGGGCCACAGCACAGGCACCAGCACACGCAGACGTGTTTGACCTTGTGGCCACCGTCTTCAACAGGGTACAAATGCAACCCAGAAAGCTCTAATTGTGAATTCCCTTTGCAAGATGTGATGTTTTTCCTCTCGGGTTGAGCCTGAATGTGCACACGTAGCTGCTGACTGCTCCGTGGCAAGATGTGCTGTCACCCAGGACAGCGTACAGGCTCCATGGGTCAGGGAAGGATTGTTGCTCTCAAAGTCTTGGCATTGTCCACTGCTTTAATTGTTAGCATGTGCCGGCACTCAGAGCAGGGGAGAACATGCCCAGGCCTTTACAGAAAGTAAACCATTTCCTTCAGAGGAAGCAATTGCTTCAACTGGCATCTGTCACTCAGGTACACAGAAGAGTTGTGGTTCTCTGGAAGAAACCTGCCTCCAAGGAAATGTCTGGCTTAATTCAAACATGTCTATGTTAGCAAATTATTTTTCATGGATGGTTTCTTCTCTCTCCTCCTTTCATTTCTCTTCTAACTCTATCCTCCCAAACTCCAGTTATTTGTAAGTGCTCTGCTGTTTTCTGTACAGTATCTGTTTCTGCTCTCCGGTAACTGAACAGTTGTTCAGGATTTCATGGGACAGGTAAAACCAGAGTACCCCAGTATTTTACCTTTTTTATTTCTTCCTGGTTTCACTCCCATGGCCTTCCACCAAAGTAGTCCATCAAAACGAGTTTTAGGTTTCATGACAAAGAGGTTATAAGGAAAAGGGTGGGGTTTCTCCCGGAAAGAGGGGCCACATTTCTGTTCCAGGGCTAAGAAGTGTCTGAAAGCTTGCAGAACTGATGTGACTCTGATAACCAGAAATGCACTAATAATGCAGTGACACATGGCAACACAGTCAGCTACAGTGACGCCTTCCTTCACTGGAACTCAGGACTGGAAGTCAGATTGAGTTGTCAGAAAGCTCCAGTAAATCTTCGTACTCACACAAGACCAGAGCCAGGGGACAGCTTTAGTGTCCTGAGATGGAATGGAAAACTAGAGCTCCAAAATCCTTGCAAAGGGATCATCTCAGGAGGGATCAACTGAAATGTTCATTCTGGTTTTAATGCTACAGACAGCATCAAGGGAAGAAAAAACTGTAAAAAAACACCTCCAGATCTCATGCTTTCCATATTTGAAACCACTTAGAAATGTTTTCAGGACCATGAGATTTACTGAACTGGCCCTTGTACATACAAACACAGACAGGTTATCTTAGATTATTATTATCTTGGATTATTTTCTGATTACAAAAACACAGTCGGAAAATTCTTGACCAGACGTTTTACATAATTACAACCACAAGAAAATGTCAAATGAGAGCACAAAGAAAAAAATCCTGGCAGACTCCCACCTGAGTAAAAATTAATGTTTTGAAACAGTAATTCATTAAGACATCATGGAAGCTCCTGTGGAAGTCAGAGATCAGTTGTCTCAAGACACTGGTAGGAACTCAGGTAAAACTATGTTCTTGGGAACAGCACCCAGTGCAGAAACACCACCTCCATAGGTCCCATGTGCCAGATGGATTGAAGATCATTTGGTTTCGGCACCCTTTTTTTTCATTATTATCTGGAGAGAAAAAACCCTCTACTCCCACCCTGCTGTGGGGAGATTTATCTTGGAAGTGAGTAGAGCACCCGAAACTGGAAGGACTCAAGGGATCTCAGCAGGCACTGCTGCACATTATTCCCAGACAAGGCCTCATGCCAACCCCAAACAGCCCAAAATAACTGAGCCTGTGCATGTGGACAGGCAGAATAATTCAGAAACACCAACTGAAAAGGCCATTCCTTTGCGTGAATTCAAGGGGATTTGAGAGACAGTAATTCATTCAAACTCAGAGATGACATTATGGGCCTGTCCTTTGCAATTGCTTCAAGAGTAAATCTAACCTCCACAGTTTCTTTAATTGAATCCGATTTAGATGGGAGTCCACCAGCACTTCATTTTTATTTTAATTTTATGATTCAATTTAGCATTCAGCTTCAGTTGCAATCTGATTTTATTATACTTGTTGCTAGTGGAAAATGTATCCACCTATTAGCAACACTACATAAATTCAGATGCTGTCTTAAGAAACATTCTCACACGCATGAGAGCTAACATTTCATATATAATATGCCTACTTGTTGATAAGGCTTGTTGCACAACTCAGTGCCATAACCTTTCCAGAAGGATTATTTTTCCATTGCATGTATCACAAAGGCAAAGAACTGTGGCCTTCCCTGCTGTTGCAATTTGTGGTATCTTTGAGGTGCATCCTCAGAGAGGTAAAGATGATTCGACCATGTACTGCACTTTCTCCAACACAAGTGTCGATTTGAGAATGTATTCCTTCACTGAAGAACTGGTATTCACATGTCTTCAGGACCAGTTTTTGTATGAATAAAGGGCTCTGTTTCACAGATTTAATTTCCCGATGTATATTACAGACACTGAAATAAGTGTCGCACCCTAGAAGTGGTTGCACACACTATTTGCTAGCTAAAGGCAGTCAGGAGAGGTGTAGTATTTCCAGAAGACCTGAGTATTCATGCTGCAGTACCACCACATCCACTGCTGTTTCAAAAAAAAAAAAGTGAAGGTGGAAAAGCTGGGATTACACCTTGCAGGACACTGGCGGGAAACCTGGGTAAACTGGGGGGTCTCTCCATCACCAGCTGTGAGCCAGGGTCACTGTGGCTGCAGCTGCTCCAGCTCCACAGCTGAGTGGAGGAGGTGAACTTTTTAGGAGGGCTTGTTTAGTCCTCTGATTTTAGACTCTCACCCAGGATTCCAGTTTTGGGATCTCTCTGCATAAAGGATGAGTTATCAGACACATCTACACCGATGTACATCAACAGCAACTCCTGCACAAGCTGCCTTACCTGAGCACCATCAGGTTTCCCATGCTACGTTAAGGTCCACACTCCTGTAGACTGGCATCTATTGCAGAACTGCTTGGCCTCAAATCAGATCCACTGCACTAGAAAATAAGTCCACATTCAATAGCCTGCAAGGCAGATCATTTTTGACCACTATCAAATTTAGAAGAAATTTAGGCTTAATTAATTCTCTTTTTTCCCCCTCATTCCAAGAGCTCTTGTAACATCTGAGATTTTTATCAGAATTGACAATGGTATAAGTACCTCCCTGCCAGTTTCTAGAGTGCTAGCAAACAATCTTTCATCAAGCAAATGAACTCTTACAGACACAGTAAGATATAAAAACCCATATGTAAAGTACATTCTCTGGACCAGGTCCACCACCAGCAAAACCCTCCTGCTTCCCTGGAACCAGCAACACCAACTCCCTTTATAAGTCTTAAGTGTCCACAGTCCAAACAATAACACATTAGCATGCTCTTGACACTGCTGTCAAAATAAACAGCTATTTATTAACATTGTACAAGGCATTATTTTAAAAAGAAATCAATCAAGCAATAATGTCAGGAAAAAAAATATCCCTCTGTTCCAGGAAACAGCATCTCTCTTTTGCTTAAGACAACATCTGGTCCAGATAAGAGCTGCCAAGGGCTAGAGCTAAGAGTCACAGTGATTGCTGTTTCTTGGTGGTTGCTCGAGTATTTTTGGGAACAACATTTTTTTGCTATATGGTATCACTGCCAACTATTCCCTGGGATCCCAGGAGGACAATGCATTCGCTTTCTGCTCTTTTGGGAAAATGGCGTAAAGGCTGAACATGGTGCGTGCTTCTCACCCATCAGACGGGCACTAAAGGTAAAAAGGTACTAACTGATCCCTCCCCTTCTCTCTTGCTGAGGTGAAAAACTCCCCATCTTCACACAGGGAGACTTTTGCTGTCTTTTGTTCCTGTTGGTAAAGCAATTTTCAAGATATCAAGGAACCTCTTGAGAAAACCAAGAGAGGAAACATGAATGCGAAGTGAACTTACAAACAAAAAGCTATTTTTAGTGTTGGGGGGAAACTCTTAGCATTGGACAGACAATACGAGGAAGTTTCAGACACTGACTGCTAGGGAGAGCTAATATCCCCTTGTTGCTGCCCCACCTTGTCTGGATACAGGAATGCCGCTGCATTCTCAGGCTTCTCACAACCCCCAAATTCTCCACCTTAGCATGGTGCAAAAGTTCAGGGCTTAGGCCAAGAGCCACCTGTTTGGCTCATACACACAGCCTCGCCCTCCTGCTGGCACAGTTGATCCAAGGTCACAACGTGGCCCTGACAGGATCATGGGCTTTGTGGTGCTGGTGCAGATGGGTGGTGGAACTTCCACTTCCAACACCACCGGGTATAGTAGCAGAGAGCAGCTGGGAGCACACGCAAGGCTGAGGTCAAAGTTTAGTTTTGTGTACCCCAGGCACAAAATTAGCTGGGCAGAGCAGAAGGGACAACCAGCCTTGGGATAACCCAGAAAGGACCCTCCTAAACACTGAGCAGAATATGTATCAAAGGAGTCGCACGGGTGCTTAGCAGCTGGGGATCTCCCTGTAGATTCAGTACTGAAAGTAACACCTTGCAAGGTACCACTGACTCCTCTTTTCCTCCTAGAATTTCAGCTTTACACTTCCCCAGGCAGCATAAATAATAAATTTGTCAATCCATTATCAATAAGCAGGTTCTTTGGGGTGGAAAGCTTTTACATAGAAGTTTGTCTAGTCTATTCACTCCTTGGTCCAGCTGCAGTCCTGTTTATTCATTTGCAACCACAGTGAGCAGTAAGCAGTCAAGAACAGCCTGTCTTCCAAGATCAGTGAAATAAGAGTACACCTGAAGGATATTGCTCCCCTTGAAATCTCCCCCAGATCTTTGTATTTCCCACAGGCCTGGACCATTATTCAGTGAAGAGAAGATCCGGGGACAGTAATTTGATGGAGCAGACATGTCTGCTGCTGCTGCTTACTGTGCTGTGAGTTTACGAGCACTTGAAACCAGGCTTGATGGACAGAGTCAATCAGAACTTGATGCAACATGAAACTGCACAAAAAATAGAAGCTATTGCTTAAATCCTTATCTGGCCCTGGTGTCTATATAGACTAACAGGAGGTCAGTCAGGGACATTTTGCAGATGTGCCTGCCAGTGGGAGAGAGGGATATTTACTACATTGCAACAAGCTGAGCCTCAGTCAGGAATGTGCCCTTCCAGGGACAAAGTTCATCTTTGCACTGGGCCACAACAGCAAAAGTGTAACCAGCAGGTTGAAGGAAATGGTTCTTCCCCTGCATTCAGCACTGGTGAGCCCAAGTCTGGATAGTGCATCCGGCCTTGGGCTTCCTAGGACACAACCTTGAGGAAGAGGAGTGAGCCAGTGAGCCTGGCTTTGCCCATCAAGATTGTTTTGGGGACAAAGTACAAAAGAAGCATAAGGAGACGGAACTGAGCTTGTTCAGGCTGGTGACAGGCAGTGATGGGGAATTGTAGCTTCCAGGACATAACGGGTGCTAACAGAGAAGGTGAAGCCCAGTCTCTCAAAGATGCACAGCTAAAGGACAGGCTGCTGTGAGGGAGACTCAGATCAGCTACAAGGGAAAAACAGTTTTGCCCTGAGAGTGGTAAAACACTGGACAAGAACCCAGAAATCTTATATCAATACAGGTTTACAGAGAATCTTTACCAGTTACATAGGGAAGGGCTTCTACACCCACCAAGTTCTCTGACCTGCTTAGTGTGTCTAGTTTGCTGCTGGAAGTCTACTTGTTTTTTCAAATAGTGCTTATGTCACTGAATCAATTAATTTGAGATTCTGAGCCTCTCCTGCAGGGTTTTTCGAATCACTTTTTTCCACAGATTTGTCCTTGCCTTGTTAAATATCCCCTGCATGAGAGGACACGATTGTTGGTTTCTGCTTCTTTCTAAATGATTTTCACATGTATTTTAGTGGGAGGGTGGGTGAGCAGTTATTGCAAAAAGCCTCTGAAGAAAAAAATAGGAAGAATTTATTTCTGATCTGGCTCTTGGTTCCAGCACAGGGTTGCTCTGTATCTGCAAAGGGTTAAGGATTAGCCAATGGAAAACATTCGAGCAGCTCTGATAACAGATCATAGCAAACAGTGGGATCAGGCTCATAGCGCTGCTGGTCACACATTGCAAATCACCGGCAGTACCAGCCTTGTACCCTGCATGTTTCAGCTTCTGGGCTGCACTGACTCCTGCAATAACTCACCTGTCACTCCTGAGAATGCTTCGTGAACCCTTTCTTCTGCCCACAAACTGACAGGAATGTAGGCGTGCACCCTAATGCCCCCCAAAGCAGGTACTCCAAAGCCCGGCACAGATTGGAAGTTTAATGGAAACTGTGCACTGACTCTGAAGCACTGGGCTGCAGATTTGTTCAGCTTTTTGAGAAGGGACATTGCTTGATAGGGTTGCATAAATGAGCTTTCTAACTGTGCTGGGGGGTGGTGCATGAGCACAGAGATGCTGCAGCCTGAAAACTAATACGCTGTGAAAGATAAGACACAGTACCATAAAATCACAGAAATAACCTCTGTGTTTTATCCTCGCTGTTTTCTGCCCAAGTCCATAGGTCTGTAATGTAGCATTGTCTTGAGACACAGCAATGTTTCTCATGCAGCACCTGGGACTGCCACATCCATGAGCATCTTTGCACAGCCAGGACCAGACTCCCAGCCAGGGGAGCCCAGATGTTGGGCACTGCTGGCACCCATATCAGGAAAGGCTCTTGAAGTGGCTGGGGAACTTAACCAATGTTGAAGCCAAGAGCAGAGAGGGAAAATGCCTTCTGCTCTGTCTTAGGCTTAAATACCGAGACTGCACCTCACTTCTCTCTGTTCCAAAAAGCAATAGCAGTACCACAACCATAATTCAATGCAGCTGCTGTTAAACAATGCTCAGGATATGTGAAAACTGATGTTACTATGTACACACATTTCACCTCTGGGATTAAGCTGCTTAGTTCCCTTCCACTAACATTCCAAACTTACTTTTTCCCATCTTCCACCAAAGATGAGCACAGCTAATGCTCTGGGTACAAAGCAACCTGATAGCACTGGCGTCACTGGGAAAATCCTGACTCCCACAGCACTGTGCTCATTCACAGGGGTTCACTGAGCTGTGGATCACACCCAAGAACACACAGAGCCCCTCTAACACAGAAGTGACACCTGATCTCCCATGACACTATTTGCTTCTTATCCAAGTAGTACCTCCAGGTCCATGTCCCTGGAAAGTGAGGAGGCAGCAGCTGCTATAGCAAGGAAACAGGAGTTGTTAGTGTGGCTCAGGCCTCTTTAGCCCAATATCCTGTCTCAGATGTTGGCCAGCACCAGCTGCGTCAGAGGAAGGTGTGAGGCACCCATTAGAGGCAGATGTCATTCCTCACTGCAGCCTGCCCGCCTTAGGAAAAGATGAAAACAAATGAGTTTATAACCTTTTGTCAGCCAGTCCCAAGGATGTAACTTCACAAATATTTAGGTCAAATGGGGCACACCCTGTGCTGCACAGAAAGAGAAAGAAGAAAACCCAGCGTTTCAACTCTCGAATGCCACACTCTGTGTGCTAGATAAGATAAACTAGTGACAGTCACTCACTATCGCTCTGGCTGTTTGTGTGATCAGCTTGTGAGCTAAAGGTGGCTGAGGACACAAGTGAAGTGAGTATACTGTGCACTACTCACATTTCAGTGCAAGCCATCATTTTCCACATGACAGTAACAAAAACCCTGTAGTTAATCAAATTAAAATAAGGATGAAGGTAAGCTGAACCAGGCTTCTCTCTGCCAATTGTTTAAAACTCAATACAGTTTAGACAAGGCCTTCACCAGATTAAAAAAATCTCGCCTTGGTGCATGGGAGTGTGCCTACTTTAGACATTGGTTGCCCAAGAGGTCTTGACAACGTTCTCATGAGCATTTTTTAAATGCAATACCCAGCTGTAGATGCCTGTGGCTCCTGTCTTCTCCCAAACTTCTCGCTGGGACAGGAGATGATGACTTCTGCCAGGTCCCCAACCAGAGCCAAGAATAATTGATTGCCACAGACTAGCTCTTATTTAAGGCACAACAGGTTTTCTCAGGTATCCCAAAAACTATCACTAAGGTTCCTAATCAGCCTGGAACTCCATTTCCTCATGGTTAGGTAACAGGTTTGGCTAGGTTAGGTAATAGGTGATAGGTTGGACTCGATGATCTCTAAGGTCTTTTCCAACCTTACTGATTCTGTGATTCTGTGATTCTGTGATTCTGTGATTCTGTGGTCTAAGGCTGAATGAGATGAACCTTTTCATTTCTGCCTTTGCAGTGCCTTTCTCATCACGCTTGTGGAAATGGGTGTCCACTGCCCATTCCAATACATGATGGAGGGCAGATATCACCTGGTCCACGGGGGTTTTGTCCAGGGCCAAGATTTAGTCTGGCTGCAGCTTCCTCAGTCCTGGTCCCTGCCGGTGCAAACCCCAAACCCTGCAACTGGTGACCCAAATACTGGGCAGGGCAGAAACTTGCCCCTGCCCCAAGGCTGGGAGTCCTGTTGGCAAGGCAGGACAGTGGCAAAGGCAAATGAAAGCTACTGCTCTGCCCCAGTTTGAGTAAGGAGAAAGGGAAATCTATTCTGTTTGGCACAGCAGGGTGTCCTATGTCCTTGATACCCCTGGGGTGGCATCACTGATGGCACATGAGCAAGGCAGAGACAACACAGCTGTGTGAAGGGGGCAAAGGCCAGCTCAGAGGCAGCCTTGAGGGCAGACAGCCTGGTCCACAGCTCTTTTCCTCCATCAGCTGGTCGTCATTTGGCTTGGATGTTTTAATTCACAAATTTCTTTCTCCCAGCCCTGCTCCCATTGTTTCTGAGCAGGGCATTGTCAGAAGGCCATTTCTATATTTACAACAGGATGTCAGCCTACGTTTGCAGTTGCTTTCTTTGAACTGGATACTTTTACCTTCACGGTTGGCAACGATGCAATTCAACAAAAAGGTAGAAAAATAAACAAGTGTTTATTTAAGACATGCTTGGTTGTATCAAAACACACAAGTGGCACTTCTTCCTAGTGGCGCTTCCATGCTCCCGGCCAGGAGAGCACAGGTTTTTTCATGACTTAAACAAAGGATTATTTCTGAAGAAGATTGAGAGTTTCCTTTAAAGAAAAACAAAAAAAAAAAGGAGGAAGGAATCTGTAGAATAGTCTTTAGGAAGTTACAATTCTGGAGCCCCTTTAGTCCCCAACCAGTAAAATGTATTTAAATATAGCACGGCCTGCCCAGAGCATAGCCTGAGAAATGCCATATACCCAGCAAAGAAACCATTCTGCAGCCAAAGCCAAAGGGTGCCAGGCTCCAGGCACATGCCCTTTGTCAGGATCTGCAGCCAGGCCTGAGGGCTGCACTTTTGACTTGAGTTGGCTGCTTCAAATGGTTTCCTTTTGTTTTACCATGTTTTAATTTCCACACACAGCCTAATTTTTTGTTTGTGCAGTAAAGCAGTCAGAGCAGGTGTGGAAATGCCTTTATCCACTGAAGGATGCTGCCAACCAACTTCAAACCACACCTGAGACTTGAAGCACCCACTTCCTCAGCTGCTCGCCCAAGGACCACCAGGCTCTCTCTATGTTTTTCACAAACAGGAGATGACCCCAGGAGATTTGTAGACCTGCAGCTATACTCCCCACGAAAAGCCTTTTCAAGGCTGCTCTCGGCTAGATTCCTTATGAATAATTTCCACCTGTTGTTTCTTGGACAACAAGAGTACTGTGATGTTATGCCTTAGATAACTCACCATTTTTGCTGAGATCATAAACCTTCATGTTTACCTGCAGCAGGTTAGAAATTGGGTCCAACATTTCCTCTTTTTTCTCTTCAAAAGTAACAATTTTTTGAAGTGAAACTAATAGGTCTTAAAGCCCAAGTATCATTCATTCCTCATGGGTGATGCAGGTCTGCATCACATCCCTGTTTTTGCAAGGGGTGAGGTGTGTGGTGGACTGCATTTCCTCTGACAGGTTGTGGTGTCCCCAGACAGTGAAAAGGGTGATGCACCAGTGATATCAATGAGCAGGAGTCCATTCAAGGAGCCTGGACACTGGTGGGAATAAGGACATGTGCAGTCAGGACTAAAAGACCCATGAATGGGAATTTCAGAACACAAATACTTCATCTTGTTCACAATTACAGTTGTATTTTTCATTGGGGTTATACTGGATAGAATTTACCTCTTTCCTCTTAATCTCCCTGGAGAGTAGCTCCTTTTGTGATGGAAGAATAAACCAAAATTCAGTCAGAATGTGAATAGGAGTGGTTTGTCCAATGTTAGTTTGGAGCCATCCTCTGTCACCACAATTTCATGAGCTGCTGTACCTTCTCTGGGGCTGCACAGTGACTTTGTGCCTCGAGACACTCTGACCTGTGTCCCACATGTTTTTGCCAGAGCACACCCGTGTAGCCATTAACTGCATGCAGCTGTAATGAGGAGTCTGAAATAAGCTCTCTGGCAAGAGACTTCTGTTTTGGCTGTGGGTTTATCTACCATGGATCCTGCGTCCCATATAACACAGGGTAACAGCAGCAGGATGAACCCTAGAATGCAATAATATAAGCAGGAAGGGCTGTAATTTGAAGACCTTCCCACATCAAGTAAGTAAAACAATCTCCTCTTTCAGAATGCAACATAATTCTTGCATAAACGTCCTTTAAAATAATATACAGCACTGCTGAACAGGAGCTGTGGGGGGACCCTCTCTGATCCTCAGTTCGTTCTCAGATTTAGCTGATAGTTTCCCTCTGACTGCTCTAATTCATACAGAGGAGCTCAAAGTTCTACTTTCAAATGCAGAAAAGGCTGTACATACCACTAACTGATTCCTGAGCCTTTCACAAGAATAAAGCTACTGACATAGAACACATGAATTCACCTCTTGCTTCCAAATAATCAGTGTCCTGGTACCTGAATATCCCCTCTCCTGAAGGTAATGGCTTCTGCTCATCCTGCATTTCCCGTCCAGAAGGACTCTTGGGGCAACTCTCTTCAGATATCAAAGATGGATGTTAGGATAAGCTGTGGCTGTATTGGGTGATCTTCAATATATGACAGAGGACATAGGACTAGGACAGGCATGGTGATTTCCTTTTCACTCTCCATCTTCCTATCTGGGATCCAAAGCTAACTCTGGAAAAGGCAGAAAATCAGATTATAGTATTGTTATGTCAGACTAGCTGTTATCACGGGATTCAGGACAAGTAGTGGAAGGGCAACTTTGTGGAAGGAAACACTATTCTCAGCTCTCACTGCTGTTTATTCCTCATTTCCTTCTGTCTTCAGATCTGGCCATTTTTAATACATCACACAAAATCTGGGGGTTAATAAAATACTAGAAGATCATGGAAAAAAAAGGTGAATAATGAAATCAACTAGATAGACACACCAGGAAACAACTAAACAATATATATATATTTCACAATTACATTCCTAGGGCAAGATCTAGTAACAGTGCCCTGCTTCTAAAAAGAAGGCGGCTTTCACAGTGCAAGAAGCCTTTGTAACCTCTCACCCCAAGAAAATCATTTATTCTTCAGAGGGATGGATTACACAGAAGACCATCTGTAGATTACTCGTCACAAGAGCTATGGAAATCTCCATCACAGAATCAGAATGGCTTGAGTTGGGAAGGACCTTAAAGAACATCCAGACCCAACCCACCTTCCATGGGCAGGGAGTCCTCCCACTAGACCAGGTGGCTCAAAACCCATCCAACCTGGCCTTAACACTCACCTTTAATAGAGACTAAAAAAATCATAATTCTTGGCAGAGTGCAAGCAGCACCAACAGAGCAAAACTCTGTAACAGAAACAGAGTAGGAGCAAAAGGACCAGCCCTTCTACAGAGATGTATTTTGCTGCTGCACATCAAGTTTGTAGCAGTGGAAACAGCACGAGCTCTGCAGCAGAAACCAGTCACCATGGCTGCTCCTATTTCAGCAAGTGCTTCAGAGAAATTTATGTCTAATCAGGAGCATGACATTACTGTGCCCAGCCAAGTGCAGATGAGAGCTTGCATAAACCTTTCCTTATCATTACTAAAAGCCATGTGCTGCAGTTTGTCACTGTTCAATAAACAATTCCACATCCAAGATCTCGAGCGGTGCTGCATCGTGTTCTGGTGATCTGCACTTTCCTTACAGGGTGTCAGAGGGAGATGCAATAACAAACACGTGGCCACAGCCCCTCTGAGCTGATGCTTTTCCATAAAAGGGGCAAATGTTGATTGCTTGTACATGTTCTTTTGACTACATAGTTAAGAGTCATCCAGAGTCTAAAGAAACCACTGGAAAACCTCCCGCTGGATTTACTGGGCTTTGCATCTGGCCATTAGGTATCCGAGTACATTAGCTAAATTTATGCCTTTAGTACAAGACAGTCCCTAAAGTACCATCCAAGTGTAGCCTATGTTCTAGGGAAAGCCAAATAGCTAGAAAATCTTCTAATTCATGAGTCTTATGATTTTGTTTTGTATTTTGTTAACAACTTTTCATGATTACTTTCAAAAAAAAGAAAAAAGAGTGACTAATTTTTTCACTCCAGTTTCTCCTCCATGTTGGAAAAAAAAAGCGTTGCTGAAGTGCAGGTGAGTTGCCTTTACAACCATTTTCCCAGTTACATTTGTTTTAGTTCTGTTCGCATTTCTTCAAGCCCTTGTTTTCCCTGTCCCTCATGCTTGGCTGGTCAGCAGACTGGCTTTTTTCTAGGATGCCCCACTGAGAATTTCTCGTTTAGATGCAGGGAGCGGCTGGAGAAGACATCTGCTGATTTTCTTCCTGCAGATGTAAACACAAAAAGGGAATTGGGAAAAGCAAAGGTAGCCTTTCTCAGGCCGTATCCTGCAGCAGCCAGGGACCCACCTGGTCCCTAGAGAGCATTAGAAAATCCTCAATGTTTTGCTAACTCGTGAGCTGTCTCACATGGCCCCTGAACAGCAGGGAAGAGCCAGAACACAGTTAAATTTAGTTAACTACACCCTAAACCCTCACACCACCAAAGGTCTGCTTCAGGATCATGCAGAACAGGCAGCTGCATGGTGCATCCATCAGCCTGGGGCAGGGAATACAACCAGATCTCCCTTTTTCATACTGAGAGCCTGAACTGACTGGAGGGGAGGAAGGTGGAGCCAAATGCACCTCCACTCCCTCTTTATGTGCTCAGAGCTCCAGGAGATGTGGGCAGGGGGAGCAGGATCAGGCCAAGAGCACATGTCCTCAGGGGAGAGGTACAGAAGTGGTTCAGGTGTGCTGACCCCATCTAAATAAACCTATGGGGAAACAACTCCATCACTACCAATAAACTGCATTTCCTTGCCAGAAACCACACAAACAAAATAATTGTTTTTTGCTATGGAGGAACACACTCAAATGCTATGAGGTTTGGATCTCCTTCTACCCTCTCCCTGACAGACAAAGGACCTATACTGCAGACATGCTCTGGAAGCCTTTGGTGGATGATTTCAGAGGCTCAATCTGGAGGCAGTTAGAGCTGTATTAGGAATATTTCTCCTCCCTGAAAGTTTATTCAGCTGCAAATCTGAAAGTTATGTAAGGGAGCTAGATAAAATTAGAATATTGGAAAAATAACACTAAAAGAAATTTTCATCTTCCTCTTGCATTTGAGACCACTATGGGGTCTTTTCTTCTTCTTCACCTTAGGCAGCCTTTGCTCTAAGCTGGCCTTTGGCTGAATGCCATGACATTTTCACTGCCAAGGCAAAAGTCATCCAGGATGGTAAGAGCCTGGATTCACATCCATTCGTGGCAATGTCCATGGATGTGCCTCCCAGTAACCAGTCCTCCCTGCTTTACTACACAGCATAAACCCAGTTCCTGACAGTGAGTCAGCACTGAGCTGTCAAACCCAGCTGAAATCTCCAGCAGAATGTTCTCTCCGCATACTTTTTGTACCACTCAGTACGTTACATAAACTCCCAACGGGGAGAACCATAGCAAGGGTTTGGAAGGATATATTTATTACAGCAGTAATTCTAGCATTTAAACTTTCTGACAGCTGCTGTGGACAAATATGCAATAAAAATCAAAGCCAATTCAAAGCTCATATTCAGAGGTGGGAGACTGTGTCAGCATTTGGGTTGTGGGCCATGTCGTGTTTAGCATTCAGACAGTACAGAGGACTGTAGCATCCCTTTTCCACACTCAAGTCAAGCCCAAGTCACTTTGGCTTCATTTTCCAAGCTTGGCTGTGTAAAGTTAGAGCTCTGTCTCCCATTAGCTGTGCATTTGGCTGCCATAGTCTAAAACATGACTGGCCTGTGACATATAGCTTGTAGGAATGATCAATTTGAGCATCGCCAGCTGCTCCAGTTCACACCTTCCCGGCTGCTCCAAGCATGATACCCTCTGTCGAGACACAGACTGAGAGCCGAGGACAGTAAAAGTTCCAATCACTGCCAGGGCTTGTCTGTCAGAGCTGTTGGGTATCCATCCACACAATGCACATATTCACATTCAGGAGAAATAAACGTAGCCTGTGCTGCGAGGGTCCTGAACTTGCTACCATTCCATCCTGGAATCATGGAAAAATGTAGGTCGGGAGAGACCCCTGGAGGTCAGCTCATCCAGTCTTCCACAAGGACAATCAGAAACTTTTTCACATGAGCTCATAGTGCCTCACTATTCCAAATCTGAGCTAGGTTACACGAGGCTGAGAGAGAGACCCTACAACTGCTGTATGTGTTCCTGTTGAGGAGCCACAGCATCCCTCTACAAATTGCCCCTCTACAAACTGCCTCTCTGTCCAAAGCAGAGATGGCAGCAAGACTGCCTCTGTTCAGAGCTTTTGGAGGAGGTCAGGGATATTTGCCATAAGCCACCTGCTCACAGCATGAAGCAGGAAAAGCGACCCCACACCTCAAGGAGCCTTATTCATTTTAGAGTGCAGCATCTGATGTGGTTGCACGTAACTGACTCAGCAAGGCCACGTGGAACTACAGTCGTTTACTGTACTCAGAAGAGAATTCGAATGATTCCTCCCTCAAAAGAGCTGAAAGTGCGGTCAGGAAGCAAAGTGATTCTCAAATCAATCATCTCTCCAAGACTGTGCAAGCCACATGATCTTTCACGGCAAATGATCATCATTTCTACTCTCAGAGGTACATAATGCTCTAAAGATGAGACAGGGTGATCTCTGCAGTGGAGGCCTTTCCCAGAATCTGCTAATCAACAACTTTAATTGTTGCCCAGTAGAGAAGGCTGTGCCTACCCAGGAGGACTGCAGAGCAGTCCTTTGCATGAGGCGTGCACACATTTTTCTATTCCCACTGCTGCAGTTCAGGCTCAAATTAACCACGCATTTTGATTCTCACCCTGCTGCTCCCTCCAAAAGTGCTGCACCTGAGCCTGGTTTTCATGCCCATCTTAGCAGTCTCTTTCCAAAACCAAGCAATGTGCACAGTGGGCAAAGGTGATTCGGGGAATGAACCACTGCCCAAATTCACCCAAACATAGCATAAAAACTAAACCTAAACTCAAGGTCTACTTGTTACACAGCTGAAAAGCAGGTGCCCAGGCTCAGAGAGGAGTGTGGAATAACAATGATCCCACTGCCTACAAGATCCCAAGACTATCTATGGTTAATAAAGATATTTGTGTTGGACGTGCAATCAGGGAAGAGTTACCCTAAGTTTCTGGAACCAGGAACTCAGCTTGTTCTAGGCAATTCCCACTGAAATTTATGAGAGTCTTTGGAGGATCTGTGTTGTCTCCAGGAGCAAATAAAGACTCATGCACAGAAGATCTGGGTATTTTGTTAAGGAGCAGAAGGTCTGGACTGTACAGCCACTGAGATGAACAATCTGACCCACTGGTTTTATTCAAGCCCTTCCTTCATTTACAGCAAGTAAGTCGAGGTTATCGTGCGAGTTATGCCAGTAGTCAAGTTGATTGGTTCTCTGGAGAGATCTATAAAAATAATGGGTTTGGGACGTGCCAGGACACATGCACTGCAGCTGGGCATCTGTGGAAATACTTTACTATCTTTGACAGAAAATGCCACTTTTATCTGTAATCTTCTGTTACAGTATGTCTCAACAACCTGTGAAGGAAGAAAGAATTTGTTCAGGAACTCTTACTGTTTTGAGCTGACTTGCCAGTTTTCAGTACTTCTGCTGAGCTGGTTGAAAGAAAAATATACACAGCAGAAAAGGATTCGTCAATAGCATGGGGAGGAAATTGCATCCTGGAGGAGAGAAGGCTTTGACTGATATTGTCTTCAGTCTCCTGTGAAGCCAGGAAATTCATGACCCTTTCCAAGCCCACACTTTACCCACCTAAGCTATCAGACCATATTATAATTGCCATCAGTTTTGTTCACTTTTCCCCTTGATGTGGTTCTTCTCATGATGCTTGTCAGCTCTCCGTGTCATCTTTGCCTCCTCTTGGATTCCCAGTGTTTGAGACTCGGCCTGTTTTATCTTTACAATGCATATTAGCAGAATCAAATAATGATACCAAAAAAATCTGAAAACCCACTAAGGCAGCTGACTTATCTCCTGTGTTAGATTTCAAAACTCTCTGCAATTTTAAGAACAAAGGTCCTTACTGAAATATTCGCAGTGGTAGGTCTTCTGGGACCTACTTTATTTCAGAAGCTTCTGGAGGAACTGGATTCATCTGTGGCTGAGGGCAAGATAAGCCCCAATACACAGCAGGTGTATTCTCTGTCTCCAGCATCCTGGATCCTCTCCAAGCTGATTTCCATCCTCCCCATTCCAACTAAACAGTGATCACAAGGGTCACTGATGACGTTTTCTTGGCCAGCTCTCTATTGTCTTCCACTTTGGCCTCTGTGTTTATGACATTCTTACATCTTGTCTCAGCTTTCATGATCCCATCCTCCAACATTTCTCTCCTGAGAATGCTTTCCATACTACGCAAACTAAGGGTCAGTAATTTGATTCAAATCAAATTAAAGAGGGGTGGGGGGTGTTGTTAGTTTTTTACTTTGAACCAAAATGTCCTGGGAACTTCTAACAGTGTATTCTGGATTATCAGACTGAAAACAATAGAGAGTTCTGCAGACCCATGTTCTACACGTGGTTAAGATGAGGTATAAAATACAGTGGTACTAGAGGTACAGTTCAGACCTCCATACTTGCTCTCCTTGTGTCAGGAAGCCACCAGGTAGAGCCAGAGGGAAAGTCCTTCCCAAAGGTGAGCTTACACAGTCCATTCTCAGCCGGGAATGCACATTTTCCCCTCACTGCAGGTTCCAGAGCTCCTCATTGGTCAAACAAGACAGCTCAGAGAAAAGTCTAGCAGACAGCAACCACATAGATAGTCTAAAGAGAGCTCCCAGATACCCCTAAAAGTGCAAGGTAAGATTCTAAGGAAACCAGATAATAGAGGAATTATATGTAATATCATATATATATATAAAATGTATCTTGCCACAGATACACTTGTGGCAAGAACTGAAAGCCAGTGATTGACCACCTATGAGTAGAACTTTACATACACAGACACCAAAACACTGATGGTCACAGAATCACAGAACAGCTCAGGTTGGAAGGAGCATGAAAAGATCATCTGGTCCACGCTTCTGTGGGAAAGGGAGCCTAGACAAGACTATCTAGCACCCTATCTAACCGCATCTTGAAAGCCTTCAGTGATGGGGACTCTAACACATCTCTGGAAAGGTTTGACTGATTATCCTTGTGATTGATTATTCTTACTCTAAAGTACTTTTTTTTCTGTATCAAGATGATGGGATCACCCTGCCAAAAAGGAAGGTCTTTTCCACTCCCTCTGATTTATTACTGACAATCCAAACAATGTGAGCTATTTTCTCATTTCTCTGCTGCCTTTTCCTCCTGTCCATTTCAAGGCTATGGAGCAAGATACACCCAGGTGCAGATTTCAAAAGCAATATTAAGGAGTTCAGCTCTGGTCCCAGGCAGCTCTAATTGCCAGTTGCAGCAGGATGCAGTCTTTTCTTTAGTCACAAAGCACAGCACTTGAAATATCCTGTAGGATGAAAGCAATGCCTGATACAGCATTGCTCCTCTGATTTTGGGGAAGAGGGCCAGACTAGCAACACAATTAGTCACACATTCCAAATGCAGTCCCCATTCTTCTTTTCAACCTCTTACCTGTCCTTATGTTAAGGATGAGGCTGTGATCTCCACCCTGAAAAGGGTCTTTGCCTCAGAGTCGCACACTATCAATCAGTCTGGCTTTCAGTAATGAGGAAAGATGCTTTCCTTCCTTCCACCTTCTATTTGGACCTTCGCCTTCCCAGTGGGATCATTTTGCTGGGCAGAGGAAGCCAGAAATAGACAGAAAGAAACATGTCAATATGTGCATTGAAGAGGAATTAAAAAACAAAACATAATGAAATACCTGAAAGCACGTGGGAATTTGCTGGAAACTAGAGGAGAGAGGAAAAGAAGCAGCTATCATGCCTTTTAGTGCTACACATGGAGTTAGTTTTGAAAAGTTCCTTCTCTCTGTCCTACCTACCTCCCCCTGCTCGCCCACTCCCCTGGGGAGGGGAAGGTAGCAAAGGTGTCATTACAATATTAATCACCTTGAAAAGAGTAGAAACCTGAGATTTTAAAATCACTGCAAGAGGCAGAAGCGTCTTCAGGGGAAAGTTCAAACAGTTTCTTTTGCTTGACAACTGCTGGAAACAATATGGCAATCATTAGCTTCTCTCTCTCCAGTTCAGGGTCGTCCATTTAATTCACACATGATGAACAACAGACATGCACATAGGTCCAACAGCAATATTAAGGTTGCTTCTCTTGCCAAGAAATATGCCACTAAAAAGCACATGTGCGAACCCATGTGAGTCTGGAAAGGGTTAATGTGCTGCTGGGGACTCTTG
Source organism: Pitta sordida (assembly GCA_013390025.1). NCBI lineage: Eukaryota > Metazoa > Chordata > Aves > Passeriformes > Pittidae > Pitta > Pitta sordida. The sequence continues at coordinate 436,104 of WEKX01015800.1, read as the reverse complement.
GAAAGAGGGAAAGGAGGGACAGGAGTTCAGCTGAAGGATGTGCTTCACTCTCACTGTGTGAAGTGAGACATGGGAGAGAGGGACATGGGAAGATGAGTTGTCTGAAAGGGTGCACGACCCTCTCACCTCCAGCTGAGCCAAGTGCGCTCACTATGGGCTTGGCAAAAGCCTCCTGGAATGTGTTTGAAAGGACTACATCGGACCTGGTGTGGAGGTGCAAGTTCCTTCAGTCCTGCCTGATACTTTGTGTAAATTCCTCACAAGAATGTTTAGCTTAGGCCTAATTGCTCATTCCTGAATACCTCCCAGACACTGGGTAAGTTTTTATCCTTATGTGTGAGTATATCTGGTGATAACCAACCCTTGTTCACCTCAGACAGGGTAGATTTCCAAAATGACATCCCACATGGACCACCAAATTCTTAGGGCAGCCAGCAGGGTTTACAAGATAACCCTGACTGCCAGAAGCTGCCTCTGCACTCTGCATTAGCATTAAAATTAAATATGTCGTCCAGCCAAAGAATCTCCTGCTCTCTGGCATCAGACAGATAACTACAAATTAAAAAAAAAGAATGCTGACCTGAATTCTTTTTGACGTCTACCTAGTGCCATGGTCTTGTTCTCCACATAAGCAGCCCATGACACTGAATTCTTGGAGTCATGCTGATCTGGAGCAATGAGCTCTGTAGCATAAAAGTAACTTGATTTTAACCACAAGCCACAGCATAATGTAGGAGGATATTTTCCACTCTGGCTCTGGCATTGTCTCTTTGGTGACCTTGAACAGGTAGTGTTACGTTTCTTTATCTCTTTGTTAAACAGAGATCCTGGCACTGACCACTCTTGTAAAGTACTTTGACGTCTACCGACGATAAAACTCCAGGTGTTGACTTTATTGTGCAGTGAGCATTTGCTCTCATCTGCTTTAAATCTCTGCCTTCTTCATTTTCATTGAATAACCCCTTTGTTCCTGTATTATGAAACACTGTAAGTAGACTCACAACCGCTCACAGAAGTGAAAACTGGACACAGACTGACGGCGAGCACCTCCTGCAGAGCAGGACTTCCAAGGGTGAAACCCTGGCTCCATTGACCTCGGTGGGAATGCTGCCAAGGGGGTGCCTGCTTTATTGCTGATTCACAGTAAATAATCGTAAGAAAAGCATTTCATAACATTTTCTAATCTGCTTCTTGAGGGTTTAGTCATCCCAAAACTCACTATGAATAAGGATTACTCTTCCCTTTCAGCAAATGGATCCCTCATGCTAAACTCTGCCCAGTTAATGACTTCTTCCCTGTACGGTGGGGTTTTTGTTTTTCTGGTGAAGTTACCACCATCTGAGGCCAAACAACACACTGAAGACCAGTAACCTTTCAGAAAAATGAGCGATGATGTCTGCTGCTCATTTCATGTGTTTTTTGCCCAGTCCGGTCTCTGAGGAGGGGAAGAAGGTGCCAAAACTGAAATAAGAAAGATAACATTGGTAAATGTCAGAGCTCCCTGGTGAGTGCAGAGGTCTCAAAGACTTGAGAATGCTGAACAGATGACTCACTGGGAAGGGTTGCTGCATGTCCTGTTTTTGACAGATGGGACACTAACTTATTGGATCTAGGATCCACATGTTTATGGTATTCTAGTAGCATCTAGAGGCTTTAACAGTGGAGGTGGTGACTTTGGGGGTAAAAGTTATTATACAGGATGAACGAACTGGATTTAATGTAAAACTCTGAGGCCAAATCTTTGCATGAATATTTTGGAGCTGCTTACAGGTGCAGAAGGGCATCTTCCTTACTGAAAAGACAGATTCTGTCACAGTTCTTCATTTAAATACTATTTACATGAATCAAGTTTCTTACAGAGTCTGCTAGATCTCATAATTGTTTGGATCCACCCTTCACACCTGTTCTGAACTTAATCTGAACAATGCAGAGATTTTGCCTTAGTCCCATAGACAGATCTCAGAGTTACATATTTCTGTTCAGAACAGTCCAAAAGCATCTTTTCCCCCCCGGCATCGAAAAATATGTCACATTGCAAAATTAAACATCATTTCCAAGTGAATAGGCAATGTATCCTCTATGTGAAATGCTGAAATCACAGTCCAATTTTCCCATATTTCTCTCCGTGTTTTCAGCCAAAGCCACTGGCTGAACGCTCAAGTATGTGAACAGCCCTAAATCCCACCCTATTTTTAACTGAGTTCCCTATTCAACAAATAAATAAAGCCATGCAGCTCAAATCTAGTGATGCTTGTGATGACATTTTCCACATTCTGCTCCAGATCTCCATGTCGTTTATCCCACTACAAGCCAGAGTAACATATCCTATAGTGGAGTGAAGAGTTTGGAGTCTGCTACTGTCTGTGAATTAAAACAGACCTGGAGTGAAACCCTGACCTCAGACAACAGCAGCTGTGCCACCAGCAGAAGTGGGACCAGTTTATTAGCCCGGGATTTCTAACTCAGACATTAGGGGCTTGTATTTTGGACAGTTTTAATCCAGAAGCCCTGAGCTCACTATCATCATCTGTGGATGTGATTACATGGGCAGACAGGATAAAGCTGGAGTACTCAGAGTATTTCTGCTCCACTTGTGCTTCCAAATTTGAAGCTGTCACTCAGCTGGTCCTGTCCAGCCAACTAATTGCTCTTCTGGGGACTGAATCCCGTGGTGATCACACCCTCGTGGTCTCCAATCTCACGTAGTGCTGAAGGAATACAAATTTCTCCACTTCCCCCTCCCCTTCTTATCCAGTTGAAATAATAAATATTTTACTCATGATTTATTGGATTTCAGTTTGTTGAAAAGATCCTCCAAACAAATGAAGTTTTAATGGCAACAAACACCAGCCGCAGCACGTTAGAAAACATAAACAGCAGCGGAGACCATTAAACAAAAACCACTTTGGATTCAGCTGACAGTGCTCAGCAATCTTCAACCCCCAAGGTCAGAGCCCTTGGGAGAGGGTCACAGCAAGTCCCTCACTGGAAAAGAAATCTGGAAGGATCACAGATTTGTGTCCTTTGAATGCAAAAGGGTTGCAAGAGAGACTTTTGAAGTAACCAGTCCAGACTTGGGGCTATTCAGGACCACAGGCAAGACTTTAATCATAGGATCATAAAACCATGTACTCATAGAATGCCTTGGGTTGGAATGGACCTTAAGGAACACCTGGTTCCAACCTCCCTGTCTTCTGCAGGAACCTTCCACTAGACCAAGCTGCTCAGAGCCCCATCCAGCCTGGCCTTGATGATGGGATTCATTCTAGAGAGAAAGAGCTGAGGGAGCCCCCCACACTCTACTCCGTTCCCACTGTCTTCCCCACTGCACACCACTTTTTGTGAGCCCAGTCCAGCCTTCCAGCACCCCACTTCTGTCCTGTGTTCAAACAGGTTCAGGGTGGAGCTCCATCACTGCACAGAGAACATGCACAGCACCTGTGTTGGAGCCACCCACCATGGCCTCATGAGTGCATTGAGCTGAGTGGCCCTTACTGCCAGGAAGGCCAACATGCACATCTTTGCAGCACAGGGGAAGTAATTTGGGTCATTTTGCTCTGCTGTGGGAGATGGCTGTGCCACCTGTGCACAGGTAACAGGAGTCAGCACAATAGTCACCCACTCTAGGGAGCATCACAGCTCATGTCTGTCTCCTTCACCCACCTGTCTCTGCATGGGTAGAAGGAAGTGAATTCTGGATTTTGTTCTCAATCCATCCCTGGTTACTCCTCTGCCCTCCCATCACACTGGCCAGCACCAGTGATCCTGCAATCACTCTTAAAGCCAGTGCGGTCAAAACTAACAGATCCTTCAACGATTTCTAGTGGGATGATTTTTTTTCTGACTCATTTTGACAGTATCAGAGTGCAGGGTGAGTACTGATACAGCTACATCTGCATGCTCAAGACTGGAGAGACAGAACACTCTGTCAGGTGTAAAGACAGAACACTTTATTCCTTCACAGCAATTACACCAAAGTTTAAGTGGAAAGGGTCTAAGAAGAGATATTCAACAGCACAACTGCCTTTTGTCAAGCCAAGCCCAAGGCTGTTTTGTGCTGCACAAATCCTAGAGTCTCATCTATTCACAACGTTTTCTTAACTCATAGATGCTACTTTAAACAGCCTGGATGAGCGCACAGCTGGGTTTGCCACCTTTTATTCAAACAGGGGAAGCATGGACCAGTAATGTGTTCCAGAGACTGGAAATCAGGATGTTTTGATTTGAGATAAAGTACAAAACATGTGTGAGTGACCAAAGACACCCTGCCTGAGCCTTTCAGGAAATAAGTGATTTAAGACTTTTTACCATAAGAGCAAGAGTTTATTGTCAATAAACCATTGTTTACTGTCTACACAAGAGCTGTGGCTACTACTTTATTCAAACATTCATATTTTGTCTACTTAATCCATTCCAAGTCGCTGCAAACAATTTCCCTTTCATCAGTCGTGGATGCTTGGGAAAGGATCCCGTCTGTCTATATGGCATTTAAACTGCACCTTGACATCCCAGCATGTCCAGGGCTCCAACCTGCACCTCCAGCCCTGCATGTGCGCTGACCTGAGGAGTCACCTCTTCCCTGCTCCCTTCCCAGCTCCAAGGGCAACCAGCAGGATTCCTGCATCACTTGGCTGAGGCTGTGACATGAATCCCACCTTTCATGAGTGTGGCCCCTGTCCATTCAGCTCATGCAAACTTCACACTTGAGCTCCTCTCTAGAGGCCCCAAGATGAACCCATGGAGTACCAGCATGGTTCAGACAGATGCTGAGTGTCTGAAAAACACTGAATTTCATTTAAATAAAAGCAACCATAAAGCCTACAACAATCCATGGCGAAAATCTAGTTCTTCTCCAACCTGTGGGCTCATCATAGAAAGACTGACCGCACTGGGAAAAGTCATTATCTTGTTGATTGTAAAAAAAAATTCCAAATACTCACAATCAGATTTATTCCATGATTTAGGAAATTACTAAGTCATCACTATAAACAGCACTCTGTGTCATGTACTGAAACACACTGTAATTAAACTGCAGCAGAGCAGAGTTGTGCCAGGAATGAACAGCGTCAGGAGCACAAAGTGGCCAATGTGGATTTGCAAGAGATCATGCAACAATTGTTGAAGGATAAAAAGTATCCATTTGATTGAATTTTGAGCATGTTCATTTCATTTTTAACTGAAGATCAGGACAGGATTCAGGTTAGGAGGATGAAGTAGGTAAAAGAAGTTAATGAAAATAATCACTTACAATAGCAAGGGAGAAAAATAGAGAAATCTAAATACATTCACTGAGATTATGTAAATATAACCAGAAACAGCTCAAGGATCTGCAGTGAACAATCCCACACTGGTAATGAGCCTAATCCAAAGCTCATCAAAATCAAGGTCTTTCCACTGACTTTTCCATTTGTGACTGCACAACAAGCAAAACTTTTCCCATTACAGACTGTTTGCTACAAAATCTTTTCTGTTTCTCTACACATTTTTCCACGGTTCTTAATAAAGTGATTTTCTTACATTATGTTAATATTTAAAAAAAAAAAGAAAAGAGAAACCCTTAATAAATACACAATGAACCCTGAGGTAATTTTCCTAAAATAATTTTTTAAATAAACTGCTCTGTACAAACTTCAAAATGTGCTTTGAAACTGAAGACTGTGGAAAAGTTAAAGAAGTGATTGCTGATAAATAGTTCCATATGATTTATCGAATATAATATCCTTCCCCCCACAACAGAATGCTTTTTCAGATCTTAGGGCATGGACTTTTTGCCTCCTAAGAGATGTGTGCTAAGGTTTAATAATGTATATGCTAAAGAGTTTCTTCCAGTTCCAGAACAACCTATACCTATCCAGAATCAGAAGCACAGTCCTAAATCAAAATATCCTTTAGGATAAATTGGTGGAGTTGTATAGAAGTGACTTTTAGAAAATACTTTAAATGTTCTCCCTTGCTGTTGGAGCAGGAAGGATGCCCTTTTTTGGTTATGGCAACACCCAAAGGTTTATCAGTTGTTCAGCTAAAATCCACAGAAATTTTCCTGGGGTCTGAAAGAGAATGGTAGCCGTCACTGCCTCACAACATCATCAAATATATATGATGAATATATATTATGAAAGAGTAGATGGAGAGCTTTTGATGGTAAGATTATAGAATACTGTCTCTCAAGAGCAGCTCTGAGGAGCCAGACCCTCTCCCCTCTTTTAGAACAGGTCATGTAAAGCCTTTCAGTGTGTTGCTCTGGGCCTTAGAAACATGTTATCTGGAATGACTCAACATGTAAAACAAACCCCAAACTAGGCACCTTTTCAGCTTCCCTGCACGGCTGTATTGCACCAGTTGCCTTACAAAGCACTTGGAAGACCTCCCTGGATAAGCTGTTAAACTCTGGTTTAGCACATGCACAGATACCTCACACTGGCTGTATAGGATTAGTGCTCTCTGACAGAAATTATCCACATTTAAACAGACACAGGCACATCCATATGGAAAACCCTCAGGTGTAACTTTCCTCTCCTGCCAGAGCAGCATGACTTTGTGCTTAGGAAACTGCCTTCAAAACAAGAGGAACAGAAACCCAAACTTTGTGCTTGGGTTATTGCAAATCATGTGAGGAATTGGAATATAAGGATTCCAAATTGGCATTGCTTAGGACACATGTAAACCAACAGAGGTCTGATGCCTGTTTTACGGATGGGCAGCAGCTCCAGGTCAGAAGCCACATACCTCGGTAAGGTGAAATCACATGAGTTAATCCAACCTCTCACACAGCCCTTGATCTGACCATGATCTCCAAGCCCACTCAGGCAGAATGTAGACAGGAACAGGCAAATCCATCTGTACCAATTTGTCAGACGTGAACTCAGATGAGTTCACAGTTCTTGGAAGGACATGAGGAATGTTCCTTTCCAAAACCCTTGGCAAGGAAATGGATGTGCTGAGCTCGCTGAGCTCTAAACAGGAAACGGGTTCTTCACTCTCAAGTGGGTCTATGAAAAATGTCATCCTGAAGTGACTGTAATGCCTCTGTTTGCATGCAGCAAGAAGATGCCAGAAATTCAGGTGAGAGCACACGAAGGCCCTAGGGGCAAGATGCTTACACGGAGCCGAATGGGGCAACTGAGTTTCAGGTTCCTCTGGATCAGCACAGCTGATATCTAACTGCTAGAATCTTCCAAAGGTACCAAACACCAGGCCTTTAGGAGAGTCTAAGCAAAAGACAGAGGGCAGGGAAAAATACTGTGAATGTTCATCTTCAAACCTTCAGAACTATGAACCAGCATGAAAACACATTCTGTAAGAAGATTAGATAATAGTACATTTGGATGCGGAATGTTGTCTCATCGTGTGACACATCTCTGCAAAGGCACATAAATGTCCCCAGATGTCTCAGTAGACCCAGGACTTTGCTACCAAATGCTCTTTCAGCTAAAAATGGGGGACTAGAATGAGATGATCTTTAAGGTCCCTGCCAACCCAAACCATTTTGTGATTCTATGGACAGTACCGATCACAGAGATGGGGAAGAAGCCATCTGAGTACAAACATGTGGGACTCACTCACAGGTTTTGTATTCTTCTGTTTGTTATAGGAACAAAAAGTTGAGTGTGGGTGGGCTGAGAGCCCCTCACTCAGACAGTGGGGAGGTAATAAATCATAGGTGGCTCTTCAGGGCCACCTGTGATTTTTAAATGCGGCAAGCCCTCTTTCTCCTTACTCTGTGAATGTACTTTCTATCTTCATCTCAACCTGGCACAGATTTCTTGGGAAGGGTCTCACAACCCATAAAGCTCTTCCTTGGGCAGGGAAGCCCACGGGTCTGAGAGAACTGGCTGAACCACTCAAGTCTGGTCTTGCTTCGATGATGGGCTTTTAGTTTTGACTCCACATATGCTTTGTTCCTTGGCTATTACACCCCTAGATCCCTCTTGGTTACCCCAAATTCCCATCACAACTTAGTACATGCAAGGAATGTCACATCTTTCAGCACACTAGTTCTGCTCCCCTGACTGCAACAGGCTTCCTTTGAGGCAACTGTTGTCTCACCCTTCCTTGGCACTTTTTACCTGTCACTGCTTTCCACATTTCTCTTTCCTGCTGAGATTTCCCAGTGGGGATTTCTTAAAGCCCTTACTCCCAGCACAGAGAGGAAGGTGGCAGAGTGCATTGATCCCATCATGGCCTAACTCACACACACTTCACACAGCAGTTTCTGTGATTCCTCCATCCGCTGAAAAGGGGTTCCCGTGTTGATTTATAAACTTAGGAATCGAATGCCTCTCACAGTCCTGGTGAGTAAACAGGCTCAGCCTCCCCAGTAGCCTCATAGAGCTACATATGGTAAGCAGATCTTCACAAAGGCTTTTGTCCATATTTCCCATCTGTCAGCCACTAGGAAGACAAACTATGGCCAAGGTTACCTTATCAGTGACCCCCAGCCTCTGGCCTTGCTTCAGTAGGCCCCAGAGATCTCAGAGTGTCCATTCCCAGCCACACACAGATACTCTCCCCTGCCAGGCTTTTTGCCCTGGTAAACATTTCAGTCTTTTTCCCTGGGAAACAGGGACTGCAGAGCATGGAATTAGCTGCATTAGCCTCAGGGGCATCCCCAGAGAGAGAACATTAACCTGGAATCAGACATTTTTCACTTTTTTCTCTATGCTGTAGACTTTTGTAAGCCTACCTACCAGTTTGATCTCTGCCCGAGGAGGTGAATGGCATCCTTGTCTCTCCATCACCAAGACACTATGGCACATCCTACATGCACAGAGGAGTCAGTCCGGGACAAGGGACATCCACCCTGTGCACTTCTACCATGAATAACAACCTTTATTTGTCTCTCTGTCTCTCCTGCCTCAGCAGGAGTCTGCTGTTGATTACTGCTTGCTCATAAAAAAGTCTCCTCTGCTATCTTTATGAAGATGAAATATGTGCTGCTATGTTTGCAATTATGAAGGTTTAAATGAAATCTTAGTTGCAAGAAGAAAGTATTTCTAGTCATATTTACACTACCTAGAATGAGTAATGACAATACACATTATGTCAGATGTCAGAGCGTTTGTTGTTGCTGCTGTTGTTACTCTTTTGACCAGCTCTTAAGCCATAATTGAAGCCATTTATAGAAATATAATTACACTGTAGTCCCTCTTTGTTTCATATTTGCAATAAAAATCAACAAGCTAAACTCCGCCTTAGCCGCAAAAGAGTTAATGTAAAGAATAACAGTGGGAACCATGCTCTTCTCAAAGGGATATTTATTTGGTTTTAAAGGACTCGTTCCTCATGCAAAGAAAATGAAGGTTGGAAACAGAAGAGAAACATCTGCCTCCTCCAAAGTTATGAGAAACTGTGTTGCACATTCCTAACCTTTCTCCTATCCTTTTGGCCAAATATCAATTACTTTTCTTTTAAGGTAACATATACATCTGGGCAACTGGGCAACTACCACATAAGAATCACTCTTCAGAGCTGAACAGAAATGGATTAACTGAAAAGAAAGGGCATAATATATTTTCACTGCTGGGAATAAATTTTGCAGTTACCAGAGAGACATCTTTCTGGATGAGAGATCTGATCTTTTCTGGTCTTTAAGACCTAGGAAAGGTACAGAATTGCTGCAGCAGACATTTGATTGCTTTGGGATTTGGAGCAAAACTCAAAAAAAAAAAGTCTTTAAAACTCTTCTGACATAATTTGCCCAAAAATTTTACCCATTTCTGGGTACATATCCCATTTCTGTGGACATGTCACCCATGGTCCCAGCCACATAGGTTTGAGGCTTGCTTTGGGTAATTTGGGTAAGTGTCCATGTGGATATGACAAGATACATGGAGGAAACTGAGCAAAAGTTCACATATTATTTACTACATTCTGTGGCCCCAGCCATTTTAGCAGGGGAGAGCTGGATAAAAAGACTGTCAAGAAATTCTAGCATATCCAAAATGTACTACCAAAATATTTTTATGCTTTCAACAACTCCAACTGAATGGATATTTTCATTTAATCAAACTGCTTTTCCATCTTTTCAGCTGCCTTTCCTATCTATTTAGAGGCATTTTCTTGACTGGCTGAATGCAACTGTAAAAACATCAGACTAAAGCACTTAAAGACACCAAATAATGCTTTTGAGAACAGGTAGCTTTACAGAGTCCAGAAGGAAATAGCTGAAAGCTAAAATGTTTGGTTTATTCTGCAGGAGTGGGGCATAATGAAAACAGCTGGAAACAATTTTGATGGCAAGCTTCTTTTATACATCTCAACATCTCCCTAACCTCAGCATTCACCTTGAGTACAAATTGCCCCAGCAACTTGCAGTACAGGATTAAGAAACTATTGCTTATTTAAATACAGATTTGCTGGGGATATCCACAGGAAATTTGAGGAGCTACTTACTGAATGCAGACCATTGTTTGTGTTACAGCAGCACGGACCAGACTCCAGCAAAACCAAGCACAGTGTGCATGGTACTGTACAAATTTTGGAGGTACCCTCCTGAGCTCAAATTGCCATAATTTTCCACTATTACTACATCACCTAAGGACTTAGATCTTCATGTTGAGTTGAAAAGCTCCTTTTTGCCCCAAAGCTGTCCCAACCCCATGCAGCTAATACCCAAAAAAAGGGTTCTCATCAGCTGCAGCAAATGGGGGCTGTGGGCTCAGAGGTGAACGTGACTGGTTCAAGGTTACACAGGCAAGCTCTGGCAGAGCCAAGAGTAAATCTACGTCTCTGGCACCAAAGCCTGTGTCACAACCAAACCCAGTTATTCTCTCTGATCTTGCTTCTCTCTCGCTCGCATAAATATTTGCATGGCTAGAATGAAACCACATTGCATTTTTGTCCCCTTAGGAAAAACAACAAGCACTTAAAATATTTCTGTAGTTTCCCCCTCAACCTTTCTAAGGAGTTGGTGAGGAGAATATGTTTTTATTTTTCTTGGCGAAGAAGAAAACAAGGAGCAGCCCAGGTGGAGTCGGACTCCCTGAAAGCCCTTCATTCTTCAGCTCTGCCTGCCCTGGCATCACTGCAGGACACAGCACAGGCTTGAGACTTCAGGTGAGGGGAGCAGGTCAGCAGCAGTAGGAAGGTTTTTCCAAACTAGTCACTTGAACATTTTCATGGGAAAGTTGTAAATCCATGCTGGATTACCCGTGCCAACCACAGTTCGCTTAAATTGACCCACATCTGATTGCAGTACAAGCATACACTCAATGTCCTAAGCAGGATTGTCACGGAGGATGAACGTGATTAATCCATGCCTCTCTGTCTTTCCCAGGAGCAATGAGAACAGCTCACTCCCTTTAAAAACCATCCAGGGTCATCTCTGGCTCTGCCAGAGGAATTTCACCTGCCTGTGCCAGCGGCGTGTTTAGCTGCAGTACAAGTCCCAGGACATGCTGACATCCACACGGAACAGCCCAAGGTGGAAAAAATTCCCACTTTGCTCCAAGCCCGCATGACCCCTCTCCCGGGAGGATGGCTGGTTGATTTTGCAGGAGTAACCCAGCTCCCTCCCAGCGAGGAGAGACACAAGAGCTGCTTCATGGCTGCTTCCCTGCGAGGGGGCAGAGGGGGAGAGGGAAGGCATGTATGTCTTCAATATGTTTGCCCTTTTTGAGCCTTTATTCCTAACACATGTTTCTTCTTTTATGCAAAACATGTCTCTTCTGTTTTCTGTCTCCTTGATTTGATTTTAAAACGCAGTATTTTTATGGCACGAAGAGATAAAGATATGAAGAGGGGAGGGAAAGTGGTACAAAAAGCAATTAAGTCTGGTGGCTGGTTATTGTAATGTGCTAAGGAACAACCAAAAACATTCTCTTTGAAAAAGGAGCCATTTCTCCTGCTGATATGTACAGGATTTTCACAGCTCCCATTAACACAGCTGGAAACTATCCAGGTAACACTCTTGTCTCGGTCAAAGATTAGACTATCATGACTGAGATGAATGGAAACTTCTCAAAGGAAGAAGCAGCACCACTGCTGGATCACTCCAGACTTCTCAGCCAGTTATTTAGCTCATATTTGTGCTCCAAAACTCTTGTGTTAATACATGAACATTCATAACTGAGGCAATAAACTGCCTTAAGGACCTTTGTTGAGTACATGTATGCTGAACAGCTGAGCAGAAAGAAGTACAGGATGACCCTGGAAGCTCTGCTCTGGGTCACATGGTTTGGCTTTTACAAAAAGAGCTTTGGAGATTTCTGGGATTTCAGGAAATTTACTTCTCTCCATTGATCCAAACCCTAGGGCATATACTATGGTACAACTCTTCCAGGATGTTACTGTCCTCTGCTATCTGACACATCGATATTGCAGAAGTACTCACAATTTTAATTAAACCAGTTTTGTTGGAAATAGAGAAGACCTAGTCAACAGAGTTTTCTGTGATTCATGGGTTATGCAGAAGAACTCAAACTAGGACATGAGATCCCGTTTTCCCAGGGAAAGCACTGCAGGCTGGTAGCATGTGATACCACCTGCCTCCAGGGGACACATTCTTCTTCCCAAGCTGTGGACAGCTTCCACTGAGAATGTCCACCTGTATCCGTGAGCATTTTTAATTCCTCTTCAGTCCAAGTCCTGCTACACTGACCCAGACCTTGACAGACCTTAAAAAAGTGCTGAGCCACCCTGACTCCATCTGCGCAGGAGTGTTGCAACTCCTCCTGTTTTCAAAAGCAGCTGAACCAAGAGCCTCCTCGGCACTCAGAAATCACCCTGAGCTAAGACACTCTGCCAGACCCTCACTGCAGCCTCTACTGCACCAGGGGCTTCTCCCAGGAACATCACACCACCTCAGCACCAGGTCCTGTTAACACCTGGAAGGATTTAGGGAAGTACAGCTCTCTGCACGCCATGGGCTACGAGCGTGTTCCAGAGCACAGACAAGCGCCTGGGTACTGGTGACAGAAATTCACACAAGCTGCTACAAGCTGGGACTACTTGTACTAATCTAGTCATAATGTTAAAACAAACAATTTCCGGACTGCAATTATTGCACCTCATAGAGAAGTTGCACAACACTGAAATTAACAACTGCTCAAGTGCATTTAATTACTAACAGATACCTTTAAACTTGTGGTTAGGAAACTGTTAGCCATTTCTGAAGCATGTGCCCCACAATTCAGTCCCACTCTGAAGCATTTTCAGAATCTGCTGATCCATAAAAAGTACCATTGGAGAAGGTTTATTTTGGCAGAGGTCTCGGTTTTGTCCAGCAATCTAATGGTGTCCGTTAACACACCATTACATACCTCGTTAACATACTTGGCAACTGGGATTTCCCCTCAAGAATAAAGAAATCATGTGTAAATCATAATTATTGTCCGCCTGGCAGTATCAATCATCGCACACAAGGCACTTGTTCTAATTCTCTACCCACAAAATAGTTCCTTGCAAATGCAGCTGGGGTTCCCCTTGCACATGGCACCTTACAAGGAAATCACCAGCCAAGCCCATGTGCAGGGAGTTTATAACAGGCAGCTCCTATCAGGATGCAGAGCCCTGGAGGAACAGCCTGTGTTAGGTTGACAACAACATATTCTCATCATGTACATGAGATAGGGATTATTTGCAGAGCAATCCCTGCCCTTAACCTGCATATCCTCCAAAAAGACACTGAAATCTATTCCTTTTCCTCTGTGGATGCCTTAGGAAAACCATGAAATTTTAAAAAAGCCTGTATCTTTATGAGAATTATGGTGTGAGTGTGCACTCCATGGGTTTTGCACACTCTTGTTTTATTCCAGGTGCTGTTCAGCTGTAGAGTTACTGACTTACATCTTTGCTTAGATCATAAGCTCTTTTGGGATTCCTTTGGAGAAACCTTGCAGAGAAGGTTCTCTTAGTAGTGGAATTCAGCACTAGATTTTTGAATGAGTTCAGCTCCACGCTGTGACACCCAAGTTGCAACCCAGGCTTTCAGCAGAGGTTGGAGCTGGTCCTCAAAAGCTCTGCTAAGGTGGCTGAGAGGTGACAGCACAAACTACTCCCTCTGTAAGTGTGTACACAGGGGGGTCTCCACTCCTAGAACTGAAATCCAGGACTGGTAGGTGAGATTTCATTCCCTGAGTTGATGCATCTGATCAGGTAAAAAAGATTTTCTCACATCCAAAGTCATTCTCAAAACTGTGAGTTGAACATTTAAAAACACAGCGGTGATAAAATAATAATACCAACAATATTGCCAGCAGATGTGGCTGCCAAGCAACATTATCTACTTCACAGTTTATTACATACACTTGATAGAAAACACTTGCAGCAAGAGAGATTGGCATTACACCCAAAGAAAAAATTCCACTGTGCAGTTAGAGCAAACTGAGAGTGGAATTCTCAAGCACTTCAATTTGTTGGGAAGGGAATGGAGTAACAACCATCACATACCTCTCAGAACAACACTGCTCTGGGGCAGAGACAGTCTGGCTAATCTTGAGATCGTGCTTTCTAGAACTCTGATTTCCACTCCCTAACACAAAAATGGCATCATCATGAAGTGCACACCTCACTGCCTGGCTCATCAATCCCTCAACAGGAAAGGATGGATCAGCATCCACATCAGGCAATGAAGCAGCATTCTCAGCATGCTCCTGACAGCCCCTGACCTTCAGGGAGGAAAGAAAAGCAGCCTGGACTCACCAACTCCATTGCCTGTGCATTTGCTAAAGAAAGAGAAATCAAAAAAAGTTCCTGCTTCCTGCATCACCCCTTGCTGTGCAATGTAGTGGTGGGGAGTTGGAGACAGTATTTACATATAAAAATAAAATAAGGAAGAAGGAATTTCCACTAGAAAATAAAACTTCTTTCATAATTGCAGCTTGGGAGTCTCATGACAGTAAAGAATATATTTATTTTCTGTGTTTGCATTTACACTTCATCTCTGATTCCTTCCCAATACTCCCACCTTGTATTGCGTGTATAAAAAGAGATGTACTAAAGACTCCAACCACAGCCTGTAGTATTTTCAGGCCTTGATGGAAATCTGCAGTGTATTTTCCAGGCTCGTAAATCTCAAGAGAAGTGTTTCATTATTCTGTTCAGGCAGTGTGGAATATCTGAGCTACAGATCCTCTCGGATGTTTCCTTTCTAGGCCATTCCATAGACCAGCAACATTTTGCATTTCAGAAGTGCCCTTAAATTCTTTCACCAGCCCATTCCTCTTCAAACAAGTTGGAAGTGAAAATTCCTCTTTCAAGTCCCTTACGATAAATTGTAACCTCAACATTCCAGCCTGAAAGGAGCATTTTTCCTCTTCAAGCACTTTGCCTTATAGGTAGATGAGGACAAAAGCCATGACCTTCTTCAGCAAACTCAGGACACCAGCAGCCAAAGTAAATAGTTTTTACAGTGTTTTATTGTGCCTAAGAGTAATACACATAGTTTTCTTCAAGAAAGAGCAGCAGTGACCCTGATACCTTCACTATAAGTTCATGGAAGCACTAATTAGCAATGGGTCAAAGTTATGAAATTTGTGTAGCAATCCCAATTAGCCTTGTATTCGGTAGTCCTCACTTCAGGACCACCTCATCCAGGCACAAGAATCTGCAAGATCTTTTAATACTTTTATACATGTGCAAAGAATATGAAATCAGCTTTGTTATTAAGCCATCTGGAAAACGTAAGCTGCATTTTAAGAGTGACCATAGGAATTGTGCAAATTCAATGCATTTTTCCAAGCTATTCTCGCTTAGGAAAAAAAAGAGACAGAGAAATACCTCCCAGGGAAAAAGAACTCTTTTTTTCTGACATAAAAATCACAAGGGTAGTGGGTTTGGTCAAAGAAGGCCAAGAAATAGGTGCAGAAACAAGCCTCCTCACTCAGTGCAATACATACTCTCAGGACCAGCTCTAGTTTTTTGGATAACCATCCTTTCTTTCATCAGTGTCACAGAAAGGAGTTTCAGCTTGGGAGAAGAGTTCCAAACTACTGAAGAATCCTCCGAAAAGGGTCCAGAATGTCCATCAGGAGGAAGTGGACACACAGCAATTTGTACAGTGGTTCAATGCACTTTTGGACCTGACTGCTGACATCCCTAAGGAGCTTGCAGGCTAATGGGAATCAAGAGCAGTGCCAGTGTGCTCATAGAGGAAGACAAGTAAAACAAGAGTATCCTCTTTTCTGTCCTTCTTGCAAAGCTTCTGTCAGAAGAAGGGAACTAGGGGAAAGCAGAGTAAACCAACTAGGACTAATCATCAAGCAATAGACGGAGATTTGCTACACCTTTTCCATCTGAGAGAGGGTAGGCCTACACTGAAAGATGAAGTCTTTTACTTTAAGTGATGAATGAAAACATAACTGATAATTCAAACCTGCCATGGGGGAAGTTTAAAGAAGGGTTGCCCCAAATGGTTTCAGTGTGTTAAAAAGCTACTGCCAGGAACATGGATATTTTTTTCCTGTGTTTGTTGGTTGCTCTGCATTTAAAACATCTCTGTATGTTTGTTTTTCTTCCGGTCTTTTGTGGTTGCTTTGTAAACATCTGGGCTGGTTTTGCAGTTCTTTGTACGAGAAGAGTGTGTGTGTGTTAGTTTTGCCGGTGGCTCTTATGCAATATTTGTGGGGATGAAGGAATTGGTTAAAACAGTTCCTTTGAAAAGCCGTCCCAACACAAAACTGCTAACAGGAATATTTCATGAAATGTCCTCTTCCCTCTTCCATGATGGACCATCAATTTCTCTGACTAGGTTAAAAACAGAGCCCTCTCTTTTGGCAGTGATTACTCAATATGACATTTACTCCTTGCAATCCCACATTTCTGCTGAGTTTCGTGGTGGTTGTAAGTCACCAAAGGCCCCATACGTCCTTTCAGTCTAAATGAGCTGGCACAGAGGAGAACATCTCCCAGGAATGGGGCCTATAGATTTTTTTCTCTAGTATAGAACACCTTAATCCAGCATAAAAACATTAATCCCTTCCCAGTACTGTAAGAGTGAAATTTAGCAGCAGAAAATATATTGTTCAATTGTGTTTTCCCACAATAGTATGATGAGTTATTTGACAGCCAAGTTCCTAATACTTTTAAGCTCCTCTGACTGGTTAACTTCCCTTCAGTTACCAACTTTATATTTCTTCAAGCTAATTCTCCTCCAATAAATTAAGACTTCTGGAGCTTTTAAGACCCAAGAAAACACTTTGTCTGTCAAACTCTACTTTCCTGTACAACCTAGATCATAAATTTTTACTAGCATTTCCTACTGTAAAATCAAGGGGTTTAGTTGTTCTGCCACAGGTTTTCAACCATTTGGTGTGGATCAG
The DNA here is from genome assembly GCA_013390025.1 of Pitta sordida. Taxonomy (NCBI): domain Eukaryota; kingdom Metazoa; phylum Chordata; class Aves; order Passeriformes; family Pittidae; genus Pitta; species Pitta sordida. Next base: position 418,846 of record WEKX01015800.1, on the reverse strand, counting down.
ACCTGTCTTGTCGGTGCAGAGCCCATCATGCCCTGCATCAGCTGCTGATCCCTTCCCATTCCTTGAGGTGTCAGCTCCTTTTCCCATCTGAGGTGAGGGCTTACATCAGCCTTGTGGGAGATCACAGGGAGCTGGATTTTAAAGGAGAACCCCCCACCTCATTTCCCTTGTCCCCCAAATGGAGGAAAGGCAGAGGAGAGAAGAAAGGTAAAAAGGGAGGAGGCTCTGTGTGAGGAGAACTGTGGACAGTGAGTTGGAAAGTTCTGCAGGAGAAGGGGAGTTGAACCGGCTGAGAGTAGAGAGGTCAATATTATGGTGCTACGTGACTTGTACATTAAAACCTCTTAACAGGCTCTTTCCTCATGAAAAAAATAATCTCATTTCACAGATTTTCATGATTACCAAGTTCCCCCCTCCTCCATTCAAAAATACCCCCACAAAGCTCGGTCTTCTTAATTTGCCTGGTCACAAATGGGAACAAGCTGCACTTTCTAAATAAATATTTTATGGGGTTTTTTTCCTTCTCTTCAACAACAGAGTTCATGTAACAGATTATCTGAACCAAATGGGTTTACAGTTCCCTACTTCCCCAGCTCCTCACCAGTAAAACTACCACAGCAGAGACAGACCACACTTCAATAGCGGCAGTGGGGTTGAAAGAAAATGTGGGGTTTACTCCACTTTGAAATTGGGTCAGTTCACCCACATTTTATTTACCACTAGACCACCAGTAGTATCACATACAGCTCTGCTTCTCAGGAGCCATACAGGCTTTTATTTTGCACCCATGGCCCAAACACTAAACTGGCTGGTACAGTTTCAGGGGAAGTGCTGGATTTCTACACAGAAATAGAGGGCAAGTGTGGACACAGCGCTCTGAGACAGATCAGTGATTACCCAAGGACAGCCACCATTCAAACTTCTCAATGTTTTACATCTTTAATGTCTTCCTATGGCTGTGGTTGCAAGTAGTCTAGATATGTAGGGGAAAGAAGCAGTGAAAGAAAGAAATGAGAAAATTATGCTGTCACAAAAAAATGTTATTCTGATTGTTACTGTAGTTAAAGGTAGCAGATAAATCTGTAATTATGAGGAAGGACAATGATGGAGAACTACAGTCCTGGCCTGAAATTTCCTGAGTTCATACAACATCTTGACCTTTTTTCCAGGTCAACATATGATGCAGGAGGTGTCTATTCGGATTTCTTCCAATATTTCCCCTTCTATACCCACAAAACTAAAGAAGTAAAAATAAATAAATTTGGTTATGATTTGGACTGAATATTCATAATAGAGTTCTATTGAATGGGGAGACTGGACCAGATGACCCACTGTGATCCTTTCCAACCTTACCCGTTCTGTGATTTTGTGATATCCCAGCCAACAGGAGTTGCACACAAAAGACTACATGATTTAACTATCCTATCTGTGTTTGCCTATGCGTGCATGACTCTAATCCTCACGTCTTCTTTCTCACTACGTTGAAAGACCTCATTAAAAATTTCAGTACCAGTGAAAGAAAGCAAAGGTAGCAGAGACAAAACTTCTGGTTCTGTTTCAAATTAACTTTCTTTCTGTTATTTGGCTTTGTACAGGTGAAAAGACACTTTTAGACGGCCGGACGTTTCCCTGAACAAAGAAATAAAACACATTGGCTATGGAAAGGGAAATAAATACACAATGGTACGGACCACACAAGATTAAGAGAGCAAATACAACCTCTCCACCCCCTTCATGATGCCTTGTCTTGTTCATACCATACATGTCAGCATGAGGGTGACAAACATATTATTGTAACTCTGTGATGATGGAGATTCTTACTCTGTTTTGAAAAACCTTGGATGATAAACATCATGGCTGGTAAACACCCCACCAGTGACCCCTGCAGAACTCCATCCCCAGGTAGCAAAAGGTTAGAAAAACAACCCTCTGTAATCATTGAGTGAGACTTATCTGGTAAACAACCATCAATCCCTTCAACATCTTGCTCAACAGATCGTTGCGTTCCATAGTGAGGGTACCTTACAAATCCACAGTTATGGGCTGGTTTGATGATGACTTGATTTGCTCATGTGCTGATCACAAACTGATGTAATACCATGAGAATAAAGCAGAAAGAAAGAAAAAGCCTTGAGGGGCTTAAACACTAAGCAATCAAGAAAAATATTAAAATGAACATGGAAATAAACTACAAGATTAGAACTTCATGAAGCAACAATGGGAACAATGGCAAAAACCCGGAGCTCTCTGTGCCAAAATGGGAATTCTGCTCACATGCATTCAGATTTCTAAAAAAAAACCCCATATATATATATGAAAGTGACAAAGCCAGGCTCTACCTTCAAGAGGGAAGGCTTCTTAAGAAGGAAACACATTGACTCCTTTTGAGAGAACAAGTGAACCTCGCTACCACAAAAAAAAATCTTCAGAGAAGTCCAACCTGCAGAGTCTTTGTTTTTGCTTGACTCAGTATTAGATCTATTTCAAAAAATACAAATAGGTCAAATGTAGATCAGTGTCCAATCACAAGAGTAAAATTCCAGTTCTTCTGCCTGTATATAAATGCAAACTTTGACACAATCTGGGGAAGCCATATACTTCACTTTTGTCCGTCTTTGAAGATCTCCAGAGTTGAACAAACACTGTGTGTTTGGAGTCTGGAGTGTGTTCCCAGCTCCAGAAATGAGGAGAAAACATATGTGTGTCCCAAGAAGAGGGAAGGGGATCTGAATATATGCCAAAGGGAGAAGAAATACAAAATTCCAAAAGATAATGTTTGTTAAGTTGCTTTTAGGCTGAAACCTGAATTTCAATAGTTTTTCTCACAGAAGAGACTAGTTTGTTGAAAGCCAGGTGTCTACCCAACAAACAGTCTGAATTATGACAAGAGGTCTCATGTACTACCTTGCCAAAGCTGATCAGATTAGCACTGTTCGTTCACACAAACAGTACAGACCCGAGATGAGGCCTCAAATGTTCATGAGGGGACCCAGCACCTGGAAATAACTGATACACAGCCATTCACACGGACACAACATCTTTCCTCCAGGCGGAAACACTGGGTCTCTGCTAATCCTCCCACTTCCACTGTGGCTTTCTTAGTGGTTCCTGATGTACATGGGTGCATCTTTGGCCAATTATTAAAAAATAACGTGACTGTGCAAGGGAAACAGACTTAATCTGGCCAGAGGTAACTGAATAAAACATGACTTCAGACAGAGTCCCTCTTGGTTTTACACTGTCAAGCAGCCAAGGCTACAGCTTGTAGCTGCATGAGGTGCATAGCTGAGATAAACAACGGCTGGTGACATTTTAGGCCAGCTGAGGTAATAAATGAACATTGACCTCCATCACTATCTCAGATGAGTGGAAAATATTGGTCAATTGGCAACAAGTTTCCATGGGCTGACTTAGGATAACAGACCATGCCCTGCTTTTTTTTCTGTTTTCATTTGGAGCTTTGAATAGCTTTTTGTTGAAGAAAGCCTTTAAACCATAGAGCACACACAGAGCTCCAAGCCATCAGAGGCAAAACTTGGGTCAGGAATGCTCTGACCTTGATACAGGACAGATACAGGGTTGTAGATTACCATTATTTTTTTCCAATGCCAAAATGAGTTCTCCATGCCGTGCTCACAAGAGAGGAAGTCATGATAAGAAATGTTTACATGCAATGCAAAGGTCTTTAACATGAGGGTATGGCCAGGGACTGGCACCATTGTCTGACCCAGCACAGACCAGATCCAGAGGGGCTGCAGGGGCCACTACAAGACAATTTTCCCTGAGGGATATAATGCAGTCTTTGTTGGAGACATACAAATCCCAGCATGCCAATTCCTTTTGGATATCTGCTCCAGCACCTGGGGCAAAGTAATGGGCCACAGACGTGCCCTCAGACCACAAAACAAAGTTCAAACAGGCTATGGGTGAAGCAGTAGATGAGAACTCAACTGGGAAACAAGTGCACACACACACACAAAGGAAAAAACATGCCAACGAGGCCAAGGACGGGGTGGGGGAGCTGTTTACCTCCCACCAGAAACAGCCTGAGTGTCTCTGAAAAGCAAATGAAGCCAAGAATTGCTGTTGCATGCCATGGTCTGATCTGCATTGACAGTCTCTTTCCTTCAAACTGGGTACCCACTGGTGAAACAAAAGTTTTGCCTAGACCAACCTCCCAAAGATACAGGACATCTTCTTGCTCTACAATGCAGGGCTGACCAGAAGTGACAAGCAAACTCTGTTATGCTCACCTGCTGCAGGTCTGCACACCAGGCCTGGCAGCGGAACACAAAACCTAAGGTCATCCAGATGAAGCCAGAGGGATGAAAAGGCATCATTTACCAAAATGTCTGCAAGACTGTGTACCCTGGAGTATCACTGTGAGTTTTCTGGTACAAAGAAACCATTGAGGTGAAAGAATCAGGGTAAAGAATTACTCAAATCTGATCCAGTAGGGTCTTTCTAATCCCCATGTGGCCCTTCAGATATTAAACAGAGATGGGGTTTGTCTGCAGGTTTGTGGATTAGACAAGAGTTTGACAACATGGCTGTGCTCAGCCTACCTGGTCTGCATGAAGCTTTTCTGCTATAGTGGTAGCCCAAAGTGGATTCTGTGCCTGCCTGCTCTAAACCCTTTCAAGGATGGGAATACTTTCTTCAAGTCCGTCTTTCTTCTCATTTTGAAATCACAGAAAGAGAAACGTGATTTTCTTTGGCAAAGTTTCTTAGTTTGCCTTGCTGAAGATGGAGTAACCAAAGCAAATGAATCAGGAGCAAGATGAGTAAGTCCACATCTATCCAGTTGATAACCATCTTACAAAGCTGTTTGAGGGCAAAAAAAGTACGTTCTTCTGTATTGAATCAGGACATCATAACTGCAAAGTGTTCCAAGTTAAACACATTCAAAAACTGTTTGACTCATGTTTCACATTTAATTCTAGATCTCTAAAAACGTTTACAAAAGCAAAGCTTGCCTGGACTAAACAATTGAACTGCATGAGGCACGTGGCATTGGCTCAGGCTTCTCTGGCCAGCTTTCTAAATGAAGTGTTTGGAAATAAGAGAAACACAGAGATTTGGAAGTGGAATGGATAAGAGATTTAGTTTCTCCTTTTATAAGAGAGTCCTGGGTAAATCTGAAGGAGCCTGCAAAACTTCAACAAGACATGCCTTAAAAGCAGCAGCAGCTCTGTCCACATAGACCAGAATTATTAAAAGCAAGGCAAAAGAGAAAGGTTCAACACATGGCTGGAGAGCTGCCGAAAAGCCCCCAGTCGTGATGTAGTGTTTGGACTCAAGTCATGTTAACGGGGCAAAATAAATCTGCAGAGAGTAAGACAAAGTCTGAACAGGGCAGACTTAGCCAAGAAGGCCCAAAACTGGTCTCAGATTAAACTGGTGGGTATTTCAAAAGGGAAGTATTTGGAAATCTAATTCTCTATAGTAAGAGCTGGCTGTGCTGCTTTGCTCAGGGTTTATTTTGAAGGTCACACGTGCACTAAAGTACCAAGGGAGCAAAATCCGAGTGATCAAGAGAATGGCATAGCAAAGAGCACTATAAAGACTTCATTTCCCTCACAGGTTCTACAATGGGCAGCTCAGTTATTGGCAGTGAGGATGTTATTTTTAATGTAAATATTTCACTTTCAGCACAGCTGAACTGGGAGGGATTATAACAAGTAATGAATGAAGCTCCAAATACCTCTCCAAGCCAAAAAACCCAGTGATGGCATGCAGAGCTGAATCCTTCCAATCATCCGGAAAAAGATGGAGAGGATTTTGCACGACTCTTAGTAATTACTACTTCCAAAACTGCCAGCGATGCCTTTTCCCACCCGTCTTGGTCAAGGCAATTATTCTTCCAGGTTCTCACTCTTGGCCCACACCTCCATTGTCAAGTCAATGGAAGAATGACAACATCCACCAGCTGCCTGGACAACATCCAGCCTGGATTATTACAATAAGCTCGCATGAGAAACAGGATTAGAACAGCAAGGAAAGTCTACTGATAAAGCTGCCCCATTTGTTTTGATTCAAGATATTAAAGTTGTTCAGTAAATATCTGTTGTATGTGGGAGACTTCCCTGCACCCTGAACAGCTCCATGGCATTTGATCAGCTTCTGCTTCATTGCAAAATAAGAGAGCTGGGGGGTGATAGCTAGGTCAGTCTCAGTGAAGGTTTTCTAGGCTTAGCTTTTGTATCATTTTCTCCTTGGTGCACTAGTAAGTATTCCTAAAAAATACCTACAACATGATAGGGATTGAAAGATCTTTGTGCAGGATATCACTGTTTAATTTATGGCTCATCATATGTTCCCCTTTCTTGTAACAATATAACTAGAATTCATACTCTCTTAAAATATGGTCCAGCCAGATGGGTTTGCATATTTACAAGTCCAACAATGAAATATTCAATGTAGCAATTGCTTATATCACATTCATTTTGTTAAAGGTCTCCCTGGAGTATTCTTCCAAAAACTGGGAAGACCACCCTGCACTGAAAACACAGGATAACACTGGACTGTGCAAACTGATTTGTGCTTGAAGAATTTATGAATGAAATTGTACAGCATGGCTCCTCATCCTGCAGTGTGCAGAGAACAGACCCAGGGACTAAGCAGGTCCCCATGAGCACCACATACCTACCTGCCCTCTGAGTTGATAAATGAGATAATAGCAGACAACATCATCTGTTTTATCCTCATCATCATAATATGACCACCTCTCCGGCCTTGTGACCATCTCTTTGGCCTACTTTTAACACCTTTGTGGTCTCACTGATATCGCATCCAGGCAAAACCCGACCTTATGAACTCTTCTGTTCTTCTTCTCTTTCTTATTTTCTTGCAAGCACTTAGTAAAACAGATTCTAGAGAGCAAATTTCTGATGGTCAGATGTGAAGAAGTAACATAAGAGAAATTAATTTTGAAGGAAAACAAATACAGTGCTTGGCTGACCAACAACCCTCCCACGGCTCACAATACAGCCTATTTTTGTGAGAGAACAGAGATACTTTCTACTGTCTTCTGAACAAGTGCATTTTCTGGTCTGCAGGATTTTATGACCGATGTGGCTTTTGTTGCCATTAAAATAAAGCATTTAACCCTCACCTTTAGCCTTGGTTTTGGATATGAGACCGGTGAAAAACCAAAGCAGTGATTACAAATTGTTCCCTGTTCCGGGCAGAATAATGAGTGCAGAAAACACAATCCCAAGTGCCAAGCAAAATGACTAAGATTAGTATTATTTGTCATTACAAGTGCAGAAAGAATACTAGCTGCCAGATGCTCTGAGCAAGGATGTGAAATCCATATTTCTTGCACTTCTTTTTTTGTTTTGACAGCTAGAAATAATATTTTTCAATTGCTAGATCAACCCAAAAATTATGGCAAAGCAGCCTTAAAAGGCTTCACAGCCGGCAAGACTAACAGAGAGGCAGGAATTTGTGAGCAGCTCCACACACCAACTTTGACCATTCCCATGGAACCCTGGGCCAGGTCCTGACCTCATTCAGATCCAGATAAATCCACAGCCATTTCGGTGGGGATGTGAGATCAGAGTTTGGCTGGTTCTGTTGGCTGAGCTGTGGCAGGTGGGCACTTGCCAAAGAACTTTGTAATGAATCGTGTAAACACCAGGATTGCTCACAACAATTATGTAACCTGCAGTTCTGCTGCTTTTAGAGAAGGATTTACAAAAGGCAACGGTCTCCATGGCTCCACCCATGTGCCATCACAGAAATCCTGTGTCAGATCCACCCCTTCTGAACACAAGGAGTGTTGATTCTGAAATTACATGTGAACATTCCATCTCCATGCAGAAAGGGCAATGCAATAATTAGATAACAAACAAACCCAGAATAAAGAAGTTTTTCTGACCACACAGCCTCAGTTAGTACCATTTCCAGCTCCTCAGCCTCATCTCTACTTATTCCTTCTCTCCAGCATTGAGCTGTGTGGTTTGGGAAGTGCTCTGGACTCTCGGGATTCAGCTCAGCTTAGCCCGAGACATTAAGGGAGAAAATTCCTCATGTGAAATAGATACAAACGGATTCCTTAGACCACCTGGACACTCAGGCAATAGCAATGAGACTGGGCCTGTTCTTTTTGAGTATCGTCTCAAGAACCACTCTTGTTCTTCCACCACACCATCAAATCCCTACATAGCTAATCCTGACATGCTACTCATGTTTCCTCCCTCCCGTCTATACACATCCTTATCACCACACCAGACACTAGTCAACTCTTCTTCCCTCTCAGCTTATGTCCCATTAAGTCATGGATGGTGACAATAACTATGAGAAAAGACCAAATAAAGAAAAGCAGTATTCTACTCTGAAAGAAAACTGCCCACAGTCCTCAAAGTTTAGTCTGATTCCTCACGCTTTTGGATACTTCAAGAAACATGACCATGTTGTAACATACTAAAAGATTTATTGCTAATATGAAACCCATATTTAGTATTGGTTTGGCAGTGTTAGGAAGGAAACCACAGGCAGCTGGCATGGATTAAGTGTTAGTTGCTTGATAAACCTGGAGTTGTCAGAACTTCCAATTTCCCTACTGAATCTGCTGCCATTCAGAGCTAAATATTTTTGAAGGGTGCCTTTGGATGAGCAGGGGTTTGTTCTTCACATCTTAGCTGCAGGGATACCAGCAAGAGATATATGTTTGCACTCATAAAATTTCTATTGAAAACAAGAACTGCCTGCAGCTTCTCTAACATTCTCACTGTGCTCACTGGAAGCAGCTTTAGATGCAGCAGCAGTACCCTTCTTAATCCTGTTAAATCATGAATGTATTACAAACACAGTAGCTCACTGTGTCCTGATACAGCTTCACTATCTGAGATTTCCACTGTTCCAAATTAGAGAATTCTGAGTTTTGTTCCTCTGAATGTCAGAGTCTGTTTATTGACTAGTATTCAACTGTCCTCTAAGAGAAACACAAAGAACTCAGGCTTATGATGCAGCCACCTGAATGACTGTGGAGTTTAATACAGTGCAAAATTTGAGTTAGATATTCCAAATTACCAAATTCACTTCCAGTGACTCACTGGAAGTATTGGAGCTTTAAAATCCTCATTTGCTAGTAAAACGCTGGCACCCAAGTGTTTCCACAAAGCTGACATGCAAGGCTTTTGAGCACCGGCCAAACAAATTAATTTTGGAATTTGAAATAACATCCACAAGGATTTTTTCCTATTTGTTCAGTTCTAGTCACCATTTCTTACTGACATACCTTCTGACTTGAAGTAGAAATGAAGACTGTTCAAAATGCATTACAATTATTCATTAATGAAGTATGGGACAGAACACTGAAAATTGAGATTATTGCCTTAAAAATGTCACTGCAGGTGTCTTGACAATCTCCGTTATCTACCATCCCATGAACAGGGTTTTGCTATCCCTCCACTCCATGAAGAACTGCTTCCTCAGCCTTGGAAACTCCAAGCACTCAAACATCAGGACATTTTATCCTTCTGCAACTCCCAGTGAAATTATTCAGTTTACAGACCAATCAAAAACTAAAATAACCATCATATTCTCAATTCTTGCCTTTTGTTACATATGGCTTACAGAGCTTGTGTTTTTAAGCATTTTCTTGTAACTTTGAGTTGAAAAAGCTTCTAATTCCAAAAGCACCCCAGCATTGCTTGCTTCCAGGAGACGGAAGGAGACCCAAACCTTTACCAATAGCTTTGTGTACATGACATTTCACCCCATAATCATCTTTCTCCAGTGAAGTGAGAAAGCAGATTTACCACAAAGTCACCTCTGGCAGATGATCACCACAAAGCAAAGATGATTTTAAAAAAATCTGTTTGAAGGCATGCAGAAGGTTCCTAACAGGGTGCACTGCTTGCTTGTCATGAGGGAAACATGTCAGAAAACAGGCTTATATTTAGCAACAAATATTGGATTTCACAGCTCGAAATGCAATTACATGCCAGATTTTCATCATCCAACCTTCCATTAAACCTCAGATACTGATAAGAGTCATATGCCAACCCTTAAAAAGTGACTGCTGCTAAACAAATAGTTTGCTTTTCCGTGTAACATTGCAAGGGATCGAGAACAAGGGATTGAGAACAAGTTTGCTTTTCCATGTAACATTGCAAGGGATTCCCTTGAGAACACAACTGCTTTGAGCTCATCCACAACAGCTCTAATTAACTGAAGGCCAGCGAAGAATCATCCATACAGCACTAGTTTTGCACAGGAATCTATAGAAGGGCCATTGACTGAACATGGTTTAGTTAAAGAGCTTTAAATCATCCCCGGGTAGGCTCAGGAGGAAAGGAGATGTGACCATGGGTCAGGGACTCAGTGCCTTCAACAATATTAGACTAAACTGGTCCTGGCACACTCAGTCTATTGCAGCGTTAATTCCATGTATGGAGAATTCACTCACCACCAGCTGCCAAGACAAATGTAGGTAGCCAAGAGAAGGTTGATCTGTGGGCATCCATTCTTCAGTTGTCTTTCTGACAATAAAGTCACCGTGCCAATCCTCCTGCTAATATTTCTGCCTTTGGCTCACTCCCCCCACACACATCCTTCAGATGCCACTAAATTAGAAATGAAAAATACGACTTGGAGAGCACATTTAACATAAGTAAAGAGATTAAGGAGTTTATCTGTCAACACTGTAGTCCAGATGTTTCAAAATTAGAAGGAAAAACAGGAGACTGACAGAGATGTTAATTATAAGCTCTTTTCTTCCTTTTAAAATGTTTAAAATTGGTTAAAATACCTAACTTTTCCTGTAGGTTTTGGAAAGGGTTTAAAAAAATACACCAGCATAAATTTTAGACTAAACTTGAGTATCTGCACTGAAGCTTGAATCTGCTTCTCAGGGTACACAACATCAGATTTTCTTTGCATATTCAACATCCAGAGAGGAGCTATTTCATAGAAATCTCTGTGTATGACTTCACCAGTACCAGAGCTCAGTCTCAGAAAGATATTGAATTCCACTGGTTTTCATCCCTGACTCTCAATTTCCATCCCTAATCCACTTCTAGGAGCACTGAAATCATGGAGCTATAGCTGGATATACAGCAGACTTCTGTGATAGTATATAAATTTTTTAAAAATACCTGGAAATGAGATGAGACTCTTCTAAAAACAAACACATCCTGATAGTGGTTAAATGCAGGGAGGCTCAATTTAGAATTTACACACATAATAAAGAAAAGGGAGCCAGCTCCCTTCTGCTTTACCCATCTGCCATGTGGAGCACATCTATTTTAATGTTTCTTGGGACTGCACCAGTGGCTTCTGGGATTTATTTGATCAGTTTGTGCTGAGCTCTTACTGCCAATTTTTCCAAGACAAAGCCTTGATTAATGTCCATATCTAATACAGACTGTGCTCCTGTAGCCTTCAGATGCCCTGAAAGGGAAAAGAGAAAAGACAGATCTGAGTGGCTGCTCACTGAAATTTCCTTTTGGAGATCCCTATGTCAGGCAGTTACTACTTCTCTCTTGGATACAAGTGTCATCAATCAACCTGAGAAAAATGGTAGGAAAAGTTTGTACCAATTGAGCACTTCATAGTTGAGAAGAACTGGTGCTGCAGCATTGGGAGAGATGGCTTTGGATAATAATAAAAGAACTCAGAGCAATGGGTTCTTCTAGCACAGTAATTCCATTGAAACTGGGTGTTCTGAAAGAACAATCATTAATTCTGTGACAATACCATGCTAGTTTGATCAGCTAATGACCAGATGCAAAAGAGTTGAGAAGCTGACGTGTTTGGGGTTTTTTGTTGCAATAATTAATTTTAACAGGAAAAAGTCCATTTAATTTCCTAACTATAGATTAGGAAATTAATCCCCAAAGCTGGGTTGTATAAAAAGAGATACAAGCTGTTTCACAATACCATTCTGCAGAGGTAAAGTGAAATATAAGGAAGACAAAGATGTAGTCCCTGGCCCATGTTCACTATGAATCCATTGCCTAGGAAAAAAATTTGCTTTTTCTGACAAGATTTTGAATAATTTTCTAGATTTCAACTTACACAAGTCAAGTCTGTCACTCAGACAAGAACACAGAGATGGCTGAACATTTCTACATGCTGGATCATTGGAACCTGTTGATGAAGGAGGGTCTGAATCCTGTGCCTGTTGCACAGCTCATTGGGTCAACATTGCAGAGAGGTTTCATAAACAGGAGAGTTCTACTCACTCTAACACCCCTAATCATTTATTTTATCAAAATCAGTGACCTTTATTAGATGATGTCTCTCTACATCTCTCTCTAGCAGAGAATTCTCACCTGAATTGGGGACATATTTCTCCATATGTTTAATATAAATCCTGTTGGCTCTGCAGGCTGTTGCAGAAACACCTGTCATTTCAATATGTTTTTTGGCTCAAACGACACCTTTTCTTTTAAGTTTTAGTGCCTTCCTGTCCTCATTTTATCAAACTTTTAAAAACATTTCATAAAAATATTCTGCTATTATATCTTTAACGAAATATTTTTTAAATCTATTAAAATTCTCGGAAGACTGTATTTCAAGTCCCTTTCTCTTACTTTTGGATCTCCTTCCTGGTCCCATATTCTTTTCCATAAATCAAGTAACTCTACTCCTCTTTTTGACCATGGACAGTCATTGAGTCTCTGTATCAGCAGCAGCACAGATAAATGTTTGGGGGTCTCAAAAGCTGATCAGCAAGAGTAATGAGGGGTGACTAGAGAGAGCCCCTAAAATCCATTGATACAACAGCACCTGCCTCAGAAGAAGGGATGATAACACTGAGGGCACTTCCCAGTGAGTCTTAAGCAATTCATAGGTATTTTAGAATTCAGGATTCATTCTCTAATAAAAAAATTCCATTTATTGAAAGCGTCAATTTCTCGTATTCCAGAGTCATTCTGCAATATCCCTCATACGTCCCTTAATGGAGTACCTTTAACTGGGCCAAAATCCATCTCCCTTTTTCCACAAAGCCAGCTGACATCTTGAGTTCATATAAGGCATACTGTGCTTTCTCTGCATATTTCTAGGCTTTACTTCATTATTTTATGTTTATGTGACAGCAGAAAAAAATAAAAGCTAATGTCATATGGATGTGTTGGTGAAGGGAAAAGCAACCAAGCTCTGATTAAATGAATGGAGTTCACTGGAGTACAGCATTGTGTGTGAAGCTTTGGAGCACCCTGGAAATAAGAACTCTCAGTGAAGACACAGAACTGGGCAACTAAACTGCTTTATGTGAAGCTTCAAATGGATTACGAACACCCTTTTTTGTATTCTCATGTCTGATAAATCTACCAGTTGATCTGCCTTTTGCACATGTACAGCCAGAAGAAAACTTATTTTTTAAATCTTCTCTTATTGCAAAACATGATGATCTTTTTCACCATCCCTAAACACGTTCACATGCTACAACAATTTCAAACTGAATTGAAAGAAGATCTTTGTAAAGTTGCCAAATGTTAGCCTCACTTACTGTGTTTGGAAAGTGTGACAACTTAGAGCCATTTCATTGTGGGAAATTACTGTCATATTGTCAAACTTGAAAGTGACTTTAGTTTTTACATATTTGGTCTAGTGTAAGGTTCAGTTACAGCCTGAGAAGGCACCAACAACTGCTTAACGTATGGAATACATCGTGGCTTCTATGCACACTCCAGGCATGCAGGAGAGCAGTGCAGCACCATGTTTTGAAGCCCATGTGAAGTGAAAAAACCTTATTCTCCTCAAAAGCTGAAGCCAGACTGGGAAATGGGAGGATCTGTGTCTTTCAAAATGATGCCTCAAAGTTCAAGTCAAATCAGTGCTTTGGCTCCTGCCCTTTTTAGCCAGATGCACTAAAACAAAACCAAAAACTGGAACCATGTCCCCCGGACAAAGAGCATCCTGTGAACTGGAGCCACGGCACATCTGGGGGCCTCATGTTGCTGCTGAGTAATGCATGACCTGGGGACACTGTCATTTTGTGCTTAACAAGTCTCCATGGGGAAAGCTGACATTTGAAAGAGACAAAAAAGCTTCATGTGATGCCAGCGCACCCTCTCCTGTTTCACTGGAAAGTGGGAGCATGTGAAGTACACAGACATGAGCTCATGTAGCTACACTGATGTGAGCCACAGCCTCCCAGTCTCAAAGCCAACAGCAAAAGCCGTGTGCCAAGACATGCCATCTCACAGCATTTTTCATTTTCTCTTTCTGTTCTGCCCAGATTTCCATCAAATTCTGGATTGAAATTCTCAGTTAAGGTAGAGGGACAATCAGAGAAGCTTCACAATCACTGCTTGGCAAGGCACCTGATTAATTCATTTCTTAATCAAGAATTTCTCTATAAGCCATTCTTTGCAATCCATTCAACAAAGAGGTACCAGGCATAGAGATTTGTCATTGAAAATCTGTATTGGCATTAAGACTTGCCAACTTTCTGCCAACCATTTGTGTTACATGGTGATCTAGACTTCTAACTGAATCGTGAAGGTTCACAGTCTCATGAGCAGGCATGGAAAAGGGCATGAGAGAATTCAACACACTGGATAACTCACTTCTTGATGGAAGTATAGCGTGTGCAGTGAGATGATGGCACAGATCTGATTGAGAGGATCCTTGGGTTTGACCCCTTAATGTTGCAAAGTGACAGGCTGGAATCACAGAAACATAGAATCATAGAATCATTAAGGTTGGAAAATACCTTCTGGACCATGAAGTCCAGCCTCTGGACAAACACCACCCTGTCAGCTACATCATTATAGCACTAAGTGCCATATCTAGTCATTTCTTGAACATGTCCAGGAATGGTGACTCCATCACTCCCCTGGACAGCCCAGTCCAATGCCTGACCAGCCTTTCAGTGGAGAAATTAAATTGCCTGAGGCTAAAAGCAGGAAAAAATTGTTCCCTCAATATGTAGGGGCAGGCACAGCAAGACCATTAACACTGGAATTCCTTCACATTTTCCTTAATATCATCTAAAGTATCTTTGGGCGTATTCTAGATCACTAAAATGCTTTTTTCCATCTCTGCACAGTGGAAAATTTCCACCATGTGTTTAGACCTGGACTTTGTCAGAGTTGCTTACAGTTTATGCCATCCTACATAAAGTGACTTAAACCCTGAGCCCTTCCAGAGGGCTGCCTTGGCTGGCTGCATGAACAACTGATAAATTTTCTGGAGCAGAGAAACATCCCGAAGACCAGCTGAAGTTGTTTTCTGTCCCTGCCAGTTCCAGATGAAGCACTGGTAAGAAGAGGTTTCACTTTTTAAAAGGGAACATGTTCTCAACATGGTTTTTATAAATGAAACCACATCACTCTTTCAAAAGATGACAAAGGAACTGCATGCATGATTGATGAAATATCCTAAACACTCTTACAGGGAAAAATGTAACAAACGCCCAGGCAGATCATAAGCAACATGCCCCAGAACAAGGCCTGACAAACAGCACACTGCAATAATACTAATTTAGAACTTGACAGTGCATATTTGTTTCCTACATGTTTATTTATTTTAGTTGGAAATAGAGAAAACCCGGTGATGAATCTTTAGGTAGTGGTACAGACATTTTCAAGTGTTACACAGGGCGAAGCAGACTAATTCTTATTTGGTCTAAAGCATGAGAGCTCCCTGGATCTGCCTGTGGACAGCAGTGGAGGAAGCGAGCCATTGCTTTGGTTACAAGGCTTATTTTGAGGAGATGATCAGGTTTCAGCAGTGCTCTGCAGACTCCCTCTGGCTCGCTGGGGAGCCAGCCTGTGTGTCACAGCAAAAGCTGTGAGGCAGTTTGTCCACACAAGGGTGGGAGGCTGCCAATCTCAAAAAGATCATTTTTGTTATTTGCAAACACTAAAATTGCTTTAGGCTCACGGGACATGCCAAGGCCTTGATCAGAATCACATCCCTTTCATGGGGACAAAACATATGTTCACATTATCCCAAGAAGAAACTAGGGGACATGGGGGAGAAAGGGAAGGGAATCTTTTTATCTTGGTTTAGCATGAAAATACCATGCATGGCTGCCAGTTGTTTATCGGCTTTTCCAGATCAACAATATGTTCTTCCTTAAGGCCTTTCATTAAAGATCTTTCTGTCAATCCAACTTGTATTAAATAACAAAAACCAAATGGGGAACAGTGTCAGGCTCTGCACTTGTCACATGACACTGCTGTTTAAAGAGTTTTTTGGTCAACACCTCACAGCAAGAGTATTCTGGAGAATCTAATTCATAAATTCTCACTGCTTTTGTTTGGGGATCACACTTCCCATGTGATTCCCCCTTTTTTTTTAATCTGTGCCAGAGGAAGGAGAATGTTTGCTGCTTTGTGAGCCATTTCCATTTCTCCACTGGGTAATTCTGTTATTGGTCCCTTCTTTGCATTATGTGTCCAAAAGAAAATACAAACTCAAAGTATAACGGGGAATTTGAACACATGCAAAGAAAATCTGATTCTGGCAGAAAAAGAGACATCAGGGAGAGAGAGGAGGAACTACTCTTCCAGCACTGGAGTCGGGGAAAATAGCTAAGCAAAGAAAAACAAGGTGGCCTTATCTTCTGAAAAATACATCTATCCTTCAGCTTCAAAAGATATTCTGTGAACAAATACCATAAAGGAGAAGACAGTGGTTTGCATAGGAAGAGGAGTGAATCAAAACAGGGTGTTAACAACTCTCTCCTCTGTTCCAGTGAAGGGAGAAAATGGCAAATACAAACACACAGGATGTATCCCAGTTGGGGGTGGAAGAGAAAAGCACACAGGATATCAGCTTGTGTAACTATGATCACAGGGACTCTGTCAATCATTAAAGCAAAGTATCTGGTATTCCTTCCTGCCGAGGTGAATTGTCACACACATTGTGGCAGGTCTTTCCAGATGGATGAGCCCTAAATTGCCACAGGCAAAGGAAACCATCCATGCCGTTAAACTGATGCTAAGATGGAGCAGGATAAGGCTGTGAAGGGCTGGCGTTTGGAGTGACAACAACAATCAGAACACTAAAAAAAGGAGAAAGCCATCAGTCATCTCTGTTTCTCTCCTAACATCATCTTCCAGGTGGTCTTCGGCTTTAGGCATTTTTATGATTTAAGGGTCACTGGTATGTGTTCTTTTCTACCATCCATCCTTCTGCCAGTGGCTTCACCTGATAACAGCCACAGATAACAAGGGCAAAGAACCTTCAGTTCCTGACAACACCTGCTTTGCAAAGGAAGACCTCAGAGCTCCAAGCAAGGCTGTCTTTGGGCATTGTTAGCACTCACAGGGCCCAATACTGACACACAGCCACAGGAGCTTTCCTTCCTGTGTCCAGTCAGGGGCTTGAGCTATGCTGGATGGGGACAGCAGAAAACATAGAATCATGTTCCAGACACATCTGTTCACTGAACCTCCCACAGCATATTCTGGCTGGCCAGCACACCAGCATTATTTCACATTTTTAAAGCATTATTTATCTTTATATGAAGTTTCAATTTGTCCATAGTCCCCCTCAGGTTCACATAATTCACCAAAATGGTTGAGAAAGAGATTTCCAAGGTACAATATCTGCAATACCTCCTGACAAAAACCACTGGAAGTTGCCAGCATTCAATTAATCTGGGAGGAGCAAACCACACTGAATTTATAGCAAGTGATGAAGCCAGTTTGTGTTTTGAGCTGCTTTTATCTTTATTACCAGAGCTGAGGCTTTTTTGTCCTTACAGCTCTCTGTCAGCAGTACTCCCAACAAAAAGAGCCCTCCCTTGAATTTCAATCCTATATTCTGTTTCTTGACAAAACTTTAGAGAGATTACTTAAAAATAAATAGCCAGAGAAATGGGTATTTAGAATCAGTACAATTTAAATTAACTCACATAAAGAAAAGGTGATGGAGAGGCTCAGGTTTTAAAAAGTATGATTTACCGTGTCTTAGGAAATAGATGGAAGTCTAAAGACCTACAGTTCTTACTGTGCATTGCTCACTTCCCATCTATGACCAAGTACTTGCTCCCAGAGACAAAAGCTTTCTTTGGGCCTTCCTCAACTCTGAACTTGGCTCTCAGTCAGCTGGTGAACATATGAGCGTCATAACTTCTATTTAGGACAGAAGTTGTGGCAAGTGAAACTATAGACGGTTCAATACACTTAAAGCCATCACACCCAATTATTTTTCTATCAAGCTGTCAGACCCAAATTAGCAGACACCAGCACGGTGGGGAAGTGTGAACAGTGTGCATAAGGTTCAGGATGAATTGTCAGTTCATAACTTTAATTGCTAATCTGAAGTAAGATACAATAGATATCCTCCAGTTACTAACATAAGAGGTTTCCACCACATCAATAACTCAACTTCTTTGCTTCTTACATCAAGTGTAACAATTTTCAGCTTTCATCAGTGAAACGAGGGAAGGACAGAATAAATTCTTTCCCTCTGTCCCTGTAGAAGGCTTTAAAAGTGTCAAAAATAGTTAACAATAAAGTTGTTGAGCAGGGCCAGCAAAATATGCACAGTTTAGCAGATTTCTTACTGCAGAAGTAGCCTAAAATGCCCCATAGATGTTATCAATTTGATTCAATTCAGGCCCTTTTCAATCCCCTGACCATGGTTCCTGCACCTTTGCCCACAATGCGTGTGGTGCACTCACTGCATTGACATTCTCAGACCTCAGCCTGCAGAGAGGGATGGTACAAAGCACAGTGGAAGACTGCACTCCAGATTCATGCCAGACTAGTCAATAGATGCTATTTTCTTACTCACTCCAGACAATCTGATGGACAACTGATGAAACCCCACAAAAATGCTGTACCATGCCTGACATTCTGGCCTTGATTCCTGCAGAACTGCCTCTCCACGCTGAAGTTCTGGGCAGATCATCAGCCTTATCTTTGAGCTTCCTGCCTCATGTCACAACCCTACTGTTATTTAAACACAGTTTTGTATTTAATTTAATTTCCTTGTTTTTGTTTAGCTTTGATAAAGAAAAGGAAATCATTTCTAATCGGCTCAAAACAAGACCATTGACTCAAGACTGAGTTCAATGAGCTATCAGGGGCAACAGGATACTACTGGCCAATGCAAAAGTCTGAGAAAGAGCCATGGGAACAAAAGCCACTGGAGAGAGAACAACTTGTCCTTTAAATTTGTAAAGGGGAAGTGGGATGTGGAGAAAAGCTCTGCGTTGAAAAGCCATTGCAAGAGGGACTGTGAGAGAGAACAAGCGAAGAGCTGAGAGGGAGATCACAACCTTGTAACTAGTGCATGTACATGTATTTGAAAATGTTTGTAAATGTACATATATTTATGTGACATACATATATAAATACATATATAAATGCAATAAGGGGGTTTTTGCCAAGCAAGGACACTAGAAAGGAAGACTGGCCTACACTCACAGCAGAACAAGGAATTTAAACCAAAGTATTTCCAGAGTTGGGAAATGTCTGTATCCGCTCCACAAAGATGTAACCATCCATGATACCAAACAATCACTTAGTGTTGACTTGTTTACATGTCAGTCTAAAATAAAATGTTTTGAGAAATTAAAAGTATAAAGGAGTCACTTCTACTGGCCCAGGTCAACATCTAGAGTTTGGACCTGCCAGAGAATTGTGAATATCTTTGGTCCTGACAAACAGCCATGTGACAGAGTCTCATCCACCAGTGTTTCCATGAGCTTCAGAGGATTTTGTCTCATGCCCCAGAACTGCAATTTTCAGGCTGGCTAAGGACAGAAGTGTTCCTACAAGTAAAGAGCATAAGACTAAGGCCAAGTCACAAAAAAGATTGTGCCAGCAGATGAGAAGGTTAGAATACAAAAACAAGTGAAGAAACAGAACGAGGTTAAACAGTCATATCGGAATTATCTAAGTATCATATATTTACAGCTCCTTATCTACAGCAGAGACACATTTTATCTAAGAATTCACATGAAAACCAAAACCACAGCCATCAGAACCCTTCCAATAAGCACTGACTAGACTTCTAGACAAACTGGTTTCTGTCACAGTTCTAGGTCCAATAGCTCTAACTTTTTTTAATCTTCCCAACTATATTTGTCCTGATTTTCACATCTCCATTGATGTATCTGGTCATGTCTACCCTCCAAACTACTCCATGCAAAATTCCCAGTGAACTTTTACTGAATAGTACCTGATGTTATAGAAACACTGTTATGATATCCAGCTTTTAATGCTATTTACTAGCGTTGCAGACCCAAAAATTCCCTGGCTTTTACCATAATTTGCTAATGTTGTTAGGAGCATTTTTTTTTCTCCATTGCAACTAATTGACACTAAGTGCCCTTCGTCATGCTCAGTAATAGCTGCCTCTTTGATCAGCGCTCAGGTCCAAATACCATGAGAAGAGCCTTCCAAGAAATGTTCACCTGTTCTGTCTTCCATCATCCAAAGTGTATGTTCTGCCAACAATGTGGGCAGGAATTTCATTACCTTTACTCTATCAGATTCTTTATAGACTTCAAGCTCATCTTTAGTAAATCTTTTCCACACATTTTCCTTTACATTCTGCAAAAATCTATCCCAGGACTTTCTTCAAGTTATTCAGTGGCCATTCTTCCATCTAAGAGGAGATCCAGCCACTTGGAGCTTTGCAGCTTGGTCTCTCTCACTATTTTGGACCTCAATGTTACCTGCAGAAAAAGTAACGTCGTTATCACTCAATAAGCCTGAGTTTCCTCTGAGGTGTTCAAACCATTCAACATCAACATAATCTAGAGTATTTATTGACTCCCAGAAAAGCCTTCCCAAGATGATCTAGGCTAGCAACTAGGTTTTATTTTCATCTAGTCTAAGCACTGTTTGGAGTTCAGTATTTTATTTGCAGTACCCCTCTAAAGTTAAAGAGCCAAAGATATATACATACATACAAGATATATATAGATCCTGATCACATTCTTGTCCTCTCTTGAGAAACTAATGGATGAAGTCTCTAATCCCCATGAAAATACCTAGGGTTGTTTATAAAGTAGTTTGGTCCTATTAGGCTGTACACAGAAGGGAAAATGCTGCAACATTTCTTCCATTCTGGTTTCTGTCTTTTAGAGAATTGGGCATATTCACCTGGAATTTATTGAAGCTTCCAAACCAAATCAGTTTTGAATGTCTTTGAGTCCGTGTAGGCCCTCCTGTTTCCAATAAGGCAGCAGAAACACTATCAGCCCCTGGTGCTTTATTGGTCCTGAGAATTGTAATTGTCTCTCAAAGCTCCTCAAAATGTGGTATTACAAAACAGCTGAGCTGTCTGGATAATAGCCAGTAAATCTTTTTTCCGCCTCACTATTGAAGAGATCACAGTATTTTCTTTATCTCTTTAAAGTTACACTGCAATTTCCACTTTAGTCCTTAATCATGCTCACTCACTCCTTCACACATGGATGTTCTTGTAAAACGTGTTCACATTATTAAGACTTTTCTTCTCCGTTGTCATCTCTATTGTGTTTTATTATATGATGTGTCATTTAACTTGTTTTCCAGTTCTATTGTAATTCTCAGCATAACATAGCTTCTCATGCTGAACACAAATAATTGTCTCTGCAATAGCCCTCTCAGCCTCTGTGCATAAAGCTTCAGCTGCAAGTTTCCTCCCGTGTTTCTAAAAAAATCCCTTATTTATTATCAACAGGTTTCCAAAACCTCAAACCTCCCTCTGCTATGATCAGCAGTATCTGGGTTTTCTGGATATGTCAATTGTTTTGTCTCATGGCCTCCTACATTTCATTGTGTTGGGTCAGTCTCAGCAATGATTCTTTGAAGTCACACACTGAGCAAAAACTTGAAGACTTTGGATATAATCTTATCTTCTGAGCAAGTAAATACAGCATCAAACTGACTGATATCAGCTCCATTTAAGCTCCATTTAAGCTTACAAATGATCTAGTGCCCTTCACTACTGGTAGATATTGTAACTTCGAGATACTAATTTTTCAAATAATCCAGGCAATGTGTCAGATTTATTAATTTCATGTAATTTGGAGACTTTCTGACCACATCAGCTTAAAAGTTCCATGCTTCCAAATTCCTATTGTCTCTGTAGATCCTCTATCCATGATACAAACTGATCGGGGCACTGTTTGTTTGGTTTCTCCCAGTATTTACCTGAGCTTTATTTGTCCTTTATGCTTCAAAATATCTGGCTTAAGAAGCAATTCTGGCCCCATCACTCCTACCAACATTGTTCCAGAATACCAGGGGAGGTAACGCACAGATGGCTGGGTATAAGATCTGCATTTTTGAGCATTTTGATGCCAAGTGTTCCTGAATCCAACTTGGATATAGTGTTTGAGCCAAGAGTCAAAAAATATTTGAACAAGAAACAGACTGAAGCAAGAAAGTGGCAACCTTGATCGTTCTCCTCAGATGCCAGAAATGCACTAAGATTCCTTTATTCTGAGTGAAAAAGGCGCAGATCTACATCAAGATCCCACAAGGAAGAGAGGGGGATGTTTCATATCACTTTATCCATGAATCACCATTACAATGAACAACTAGTGCCTGCCTATACCATTGTGCTCAGCTGAATGGAAGCAGAGCAGTTCATTTCAGTATCATAATAGATCCTTTAATGCTCATTGCTGAAGCAGTTGTTTCTGTTTCAAAGGACAAATTCCTATGGTTTCAGAGGAAGAGGTTTTACCCTGGATATATGAGTTCAAAATATTGGGTTTTAACCTTTCCATGTTCTTAGTATGATCATGTTTTGGCCAATGCAAAACACATAAAATCCCACAGTTTATTGCCTTTTCTTGATGGGGTTATCATTTTTTTGCTGTTCTGGTCTTCCAAATGAGATAATTTTTGTGAATCTTGTTTAGAAAGAGACCTCATGTGCTTACACGTTTCAGGAGTCCAAACTGTTCAGATGCTACTCTGAAGATTCCTCATTAAAAACAGCTGAGCACAAATGGAAGGGATTAATATCTTTGTTCCAGAATTATTAGATGAGTATCTATGTATAGCTGAGAATATTTAAGTGGAAAAAAGGCAATATCTTTTTAAGATGATAAAAATGCTTTTAGCACTAAATTTATCTAAGCAGAGACACTCAAAAACTGATCTGAACCACTTCTGTTTATAGCTGGTGGCAGCTCTTATTTTCTGGATTTTGGGAAGGCAACATTTGCTGCAAGAGGTCAGTTCATTAAAAATTTTCAAAACACTTTAAATCCACAGTTCTCCAAGTTTATATCGCAGAAAACCTCAAGAACAATGATTCCCAATTGTGTCTTTTACCTAAAAAAAGACTTGGGCAAGACTCCTCAAACACTTCCTTTCTTTTCATCAAGATATGAAACAGAATTATTATCTAACCTCTTTGTATAAAAACAATAGAAATGGCCCAATTCTTCACTCTCCTGCAAAAAGGCAGCCTGGGATCTCACCAGAGCCAACCAATTCATGGTGATCTCATCGGCATGAACTGTGCTGACACTTTCCCTGCCAAAAGCAATTCTCTGCGAAGGAACTTCCTGGACAGATAAGGCTAAAGGAGCCTACTGAGTATGTTGTTATTCCAAAGGCTAACTGGTGAAACATATGGATGTTGAACAACTCCTGGAGACCAGCTCAAGTGCATGGGGCAGCTGGGGAGAGGATGCTTTAGGAGCAGCACCTCAAGTTTTTGTACCAACCACAGGCAACAAATTCAGGTTTTCTCCCGTCTCGGGGAATTTTTTTCCCTAACAAATCCATTTCCTTGGAATGTAAAGGAAGCTCCTACAAATAGGCTTGAGTAAGATAGGCCATGATGAAATAAGTAATTATTAAGCTTACAGTTGGTACAATCTTTCCTATATATTTTAAGGGTGTCTGATCAAGATCGTATAATGAAATATAACGTATAGTGGTCTATAAAAGTACCATTCAACTGTTCTGTATTCACTGCCCTAATCAGTGTTAAGTCCTTGACAAAGACAGAACAGAAATACTGTGGATACTTTGTGCCCACAGCCAGTAGTTTTCTTTAAAAGTTGCTTTTGTTTAGAAAAGTAGCATCAGGGGGAAAAGGGAGGCTTTGGGCAAAGTTGCAGCAGTTCCTTGAAAATAGGAGTATTTTCTCTTCTAGAAATCTTCTAAACATCTTCTTCAAAAAGAATTGTAGGGTCCATTAAAATTTAACAGGACTTTAGATAGCAATCACAAATGCTTATAAAGTTTCACTATCTGTCTGGATCTGAGGGATTGTGGGACACTTCTTGTTCTCTTCAAGGTTTCATCCACAAGCTTGCTAAGGCTGGCTTTTGTCCTTCCCAAAGCCCTCTTTCTGTTAAGCCAGCCAGCCTCCATTTGCTTCTGCAAGCATCATTTTCCTATTAGAAATGATGTTTTTATTACTCTCCTATCATGCTGAGCAGTGGGGGATATTACTGCTCCAACAGCTGGAGTGCAAGGCCCTTTACCCTGTGGGGATTTGGCAAACCAGTTGCAAACTCAGTGGAGCAGTGAGCAAACTCTGCAGAGGGGATGCCTTGACTGTCAGCTAATAGCACACAGATCACTCCATTCCTGCAGAACTAAAACCAGGCCACTATTTTGCTTTTTAAGAGACAATGGGTCTCTTTCTCCCCCCCTCCTAAATAGGCCAGGCACAATAGCTGCAAAATTAAAACCTTTTGTGTGCACATATTATTTGGTTTCAAGCCGCCTGGAGTATAATGATGATTTTTTCAGCTCCTCACAGCAGCTGCCAGCATTTCTGACAGCCTGTGCAAGGAGATGGGAGTACTGAATATCTTTGTGTGTCTTATTTGCTATGATTTTTAATTTATTTTTTTTTTAACTATCAAAAGACTGTTTAAGAAATTGCTGCCAGCCCTCCTGGTAACCCCAGTGCATTTTCCTTATGGAAGGAAGTTCAGCAAGGAAAACCACCACTTAGCTTTAGAGAAAACTGAGCCATTCTGTGTTAAAACAGAAACTTGCAAAGCCTGGGGAAAACTGGAGAAAGAATGAGCAAGGGGGAAAACATCTCTCAGAAACAATAGAAAAGCCCTTCTCAGATTCACATGTACTGTCATTCAGAAAAGAATAAAACTCACAATCCATTTATCTTCCTCTCATCCTTTTCCCCCATCTCAGTCCTTTTCCAAGCAAGGAGCTCCTGCAACTCACCTTTTATACATAAGTGGCTGTGCAGGCCTTAAATTACTTTTTGAGGGGGTATGGGGGCAGTGTGAATCCTCTTTTGACATCTTTGGTAAAAACAAATTACAAAAGAAATAAAATATATAGTGATTTTCTTTTGCTACTTCTCTTTTTTGCTTAAGGGTGGTTGGTTTTTATTTCTTGTTGTTGTGCCACATGTTTATGGAGACTTTTCTAATACCTGAAGCTTCCTTGTAGGTTGTCCTGGTAAATACCTGACGTAGGTGTCCTGAAAAATACCTGATGAACTACTAGGTGACTACATTCATGTGAACAAACAAGTTTTTGTCTCATAGGAAAGGTTAGGGAGGTACTGCAACTGCAGAGAACTTTCCTACATCAAGGATTACCAGGCTTCTGTATTTGGTGTCACTGTGGAGATCTGTGGGTTCCTCGCTGCCCTGGTTTAATGAACTTCTTGGATATACAAGGGCAGCCTGCTCCTTTCCTCATTAGTTAAGGCACCTGTAGCAAATCTTAACGTGTTTCTCCAGGCAGAGATAACATGGTGATTGCTGCCTTACACTAAACAAGCTCCACTAACTTCCCGAAGCTCTAACGCGGCTCTTTAGCCACCTCAGGCTTCAGTCAAACTACTCTCCAGTCTCTCTGTGGATGGTGTAACTAAAGCTGGTGACAGGCTCTCAAGACAGGACATGATCTTTCAAGGCCCAAGGTCCTAACTCCCAGATATCTGCACAAATGACTTTGAAAACCCATTTTTTGGTTGTGCAAAGTGTTGAATGTCTTGGAGTAGAGATCTCAGAGCTGTGCCATCTTTTAGCAAACGGTAATTGCCACATTCTAGATGGTAGAAGATTTTAGAGGCCTGCAACGTGGTGCCTCAGCCTCTGGTATCAGGATGCAAGATTCCACCTTTAAAATTGCTTCTAGAGAAACCATTAATTATGACACTTCCCTCCCTGACAAAACATGTCCTGCTTTACCATAAGTGTGGGACAGGTGTGACTTTGGTTTCCCTCACGTTAATCCTTTTGTCAAAGACTAGACAACCAATTTTCAGGTTGCTGATACTGAATCCAAGGGCTGCCCTGCAACCACATCTTCAAAGGGTGTATTAGAATCTTCCATTATTCAATATTTTGAATAAACTTGTCTCACTTGGCTACAAAAAACTTTCCAGAGAAATTAAGGCCATTCTTACAGTGTGACATAGTGTTCTGTATCCTACCTTGAGGTGAGGCTGATCCAGGATGATGATGGAGTGCACCCCTAGAAAGTACGCAGCTGTAGTTTTTTGGCACTAAACTTAAGATTTGCTCTTCCTAAGGATTTAGGTAATGTATTACCT
This sequence comes from Pitta sordida, assembly GCA_013390025.1. Lineage (NCBI taxonomy): Eukaryota > Metazoa > Chordata > Aves > Passeriformes > Pittidae > Pitta > Pitta sordida. The sequence goes on along the minus strand of WEKX01015800.1, from coordinate 392,422 downwards.
CAGTTTGGTGTATGAAACCGAAGCAGGGCTGATTCATTCTGGGGAAAGGAAGAAGGTGCCTGCAAAGGGGTTTTGGTTCTAGGTTTGTCCTGCTTGGAGAGGAGAAAGGAGTGAATCCAAACTCAGAGTGTTGCAATGCCCCCATCTTTCACAGCAAGAACAGAATCTGAGTGTGTTCTGGCTCACAGAACAGGAGTTAAACACACCCAAACTTGGTGAGTCCTGGGCTCCAGTGGCTTTTAGCTCAGGCCTACCCCTAGCAGCCATTCCCAGTGCTGGCCAGCCAAGGAGCAGAGCTGCTGCTATTCACAGCACAGTTACAGCCTAAGCCAGGGGCCTCCTGCCTTGTGATTGCTGATTTCAGTTCATTTCTCTGATTTACAGTTTCCTGATTTGCAGGTTGTTAAAATACTTGTAAAAAACACTGGTCTGGAAAATGTTCCTAAATAATTATGTTGATGACTAAAAATCAGGCTGAAAGGGCTTTAATTCATAACAGCTTATACAATAAGGGAGATTTAGAGAGAGCTTTTATTCTCAACTCATATTTTTAATGTTTCATTCATGTTCATATCCTGTACTACAGACCCCAAAGTGAGTTTATATGGCTAAACTCTCATTCTACAGTCAGGAACTAGTTCTTTCTCTGGAAAGGTTTTCTTAGGCAAGTAGATTTTTCTATCTGAAGAATATGTTCTGTGTGTATGTCCTGGAGGGCTTGTGGGAAATGACAGTATTTTCCCCTTTGGAAGGGGATTGTGGGAACTGAAATGTTGGTGTTAAAATAGGGAGTCTAAGCACCAGTGGGAAACTGAGGTCAAGAGGTGCCCCATTTATTTTCTGCAAGTAAAGATCACAACTGAGGCTGTGCTCAGGGATTTGTGCAGTACAGCCTGAAACATCCTGGATCTGCAAATGAGCAAGGCACATCCAAGACTGTTTTGATTGTTACCTTTGGTGTTGAGAGGAGAGAGATCTGTTGTCATTAGCCGAGGCTAATATTTAGGCCTGCAATAGTGTCATCTCAAGTTTCTTATTTAACCAGACCCAGCTGGTCAGGCAAATCCTGCTTGCAACAGAACTAGAAGTCGGAATTAACCATTGAACCTCCCAAAGTGTATGACTGAGTGACTCCAGTGTAAGGTCTGGTTAGGACCATTTTGACATGTCTTCTGCTGGAAAATGTCTTAGTTAAAACTCTTCAGAAATGCATCTGTTACTTAATACCAAGACAACTCAGGGTATCCTGTGTGAGGCGTGGGCAGGATGGAAGATGGGCTTTACCACATCCCAGGGGAATAAGTTTAGGCTATTGTGAGATGTTTCTGGTTTTGTAATGACTCCCAGCAGGGAAAACGCTAGAGATTCACAATTTTTAGTGAATTAGATATACATTCTCTGCTCAGCTCTATTTACAAGACTTGCATCATTTCAAGGTCTCAAAGAACTTAACACAACTGTCTGACTACATTCAACAAGCCTTCTTAGGTGGGGTGGAGCAGTTGCTGCATTAGTGTAATGCAGATTACAGGAATTTGCCCATCAGAGCCAGTAAGAGACACATCTTCCTGCAGCATTGCAGGCCAGGGCAGTCCATGTGCTCCCATCAAATGTGACAGGCACTGCCCTGAGGTGCCACAGGTTCAGTTGACTCACTCACAGAGAAACAGCACTTCTGGAACCCTTGCTAATACAGAATTTCCTAAAAGTTTGGAACTTGCTTAGCAGCTTAATGTATTAACCAAAGCATTAAAAAGAAGAAAAAAACCAAAAAGGCCTTGGTTAGTTAGTGCAGGTGTTTGCTTGTTCTGCCAAAGGGCAGGCATGAGGGAGGGGGGCTGTTTTCAGCTGAAACCAATTACCCTGATGAGTGAAGTAACCAGGTCTGTAAAAACACTGTCTCCTGGTGCATTGGAAAGTTAGATATGCCCAACATCTGCCTTTGTCAGGACAGAGCTAAATGAGATGACCTACCACCTGCCACGACTTGCCAGGCTCCTCTTTGTAGAATAGTAGATCCTTCTCGTCCTGCTCTCAAGAAATATTGTCAGCCAACATATGCTTTGCTTCATTCTTCTACCCCTCCTCACACCTCCTTGTGCATAACAAGATACTGTGCTAGCAATCAGCTGGGAAAATTAAAGAAATGTCCTTCGATATTGTATTAAATTACTAAGAAAAAAATTATTTCCTCTACTAGTGGAATGGATAAAACAAAGAAGAAACAATTTCTTGATCAAAAATTTTCACTGACTTTTAGGGTGTAAAGCAGCAGAATGGTGGAAGATGGCCTAGCTTTGAGAAGAAAGAGGGATGTTTTAAGAATTGCTATGTCATGGCCGTATGCTTATTATGGCTACAGAATGGAAGAGAAGAGTAACAGCTCACTGGTAACTCAAGGTGAATTTGCAAACTAGATGCAGATATTTCCAAGGGACAGACATGTAATGTGCGATACTTGTAGCGCCAAATAAACTGAAAAAAATCTGGGATCTGCAAATTTTACCTTGTCCTTTAGCTATTTTCATGGCAGCAAGTTTAGTTTGCAGTTATCTCCTTGTGTCAGTTTAATTTGCAGTTTTCTCCTTCTGTGCAATTAAGGACAAGAATATGGAATTAGCCAGTTTTAGGATCAGGTGTTCTTCTTGCCACTGAAATAGAGAAGTCTACTTTGTTCTACCACAACTTTTGCCACTTGCATTCCTTAACGGACCCCTTAAAGAACTCCCAAGGATGCAGCACAGACTGAGGTCAAGAGTTTTTAAAAGCCATTTCCACTTTGTTATTAACATGCTTGATTATTGGATTTTATTATTTCCTCTTTGATTTTATGACTATTGCAGATTATTCAAGAGCAAACTGAAAAAGTCATTTATTGCATGGGTTTGTTTCGTTTTTTAAATCTGTTACACTTTGAAGCATCATGAAGAGTTCCAGAACGTATTCATGCCAGCAAAAACGCTTTATGAATTAAAAGAATTTGACTGCAAGTCTGAACACCACCATAAATGGAGGGGTGTGAGTCCATGTGGATCTGTAAGGTCACTTATAGTTCTGAGAACGCAGTGAAACTGTGCTGTAACTACTGAGTAAAGCACCTCAAAAGTCTGCCAGCTTAGCTAGGGCTGCCTGCCCTCTCCAGATGACCTTCTAGAACTAGACTGATGGTCTCCTGATAACAAGATACCAGGATAACATCTTCCTGATACTTTGAGGCTTGCTAAAAAACAGATGTTCTTGGAGTACTTGACAGTCTCACTTTGAACACTGGCAGGAAACAGAACTTGGATAACATAGAAATAAGAAACCGTCTTTTTTTTTCCCCCAGTTCACCTGATCATTCTTGAGCCTTGATACTGGGGACTAACGTTTGGGCAAGGATCCAAATTGGCTCTTCCTCGTGAAATCCATTCTTATGTCCCTATATGCACATTAAGGTGAGTATTAAGTCTAGTGTTTCAGTTTTAAATCTCAGTTCCCTTGCTTGGGTTCTGAGCCAAACATTCGCTAAGGGAGAGACAGGCACAGCAGATGAGAAGCCTTCTGCCAGGATACCTGTTTCCATTAAGTGTGTGATGAAAATACAGCTTATACTGAGTGGTTCTAGATGTTTTGTCCAAGAAATCAGCCAATTACAAGTACATGTTTTTTGTTCAGCAATCTTCACAAAATATTGACAAAGTGCAGTTGGCACCATGACCTAATACTATCGCCCACGCCACCTGCATTTCAGACAGCCATTTCTTCAGGTCACAGACTAGGTCCAGTTAAGTCATGATTTTTCTTCCTTGTTGGCTTTCTGGTTTATTTTAGACCAAAGGTTTTAAGCTAAAAAATTACTATAGACAATCTGTAGATATCTAAAGACTATTTTTTTTCTCCCATTCCTCCCCCAAACAAACTTATCCAGCTTTTCCACTCAGAGACAACTGCATTTGACAGTTTACATGATGTATAACAACCTAAAGTGCATCTTTTGTGCTGTTTTTCCAGTACAGTGGGATGCTAAGCAAGCTTTCAATGGCTTCAAGGATCGTCTTGGCAACAAAAGAAAGAAAGGCCGTTAACTACAAAAATCATCCCAACTTCAGATACTGGTAATTTGAGTAACTGGGAAACTCTCAGTCAAGCAGATGGTACCTGTTAAGGTTAGTATGTACATACTCTTAAAACAGGCTGTTCTTAGAATGTGATGTTGCTGGACCTGAAAGAAATGTGAATCCATAGGTACTCATATCTTGGCCACTGGCCAGTGTAATATGAACTGAACACACTATCCAAACAAGGGGCTTCTAGGTGGGCCATCAGTAGCAGAGGTTGGACCTGGGGCCTTTGGAAGGGGAGATCTGGTGAGATCTGGTGCTCTGAGGTTAGAGGTAAACAGCCAAGACTACAGGAAGGTTGTCTTCCTTCTACTGCCCTGTGGAAAACTGCCCCCTAGACTAAATGCAGGTTATATAGATTGCTCCTTCTGAGGTTGTGGTTGGGGGCGGGGGGGGGAGGTCACTTTTTGTCACCCACAAAACTTAGCCCAGTAGCACTGCTGGGGGTGGTAGGGTGAAAACCATTCCAGAAAACTAATCCACATGGCAGAAACAGATTTTGTTTTGCCAGCAGACATCCCAAATGCTTGTACTGGCAAAGATGAGGGGTAGTGGGGCTTGCTGAAGCCTGTGCTGCTGTCACAGGCAGTGCCCGTCATCTGGAGGTCTTAGATTTGTCAGTCAGGCACTGGCAGTAAAATTCTCAAGTAAAAATACCTCCATTGTGTCAGGTCACTCCTGCAAAGGGAATTCTGCACAAATCATGGTCTATGCCAAAAGTTCTGTAGGAATAAAATAAGTAGTAAGTGACTTAAATGATGCTACTGGCTTGCTTCAAATTATTCCAAATTAAGTCATTTTTGAACTTAAAACCTTCAGTTTAAAATAAACCAGAGAGCCATCAGGAAAGAAAAACCTGAGTGCCATGAAAAGTGAGCTTTGAGTTCATGGATATGATTCATTTTCCCCTTTCCTTGCCATCTATTCAGGGGCCAGCCAAATCCATCTCTTACCTGGCCTTCCTTTACCCTGAAGCTCAGAGTAATGGGAGGAACAGAAGAGGTGATGTGACAGGATGTTTGTAGGAGGCTCTGCCATGTATATAGAGACAGGTATAGTGTAGTGATAGAGAACCTGGGCCTAAACAATATGTCTGGATGGTATTAACATGGGATTTGCACAAAATTATATCTCTTCATTTCTTCTAAGCTAGGAGTGGAGAGATCCCTCACACACACACATCCACATAACACCTCAAGAGTATGAACATCTGAAGACCCTGTGATTACAATTTTTATTGTTGATGCTTGCTTTCACCACATCTAACATTTGCTCTGAACTGACCACTTCTAAGAACATCACTCTTCACAACGTGTATGGATATTAATCTTCCAAAGAGGAATTTAAACGGCAGGGTGGACCCTTCAATCTAATACAGGGGAGGTGATGCCCTGTCTGTTTTTAATTAGAGCCAGCTTGCTTAATGAGGTAATGTTCTGTTGTGCTGGGTTATCTCCTAGAAGACAGGGCAACAGGCGAGCTGTTGGGGAGGGACACTTGAAAAACATCACAGGCAGGCTGTTTAATGTTAGCACTATCATTCATCACCCAGGCTCTTTGGAGAGCCTGACAGATGGAGCACGTCCTGTGGGGACTCCATCAGCCGCTGGCGTGCTGCTTAATGCAATTTAGCCAGATGTATCAAAGCGGCAGGCGAGACCCTGCTATTTGGACAGCATTTATAGCATCCTGGGCAAATAGTCAGGAAATGTTCAATAATGTGCCTTGCACAAGTGTGGCAAGAAGCAGATTCTTAGAGTGACGGGTTGCCAAGAGAAATCCTGGCAGTGCCTCATTCCAGTTTTCAGTCACATGCTGGTTTTGTTGTTATTGTTTGAGGGCTTATTTTTGCAAGGGTTGTCTCAGTTTGAGGTTTCCAAAAACCGGATTTAAGGTGTCTTGAATGCACCCATCTGGTTCCTGATCAAGAGGACGAGTGTGTACAGTAGGATCCCTGTCCCACTCTTGCACAGCATGGATCTGGGCATGGGGCCCGCTGGAATGCTCCACTGCCTTCCCAGCAGACAGAGCAGGGCAGAGCTGGCGGCTCCAGCAGCCCAAACACTCTACTCCTGATGCAAAAGGGATCAGTGGTGTTTGGGCAATCAGAGAGCAAATGTCAATACAGAGAGGGAATTTAGTGGGCCTCTGGCTACATCCCTATGCTGCAGAATCCAGTCTGGTACACCAACAGCCTCTGTTATGGAACTTAAGAGGGGTTCTGCAGAGTATAGCTCAAGTACACCAAACTGTTTGACACTTGAATAACAATGATTCCCAAATTTTACCATCTCTACTTTCTTCTGAAAACTTGAGTGCACCCACAGACCTGCCTTTGGTTCTCAGTGTGGAATATTAGATATGTTAAATCTCTCCATCAGTTACACAGCTGGAAGATCCCTCCCTCAGGAGAGCAGAGCCTGCAATAGGGACAGAACATTCCCTGGGGAAAACAGGTTTCTGCTCTTTCAGCTGCCCAGACAGGTTCCCATTGCTACTAGCTGCCAGAGAAACCCTACCTATAAGCCAAGTGGGTGCTGGAAGCAGATGTGTTTTGTGGCACTGGTGTTTCACTATTTAAGTTTAAGACTTCATTGCCAGCAAAGGAAGAAAAGACTATGTTTAAAGCTCTGCCCTGTGGGCTGCTGGCAAAAGATGCGTAGCTTCTAGAGGGGGAAAAGTTCCAATGGGCTTGGAAAGGAAATAGTTGTGATGTGTATTTTCAGCCTAAAGACCAAAGCCTTATGAAATTCCCAGTGTAGAAGCAAACCTGTCCTTTGCACCAATTTTTTTAAATTATTATTATCAACAAAGCTGTCCCCAAAACCTCTTTTCTGAGGAGACCCCCTGCTTCTCCTTGCAGTCAGGGTAAGGGACAGATACACAACCCAGACACCTCCCCATGTGCTGTGGTGTCAACTTCACCTGTGAATTCAGCTTTGGCTCAGGGCTGATGCATAAAGATGCAAAATCCATCTGGGCCTTGGAAAGCTCTTTGATGATGTTTCCAGCAACAGAAATGTAGCATGTGCAGAGCCTTGCATCCTGTTGCTAATAAGTCTGCTTTTAGGCCACTCTGCTACACTTATTAGCTTTCATTTACATATTTTTCCAATATTTTTTTTACATGTGACTAGATGATCATAAATCCTGTAGAGTGAGGAGTGCAGGGTGTGTTGGAAGAACAAGTGCTTGGGCTCAGTTTAACCCCTCAGTCGCCACTAGAAATGCCAGGACCAGAGCAGCAGTGTCCTGCCATGCACCCAACAGGGAAGGTTGGCAGGGAAGGGTAAATGCTTGGAAGGAAACAGAATTTCTTCTTGTGGTATCCCAAAACAAATACAAAACCTGGTGCTGCTGCCAAGTCCCAAAATGCAAATTAATGCAGAATGGGGCATTTGAAATGTTTTGCTAGCAAGTGCATGCCATGGTTCTGCATTGATATTTAGCTGTTGATGAAATCCCATCTGTGGATTTAGCAACCAGGTCCACTAAACCAAATGGCTTTCCATGTCTGATGATATATGATGAAGTAAAGGAAATCTGGTATTGCTTGTTCAGGCAGGAGAGAACAGGGACAGCTGGGTAGTGTGTGTGCAACACCAGCACTACCCAGAGCCTTGTCCTCCTATGACAACATAGGGGATTATTGAGAGAGGTGGGATGGGAGGGCACCAGCACTAAATTTCTTGGTTTGAATTCTTCCCCCTACTACCCTTGGAATTCAGCCTTCTCACTGAGAGAAATGGTGACAACTTGAAATATTGTCCAATATATATTATTATTGTTTTAATACATATATACACATAGTTGCTTCCAATTACCCAGGAATAACTGTTTCCTCTACTGAGCCAGCTGCATAGATGGCTGAACAATCTGTCTGTTCAAACATACTTCAGTCAACTTTCTGTAGCTGAATTGGCAAGAATTTTTCTTTCTACAACTGGATCTCCTCCAGTAACAACTTAGACAGCCTTTTGACTTTAGGTCATGGCTGTATGACACTGAATCCTTTCATTTGTCTTTCTGAAAGTAATGATGGGAAAACCAAAGGGAAAATCCTGCCTCTAGCTGAGAATGGGCAGTTTAATTCTTTGTGCCACACACCTAAGTGTCATCTGGTTTTACACCACAAAGCAGGATGGATTATCTCAGACACAGGGTTTTGGACAGCCACTCAAATTTTCAAGCCCTGACATGTGTCCTGAATAATCATACATTTTTGTAGCTGACTGTATGGAACTAACTTCTCACCTCAAAAGGTTTCTGTAGGGACAATATCCTACTCTGACTGCAGGGCTCAGCGTAGTGATGAGCATTAGGGGAAAGAAATCTCAGTCCCAGGCACCCAACAAGATCTGGAATAAGATCTACCACCAGCAGCAAGGGTGAGGAGAAAGGAATAATGTTGCCATCAGGAAGCTGAGGCTCTCTCCACCTTTCCCAGTTCCACCCGTTTGTGACAACTCTACTCAGGCTGTGGCCATAAAGACTATGAAAATTCTAGGCAGGTTACAGCATATGCATTTAACATGTGCAAATTTACCCTGCTCTCACTGAAACTTCACCTTGGAATGACAATCATTCATAAATGTTTCACATACCCCAACTCAGAGGCCAGAAGAAAATGTGTTAATCAATTTCCCTCTCAATTAAATCTTGTTGTTCCAAATACAGAGTGAAACACTCAGTCTGTAATGTCCCAAACCTTATGCTGCTGCTCAGTGTGAGGAAACCAGAGCCCAGTCTCAAGCCCATCGTCCTGGAGATTTCCACTAACAGTAAAATGCTATTTTGACAAGATCAGCACTTTTCTGCAGCCATTTCCCTGATGACTTAGGGCAGTCTGCACGGACTGAATTTGATAAGGGCCCCCATCTTAGTAATGCAGCTTAATCTCCGAAAGCTGGATTTCAGCACTACCTAATCACATTGGGCTCCTTTGCTTTTGCCAATCCATTATGTTGCTGCAGGCTTCAAAGATTTTGGTGGCATAATGACATCTTCAGACCTATCTTTACTGTATTTCCAAAATCCCCATCCAATCCCATGTGCCAGAGCATATAATATTATTTTAATTGCCAGTTTTCTGCTTTAGGGGCACCTTCCTTCATAACTTCTGCTTCGCTTGTAATGATGAGATCTCTTGCAGATGCAGTTAATCAAAAAGATTACAATCATTCCAGAAACACCTGCATTGGAAATAAGTCTGGCTTTTATTACTATGAATTCCTACTGCTGACAAGCTCTGGGAGGAGAGCACGGGGGAAAACCCAAGATCCCTCTGCACAGCTGGAATATAAATGTGAAATTTTCTTCCCATTTATTTTTCTTCTGTAAACGGTTTAGCTGCTATTGATCAAGATTACCACCAAATAAAAATCAGAATCTACTAGCTTGTGGTGTTTCGCCTAACACACTCATAAAACAAATTTATGCCTCCACCACTCCAACCTTAGTTTTTACTAGGATATGTACAGGACTGGAAATAGTGTTCATTGTCAGGGCTCAGCAAACAGACACTCAGGAGCAATGAGGATCCAGTATTGGGACTCCATGTTGCATGTGAAAGACAAAATACTTCAGTTGTTCCCATGACCTGCATTCTTTTCACCCTTATGAAATTATGTAAGGCTGAATATAAAAGATTGTGTTCACTAGTTGCAGGTACAACAGGAAGCAGAGAAGCCAGAAGTATTAAAGGAGCAGAACAAAGGTGTGTAATTCACTGCCAGGTAAAAAGACACTCTTAAAACTATTTCAAATTCTTCAATTAATATCCCCACTACCATGAATCTCTCCCCTCCAACTGTTGGGGAAGTGCCAGGACACTGTGTTCAAGAAATACGAAGTTTTCAACAAAGCCCTACAGTGGTAATGGGCACACAGTGCTTAAAAAAAATGAAGGTTCAGAGAATTAAACATCTTGGGATCCTGAAAACTGACAAAAAAAGAAATAAAATGCTATTTCTTACAGGAAACTAAAGGACATTCAAATCCTTCAAGGACAGGCTGACAACAGTCTAAAAAACAGTTCAAAGCACATTTATTAAGGAATGTTGATCTACTAAAGTCTGAAATTGTCCCAGGCTCTGGACACAGAACTGTTTAAAAATTAGATTTTACATTTCAAACTGTGGAGGATGTTCACAATTTTTCTTTTTTTTTTTTTTGAGAAGTTGGAATGTGCTACTTCTACAGTGATCTACTAGCACAGGAAAAAGAAAAATTAAAGTGTTCTACTGTCTCCAGGACTGAATTCTCACTCCAGAGAATTCTGGAGTCGGTATGAAATAAGAGTCAGTATGAAATGCTTCCAATCCACAACATCCTGCTATCCTCTGGATAACAGCTCCAACTCAATATATGCTCAAAGGAATGATGCAGTGGGAGACAGTCTGTCCCACTGCTTCTACAGGTGTTACAGGGAAGAATCTCTAATGCAAGAGCAGAAAAATTAGCCCCTTTTCTGACTCCTGATAATATTTTCAGTTACCTTCTCTATGATCTTAGCTTAGCTGTCTTTTCAGATCCAGAAACCACCAGAGATTGGGCTGGTGCAGTTACTGCCTGGCTTTAAATGAAAGCCTTTGTAATTCATATCCATGTAACCTCATTAAATAGCCTGGAACTGACTTTAGACAAACAATGAAGGCATCAGCCTTCTCAGAGAAGATGTTCCATTAACAGCAAGGTGGCACTTCATATTTTGATTATTTCCAATAAACCATTTTTGGTTTGGGAACAGGTACCTACAGTTCAATCTGGAAGGGTTACAGATATCAGAATCCAAGAAGGTAAGACACAAACCCCATGTAACCATCCAGTTTCTGAACTTTGCATTAAACCCCCACACAGTAAAATAGGTACAGGGTTTTAAGAACATTTGAAAACAAAGGAATATCTTCTATGATGACAGCAATGCTCCTTCTGGCCCCACCAGCTTCAATGGTAAAGCTGAAGAATCCCCTTCTCTCATTCCAAGTTGCCTTCCATTTAGAAATTGGAAGATATGGGAAACCATCTGGGCTAAAGAAGGGTTAAAGAGTACCTCTTCCACTGCACCAGGTGTTACACCCTGAGGTCTGTCACACAGGAGGCTGTCACTACCGACCCACATGGCTGCATTTAGGAACAAGCCTGTCCAGTATAGCAACACAGCACTACAAGCACCAGGGCTTTGGGCTATGATGCACAATCTCAAGTTGGTTGGATCCAGCCTGCAAGTACTTTGGGTAACCTGAAGTAAAAAAGAAAGGAAATATTTCAGACACCCTTTCCTCTTTAATATTTTTCCTGGCAACCTTTCATAGTCCCTAGAAAGTTGCTGATGTCAGTGTTGGGTTTGGGTGCCCAACTCTTCTCTCAGTGCACAACTGAGTACCTAATGCAGGTTGGAAATGGTGACACAGAGGTACTCACTACATTGGTAAGTGTTCAGCTGCCACAAATAGCCACTCATCCACTCACTACCAAGCTCCATTTCTTCTTCCCATAGCACTGCCAAATTTGTATTGCTGAGGAGTGCCTAAACATGGGCTGCAGAAACAGAAGGACTTTTCCTAGTAGGAGATAGGAAGTCACTGAGGTAACAGTCATTGCTGACTTCAGTGTACTTAAGTCAAACTTAGCCTGTGGTTAAATATACAAGTCCTTTTGCCCTTTAAGGCTTAAAATAAATTTGCCTTAAACTACTGCATTGGCTTACATTACAAGATAAATTATGAATAATAAGTTGGCCTCAAAGCATAGTTTTGCTTAGCTGCTCTGGGCATGAACCATTTCACTTGGACTCTGTTTTTCAGACCACCTATCTCCCTCACCAGGAGGATGAAGAGAAAATAATCAAGAGGGGCTGGAGCCTATTTAGACAACTGGCCAGCACTTTGCAAAGGGCTTCTTCTCAGTTAGAAGAGAGAAGATCCACCACAGAGGAAAAATAAAGCCTGCTAAAGTCTGAACATGATGGTGATGCAATGGTATGATGTTACGGGACAGAAAGGACCAGGTTCACAGGTTTAACAAGGAGCACAGTGGAAGGTCAGTGTCCACACCTTCCTTTTTTCTCTCTCCTCCTCTTTCTCTGGCTCTCACCTTGCCTTCTTCCTTCTCTTTACTACTACATTTGTGTAAGTGCTGAACACACACAGAGTATTACACACTACAACTCTCATCACACCAATCACTTGACAGCAATGATCACAGCGCCCTTTATGAGATCTGTAACTAATTACAGTTGAAATTAATAAGAATCCATCAATATAAGCTCTTGAACTTTACAACCAAGGAACAGTGACAGGTTCAGCCTGCATCTTGTCTAATAGCACGATCTTGCTGACTCAAAAGGGGAACTGTATTAAAATACAGTACTGGTACAGTATGTCATATATAAGCTCTAACAAGAGGGAACGAACAAACTACAAAGACACCTCTGTAAAGGAATTATTGCACTGCTATTGAATAGTGCCTTTCAACGGCAAATCAATCATCAGTTCCCTTAGCTGCAGAAATACTGTGTTTCTGATTTCTATTTCCAAACTTGGCCCAGGATTACGCTGTCTTCCTGAGCTTTATGGCTGCTCTGCAGAGGTGACCCACTCCTCTCGATCTCATCAGCAAACTTGCATGGATTGCCTTGCTGCTACTTCTGTTCATCAACACGAGCCACTCTGAAACAACAAACGGGGCTGACTGTGCCTCAGTCACATTTAATATGTGCCCCGCGTTGGGTTCGTGCCTAGACTTGAAGTATGAAAAAAATAAAAATTAAAAAAGAATTTATGATCTCATGAACCTTGAGAGCAGAGGCCCTTGAGCATCTTGTGAATGACAGCAGCACTCTTGAGTCTGGATGCTAGCCCGCATTTTCCATCCAAGAGGGCTGAGCGATGTTTGGAATTACATAGCGAGGAATCTAAACTAAACCAGGTGTCTTCCCAGTTTTGCCAAAAAAATAGTTTGACACATACTAGCTTATAAATAGATGGTTCTGCCAGATCAAACAATGATATATTACACTGACCACTCAAAGAGCCCAACAATGAAGCAATTTTCATGAGGATGCAATACTTTTTTACTTTTTTAAATTGAAAATAATAAACAGATTGGTTTGTATTATCATGAAAAATGTGCTAAAGGGTAAGGTCTGTGAAGAAATATCTGACAAGTCATAGGTCATAAAAGTTTCAGTTCAAGATTGTTCATATTATAGTGAAGTAAATTATTGCTGAAAACTTCTTTCAAACAGTTCCTTTTTGATTGGGCCTTGGTTTTAAGATGAGCAAGCACTTTAAATGTGAGCTATTTCCATTGTTTGTGAGCAATAAACAGCAGGCTGAATAGAAAAGCAGAAACCACAGGTCACTCCCTCTGGTGTAAAAGAAATGCTGCACAGTGTTTCCTTCCAGCTGCAGAACATCCTTTATCTATGACTCTGCATATCACCTGTCCACACACAGGCACCTGAGCAGGGATTTCTCAGCATCATGCAAGGTTTTTCTTTCTCACACAGGTACAACCCATGAACCCAGCAGCTGGCACTTGGCAAAATCCAACTGGCTGATGCAATTCTGACATTGACTCCATCGAAACCTGACAGCAGTGAGGCACTCTGGAGCATAAGTCTATTTCCAAGGTTTAACTCCTTTCACTGGAACCATTTCCCAGTTAATTCACATTCAGTTCTTTCTAGAATAAGACTGTTTTGATCATATGGAGCTGTGTTTCTCTCAGACAAAAAAGATTTTGAGGGGAGATGTGATGTAGGTCAGTATAGCTGCACAGGAACCAAGAGTGCCTTGCACCAGCGGTGTCTGCAGCAGAATTACTCAGTGTAAATGATTCATTGAGAAATCTCTTTTTGCTGATGGATTCTGGAGAGATGCCTGGATATGGTGATAAGGAGATGACAGGGAACCAGCCATGCTCAGTTCATCTAAAGAAGCAGAGAACACCTCCCCACATTTAATGTCTTTGGGACACTTCCAGTCATGTCTTTCCCTTCTGACAGTCTTCCAGCTCCCCGGGACTTTCTGACACTCCTCAGGATCCTCTTTTGTCTCCTTCTCCTTCCCCAAGGACAGCTTTCTTTTCTCATTCTGCTTCCCCCAAGGAGGTTCCTGGGGAAGAGGCTGCAGGTGGAGCAGCGTGTGCATGGCTCAGCCTGTGCTGGGACATGCTGCCATCAGCTGCCATCACCTCTTCCTCACTCGGGACCTGCTGGGTCCTTTCAGACCAAGATTACATCCAACACAGCAGATGCAATGCTCCCGCAGTGGTAGTTTCAAGCAGAGCCCCGTGCTCCAGCATGTGAAAATGCTCTAACACACAGCACATATTTTTCCAGGCTCCACCGCGGTGTCAGACTTAATGAAACACTTAATTATCAGACCACAAAACTCGGGATTTCTCAGCAAGACAAATGGATAATCTCCATCAGGACCAGGCTGTGCAACCCTTCCTCTGTCCAGCACTTGCTCCTGGGGACAGGTAAAACCAACAGGCTGAGAAACAGAGGCTACATAAAGCATGGCTACAGATAGGAACAAAGCCACGATGGTAACTTCCTCTGCCAGGCTAAGGAAAGCCTCGTTACAGGATCCAAATAACTGCTTGGCATCTGAGAAGTGAGGAACTAATCAAAGATCGCAGACATAAACTTAGTCCAAGAATTAGAACTGAAAATACTGAAATTATTGTATTCCTTGATTGACTCATCCAGAACAGGCAGATCTATCTGGAAGAGTCTGGAGCTGCGGGACACAAGCAAAGGATGGAGACAAGGAGACACTACTGAAATCACATCACTGAAACAGTAGCTTTTGATCCTGTTTCTGCTTTCAGAGCAGTTCAGTGAAGTCCACCAGCAGTTCTTCCCTAGCACTGAGACATGGGACCAGGCACACAGGGAGCACCCTAAATTCTTAGGGACCACAAAAAGTTGCATCTTCTGGGCCAAATGACCAACATATGAAGCTGTAGTGGAAGCAAGAAGGTTTCACAGTACCCACGTCACAGAGAAGCACAGGGGATCAGTGCTCTGCAGCTGTGATGAGGTTTTTTTACTTTTATTGAGCACAAGAATTCACCCAGGAGTTGTTTCCTCCTCCCAGGCTGCCAGGCAAAAAACACTCACCAACTTTCTTTCCCATTACAAATTTCACATCTACGTGCAAAGAAAAAATGCCTCCAGCATGATAAATGTGCAGAATTAGAGCAAGAGAGCTCAGGGTTGTCACCACTGTCTGTAAATCTCTTTGGTAGCTGGGAATTTGTGAGGTGGCAGGTTTTCAGTACTGATCTACTGTTATCTGAAAGTGATTCCATGGCTCTCTGGATTTTTTTTATCAAATCTGTAAAACCAGTAAAACAACAGTTCTGGTTAGAAGAACCCCTTCAGGGTGGAGTGGAAAACAAGAAACTGTTGCTGGAGAGTATCTGGTGTTGATCACAAGGAGAATAAGTAGTATTTGCCCAGAGAAAGCAAGATTTTTCCACTAACCTCTTCTTCTGCTTTCTCAGCAAATTCTTCTGTTTTCTCTAGTCGGCAGCCCTTCTCTAGCCAGTAAATTCAATATCTTGTGAGATCTAGAGAGAACAAAGTGAGCATTAGACAGACAAACAAGGAAGGGGTCAATTATTGTATTAAAATCCCCAAGTGCATTGTTCTAGCACAAATTTCACATTTGCTTGTGCATGCTTTTAACTGATTCCTTACTTTGTACCTTATAAATGGGCACCAGATGCCAGAGAAAATGATCAAAATTTCAATGAAACTCGAGATTGAATGAGTTTTTCCCTAACCTAAACCTACTTTAAAAATACGTATCCTACATGCTTTCCCCCAACTAAGATTTAGCAATAGAAAAAAGCCTTTCTCCTAATTTGTCACCCTAAGGAGTGTGCACACAAACTTGCAAAATCTCAAAGACTTTCTGACTCTTAATCACTCCCCTGTTGAGGCACTGGAAGGACTGGAATTATCTTTGTCTTAAAATCACAAATTGGCTTTCCTTTCCTAAATACAAACATCCAACAGCTGTAAAAATGGTATCCAATCAACTGCTGACTCTGCCAGTTTTGCAGTGTTCCTGCTCACGTCCATCTCCCTCCTCCTGCCACGCTGCAGCACATCAGCAGTGTGGTGAGGAGGTAGGGCAGAAGTTGACCTGCTACCCATGTGTGTGGGCCAGTAGCCAAGAGATTGCACTTAACAAGCTGGCCACAGATCCACCTTTCATGTCAAAACATGGGGAGAATTAGGAAACTTTTTCAATGAAATAATCCTACAATTGATGGTCTTCTGTTTTGGGGGGGTTTTTTCCTTGATTTTTTTTTCAGATTTCTAATTAGAAACACCTTGTTTCTCTCCTTTTAAAGCCCTCCTGGATTGAGTTAGTTGGGTCAAAGAACAGCAAGTTCTATACAAGTAAGATCATGTTAAGTTACAGAATCTCTTTGTGAACTATCTGGCTGCCTGCAGCATGACTAAAATATCCTTTGCCAACATATGAAATGAAGAGAGACTGCAGGTCTTTTGTCAGACACTGCTTTTTAAGACAAAAGTCCTTTTAGAAATAACCTGTTGCCTCAGATTAACTTCAGGCTCTCTCAAAGTGTATTCCTTCAGGCACTTTCAAAGTGTATTCCTAATTATATTTTTAGACATTTGGGATATTAGAACCACTCTTGTGCTCTGCCAGAGCACAGTCAGGAAGCCAGGGAGCTAACCCTGACCCAAGAAAAGCCTACACAGCTTTCTAGAATGTCACATCTGTCTTGCTGTTAAGCAAAGAGCCACTGGTTTTTCCTCTCTAGAAGGTTGTAGGTGTTTCATTTCTCACACCTTGGAAACTGTAACCTCTTCACAGTCCACTAATAATGAACTCTGAACAAAATGTGACACTCCCTGCTGACTTTTCATCCAGGAGATCATCACTGACAGCACAGTGGACGGCATCTTCTTCAGCCACCCTGAACACACCTGCATTCAAGCTCCACACCTACCTTATTGGAATAAATAACATGAACACTAGAGATAAGAAAGAACTATACATTCCTATCATTTGTGTATGAATGTTTTCCACAGTCTGAAACAGAGGATGCCTGCCGGGTTTTCAGAAACTGGATCAGTGAGGCTCATCATAAAGACATCTTCCAGATACAGACCCATCTGGAAACACAGGGGTCTCCAGTGGTACAGTGAGTATCCATCCAACCCTTACAGGCATAAACAAAAGCTCAAGTTTGCATTGTGTTATTCCAAGCTGAGAGAGCTCACAGTGAACCATCATCATGAGCCTTGTCCCCTTAGGGCAATGGGATGCAGCTGAGCTCCATCAGTCAGGAGAGCAGAAATTATATGTGGGCGTCAAACCTACAATTTCAGTTTTGGCCTGTAAATGCCATGACAGAAATGTCCCTTTCTTTCTATTAAGGAAAATGGAAATTGAAATGAAGTGGCTGGAGAGACAAGAGAAGCTAGAAAAAGTGGAAAACACTGGATCACAGAACTCTGACTCAGAAATCATGACAGATTGCAATGTAACAAACTACCACACACCAGCTTCTCTCAGTCCACATGCACACTCATACCCCTGGAGAGCTTTTTTTCAACTATGGGGCAGCTTTCTCACGAATTATAGAGACAAACACTAAATCTAATTATTTTCCATTTATTGTGGACTGTCACAGGGTTCAGAATACACCAACAGAAAGTTATTACTGGGCAGCTGACAGATGCTTGCTTGCTGTGTCAAATCCTTTAGATCAAAAGCTGAGCTGAGTCCTGTTCCTTTTTAAGTCAACACAACTTCTCTGAGATCTTTCACTATGTCCTAACTAACACTGCTAGTTATAGCAACCATGAAACACTGGGGATTGCCTAAATTGGACACCTGGCTCTATATTGATTTCAAGTTAGCACTGGTCTTAATATGGGGGTGGGGTGCTTAATGCCTTTGAAAAGCCTGATCCACACTTTGCCATATATTTTGGATAGTGTAGAAGCATAGGGAGTATGTTTAGAAAGTCACTTGTGTGATCTCTCACTAAGACTCCAAGGTACTATTCAATAATCCAGCCTTTTGGAAATATTGGCAGGCTGTTTACAGAACACTTTTCACCCTTTTGACAAAATAGGAAAAGTTGTTTGCATCAAAGCTTGATAGATTGGAAACTTCCCTCTTTCTACATATAATACAGAATAACTTCTGGAGTTGAAGTTGCTGAGGGCCAAACCCTGTCAGTGGGAGCTTTGCCATTTGCTTTATTAAAACACCAGTGTGGCCCTACACGAACAGTATATACTTTATAACTGCAACTTAAATTCAGTGTTGTTGCATAAAATATTCTCTCTTCAACTGACAACACAGGAAAATTTTGCCCTCTGCTGCACCTCAATATTTGTATTCTACATGGAAGTCTTTCAGGTCACACAGTCTTTGTCGGCTGGTAGGCTCAGCCCACAACTGGGCTCAGCCCAACTTGTCAGCCCACAATTTTGCAGGTGAGAGTGATGAATTTACCACTCAATCTTAACAGGCATTTGAATTCCACTCCTATTAAAAGACCTCTTTATTCTCCTGCATAAGTTCTAGGGAGGGCCTCACAGGATCAAACTCTTCTACTGCTTTGATGACTATTAATGATGTGCACCGTCAGAGGCTGAATTTAGCCCAGAAAATGTCCTTGGATGACCTACCAGCAAGAGGTCATCACTACATGCAGAGCTCTTAATCCAACACTACACCTCTGATATGCCTGAGGAGCTTGGCATTTCACTTCACTGTGTAAAACCTTTGGATTCACAGGAATTTAGGCCATTTAACTTCAAAGATCAGGCTCATTTGGTGGTGATGGGTAGTCTCACTGAGTCACCCAGTGTGTTTATTTCTAAACAGTCTGCTCCATATCCTGTTTTCTGGGATGTTTATAAGCACTCAGAATGCTCATTGCATCTCCCCCATTCAGACACAACATATTAAATTCAGGACTTCCCTGGGATGTCACACTAGGATC
The DNA here is from genome assembly GCA_013390025.1 of Pitta sordida. NCBI lineage: Eukaryota > Metazoa > Chordata > Aves > Passeriformes > Pittidae > Pitta > Pitta sordida. The sequence continues at coordinate 373,301 of WEKX01015800.1, read as the reverse complement.
TGAGGGCTGCCTCACCTCTGCTATGGAGGCAGGCTGAGTCATTCAACCTGGAGAAGAAAAGGCTCTAGGCGACCTTAGTGTACCTTCCAGTGTCTCAAGGGGCTACAAGAAAGATGTAGAGGGACTTTGGACAAGGGCATGGAGTGACTGAACAAGGAGGAATGGCTTCAAAGTGAAAGGCAACACGTTTAGATTAGATATTAAGAAATTCTTGACTGTGAGAGTGGTGAGGCCCTGGCATAGGTTGCCCAGACGATCTGTGGATGCCTCATCTCTGAAGTGTTCAACGCCAGGTTGGACAGGTCCTTGAGCATCCTGGTCTGGTGGAAGGCATCTCTGCCCATGGCAGTGAGGTTGGAATGAGGTGATCTTGAAGGTCTCTTTCAACCAAAACATGATTCTGTGATTTGGAAGCTGGATAAGATGTCATTACTAATATGTGGATGCATTTTAAACTACCTGATGGGCAAAATATTGTAGACTAATTGCCATTGACCAGGTTGCTGGGGAGGATTTTGATACCTTCTTTATTTCCACAATACCACAGCTGGAATGCTACCAGTTCCCAACTTAATTCACCTGATGTTGCTCCCAATATGTCACAGCACAAACACAACTACTGACACATCTTGCTGTGATTGGATCACACATGACTACAACATTGACACAAATCAGCTACTGCAAATAATTTCATCTCCCAGTTAGCCACAGCACTGCCCTGGTGTTCATAACTAAGGACAGTGTAGGTATTAGCAGGCAGGCAGGTTCCTATGGCAGCTCACTGCGTAACGGCTGCAGAATAGCCTTTGCTCCCTGTGACATAATTTGCCTGTGTGGAGCCCTGGAAGGCCAGGCTGCTGGGAAAAGGGTTGGATAAAGCCATACTGCAACAGCATTTTGAGCGGACTGAAAGAGGAGGGGAGAATGGGGGTCTGAACAGCCAGAGGCAAGGAAGCTGCAGCACTGGGATGAGTGAGTGAATTCTGGACAAAGGTAACCACCAGGAACAGCTAATAATAATCCAACACACAAGGGCACATCAGAGACAAGCACTCTAGCAAGAAATACTGTTCAAAAAAATCTGCAAATGAGCTACACTAATGAAAACAAGGGCTTAGAAACTGGATGGTAGTGGGAGAAAAGGAGAAGCTTTTGTATAACTTGCCCTTCTTGCCCAGACCTGCCAATGCAGCTGGATTCTGACTTGCAGCATCATCACTTTTCCTGTCCTGGCCTCCTGAACCTGCAAGCAGACCCTCTCAGTGACCTGCCAAACCTTTGCTATCCAAACTTTTCTTCCTTTGAACAGCCTGATAAGGGGCCAACCTGTGCAGTAGCTTCTCACTATACCCGAAGGGAGAATACAATGAGGTCTATAGAGCCAATTGCACTTGTTACCCGAGGCAGCTTTTGAACTCTGCACTGAGAGGCTGGAATGCCCCTTTCCACTTAGCAGAACAAAGGGCAGCCAACCTGCATGGGTTTAAATCTGAAAGTTAAACATGAATGTGATTAATGTGTGGCTTTGAATTTCACGTGTTGTTGAATTGTATACATTACTCCAGGCTCAGAGGTTTTCCCCTTTTATACTGCAACACAATTGTACGTTCTGTTTGGGAGGGGTGCAGAGCAGAGAACACCAGGAAAAAGTATTTCCATATGTATTCCCCAAATTCTCTGCCTGAAGGACTTGAGCGAGCCCAGATTTATACTGTGTTCCACTGACCCCAAAAAATACAACTTGAAACAGATTTAGGGAAGATGCACTGGAACTCATGGCAGTTGAAACACTGGATGCTTATTTGACAGCCTCCAGGAATCCTTCCAGGTCCACCCTTTCCTGTGAATCTGCTAAAGCTCCAGAAGATTATCAGAGTTAAGCGAATGTGTGGGATGCTGGATTTTAAGAGTCGAGTTGCCTCTCATAAGACTCATAAAAATGATCAGCTCTTGTAACTAGTCCTCCGACTCCAAAGTCTGAGTCCTTGATCCCCTTTAAGTCATAATCCACTGATAGCAGCCAGAAAGCTGGACCACACCACTCCTGTATGATCCCACCATCTTCAGTGGAATGCTGCATGACCAGAGGAGTATCCTGGCTTTTACTACTGGGGAAACCTTTACTGTATTTTTAGAAACAGCTAATTAACCTCATTCATTACATACAAGGGGCAACTGTAAAGCACACCAGGACACTTCCAGTTTGGGCTTTTTCATTCTCTGTATGGCTTTGAGCAAGTCTCCTGACTGTACCACAGCGTGACGCAAGACCAACAAAGATGCTGAGAAATACTTGAAAGTTTTATTTGGGGGACTATAGTTCTATTTTAATTAGAAGGTTTCCCTGGAGAAATCATGTAGAAGTATAGAGTGTCTAATGGCCAGTACCTGACAGGACTTTCTGTGGCCATGGATGTCCTTTTACAGGTCCTGTACATTTCCATTCAACCATCCAGTCTCTGCTGTGCTGCGTGCAGCTCTCATTACACTGGTGATTGTGCACAGAATTAAACTACACCTCTGTATAAATGAAAAAGCTACATAATTCTGCTCCCTGGCACTTTTACTCTAAACTATGATTTTGATCTCCTGAGATGCACCTTCAGCTTTGCCTCAAAGACAAGGCACTTTTTTCTCCCACACTGTCCAATGCAGTTACGGTAGTTAGTACTGCCTGCAGGAAGTGCAATCATAGCCCATGATGATGAGTTTATGCAGGATATTCTGCAGTATGCAGCCAGATCTTCAGAGAATTGTTTGCATTTTGGTAAGACCTCTGAGAGGAGGGATTTGCTGCTGTATCATACACCACCACTCATCTTGCTCTGGTTGATTCTAAAATGACCATTAAAACAACCAGTGAGATTGTCTTCTGTGGAACAATTCTCACTGGGCTGGGCAAGGAGGATCTGGGATAAATGAGAGATTATATAAAGAATTCACGTTTCCCAGAGCACGGGTCTAGATGGCTTCTTATAATTTTCCATGCCAATTTGCATCTGGAACTTCATTTGCCTATGGACTGAAGCACGACAGCTACGGAAGGAGAGCTCTGTCTCCAAGAAGGGTTTCTGGCTCAGGATGACTGACCTTCGTTCTGGACAGGAATATGAATTCTGTTGATATTGGACACATTTGAATGTGTGAATTTGTCCCCTATCCTTTAGCCATTAATTTAGCCTTTTACTAGCCAGGAGGTGGATGTAGGTTTATCCTAACATCACAAATAACTTCCATGGCTTACAAAGCTTATTATAGAGTAATGTTCCTTTAATTCTTTACTTCCCCATCAAAAGGTCCAGACAGGAGAATTGTAGCAGTGATTTTTAGACCTGATATATGTCCACTACTAATTTTGCCAGAGTCTTCTTGAAATATGTATAGAAAAATTCTTGAATACTTAGGACCTTTAGGGAGCAGGGAAGCCCAGAATATCTTACCATTGATCCACGGCCAGAAATCAGCTCTGCAACTTCATCCTCAGTCTGAAATCTGGCAAACACTGTGCATTTGCACTTGCAAGCATTTTACAGAACCCAACTGCAGATCTGAGCTCTTAACTGCAAACATTAGACCTCCTGGACCTCCTGCCCACCTTGGTGCAGTACAGATGCAAACCAGACAAAGCATGACAGCCACATTTCTGTCAAATGAACGAAAATACAATTTACGTTTATTATGGCCAGAAGGGCAAATAAGCTTCGAGCAGGGAACCGGACAAGAATGCTTTTGCAGTTCTGTGATCCTCGATCTGTCCATAAAGCACATACCAATGTAGGAGGCAAATGAAATAAAAATTTAAAATGCATTTTGGTCCAGCCCCCAGAAATAAAAAAAATAAAAAAACCCAGCTCTGTATCCCCTCTGCAAAATGATGCTGCAACCCTCACACACAGTTCCCAGCCCAGAAAACTGCCTGCCTGCTGGGGACATCTACATTACTTTTGCCATTCTCTGCCATCAAGGCCTGACCTGCACCTGAACTCATTCAGTTGTTTCAATAAATCTGAAGTTTACCCATAAGTCCAAAAGTTCTCGGTTAGGACATCCCTGCCCTGTGCAAGCTAAACCAACTCTCTCATTTTTATTTTTGCATGGCTGGTCCTCCTCCAGTCTCTTAATTAACACAAGAAGAAAAAATACGAAGTGTGACAAGACCCACTGAGTGGCCTCTCTCTTCATGTGCTCATGTAGCTCCATTCTTGGGGGATGACCCAGGGCAGAGCTCTGCTCTTCTACATGTATTTTCCAGGGGAAGCACTTTTTTTCTCCTTCCGTAGTTTTATTCAGGCTCCAAACTTCAAATTCATCAAAACTGTCACGGGCCATTTGCAGGATGGGAAGATATTGTGGGTCCAATCAACGTTGGTGTCACAAACAATTATCTACCATGGAATGATCCCAATTAGTAAACACCCTGCTAACAGGCCACCTCCCCAAGGACACTGATTGCCTATGACAGTATATTTTCAGGATGTCTGCTGGAAAACTACAACTCAAGCCTTTGTGGGCTGGCTTCTGGCAAATTCCTTGTTAACCCTACAAAAGAATCTACACATGAATAATTAAAAATAGATTGAAGTAGAAATTTGAATTACATTTAGCTTTGTCACCCAACCCCCTTTACAACAAGACCTACTTCTCATCTAGAATAAAATGGAAATTCTATTCCCTGTCTTGGCTTGTGTGAGGCGCTCTGTGTTTTGATGCTTTGCTCCAGGCTTTTGGAACTAAATAAAGATTTCAATATAAACACTCCCTTCCACTTTCTCCTTTCTTCTCTCCTTTTCTGTTGGTGCGAAATTCTTAAAGAGTTGCCTGAAGGACCAAACTCAGTAAGTGTTTGAAACCCAGCTGCTTCCTCCTCACTTAACACATGCTGCCTTTTCTGCTCCACATCCTACCTTAAAGAACAGCCTTTAACAACCCCAGAGCTATTTTTATGGAATAAAATCACAAAGATAGGAACAAATGAAGATATCAAACTAAGTATTGTTTGAAAATGTAACTTTTTGACCACTCAATTATCTCCTGAAATGGACTGGCAATAATACTAACAGGAGGAAGGAAAACTGATTTTGTCAGCAAGGCATCCAGCCCGTCATCTTCTTCCCAAGGAATGGGCTTTGGTGCCATACTCTACTTCCTTTCAAGTGTGCCAGGTCCTCCCACACCTCTGAGATTTTGGCAGGCTCCTGCACCGCCTCTCACCTTCTCCTCTGGTCTAGGGTAAGCAGACTCCCTTCTTTAATATGTGGAGGCAAGTGGATTTATTTAACTCATCCCTCATACTTTCAGCTCCAATTTCAATCCAGTTGATCGGTAATTTCCTGGCAGTGAATTCTACCCCAGGTGCATCTTCAGCAGGGGTAAACTGTCAAGTCTCTATAGATTTTCATAGAGCTTTGCCTTTCACTCCAGTCCCAGTTTGGCCCAGTACCTTGATTCCAGTTAGCTTGTCACAAGCCCAAATTGTGCACCGCTCACTTTGCTGCCTCTCACAATAAAGCTTTCAGAGTTCCTCTTTCCTAAAGAATTTTGCTTTCAGATGTTTCTCTCATATAGAAAAACTACTTTTCCTCCTCTAACATTCCATCACTTTCCCACCAAAATGACCAAAATTCCTGGCTTCTGCCATGCTTCATGTACAAGGTTTTCAGTAATGTTTGAAAAACATCACACCTAAAACTGTCATTAAAATGCTCTTTACTGCTTTGCTAATGCACAGGAGGAGCCTTCAGTGAAATGGATGAATCAAAAACTTTCATCAGTCACACTGGTTGAAAATCTGCATGACCAGAACCTTGTACCATTTGTCATCCCTACTAATCCACATGACTGAGTTCCTATCCAAAACAAGCCAAACAATTTCAGAGGGAGGGCAAGATCTTGTAAGACCATGTATCAAATGTTCTCCTGGGCTCCAACTGCAATATATCTAATGCAATCCCTTTGTCCAATGCTTCGCCTTTGCATGATTGAGGATGAAATTGCATAACCATTCTCCCTCTGTCTCCCCTGGGTGCAATATCCTGTGGTTTGGAGCAATTAAAGACTTAGTCCAAGAATTTGTGTAACTTTTCTCCCATCTTGGTGGTCCACACTAAATCCCAACTCTTTCCCCTTTGCTTTCTTACTCCTTTCTTCCTGATCCTCTGTGGCCCCAGCACTCAGAGTTTTACCATTCCTTTTCTTTACCTTCAGATTGCAAAGTCATGGGGATAAAATGTGAGACATCTCCAATATGACCAACACTGTTTACAAAAATCTTAACACTGGTGCTGTTCCTGTCCTATCCAATTCCTTCTTCCCAAAAGAGGTTAAGAAATCCTCTGAATTCCTGTCTCAGTTGTTCAACCCTCTGTAAAACTGCAAGAGGTTTGGACACTTGTGAATTTAGGAGAAAAGAGATGGCTGTCTCTCTCCCAGGGCAAGAGGCTTGCATATCGAGCTGAAGAAAGATACTCTGGCCCTGCTTTAAAGAGGAAGGACATAGTTCTATTTCTAGCAGGGACATTATGTGACTAACTCCCTCTGAAGCCAAAGGATTTTTGCCCTCAGTTATCCCAGGGCAGAAACCAGGAGCCATAGAGCCAGACCTTGTGTAAGCTGATGGAACAAGCACCCTCCAGCTGTAAAAAAAGTAACTCCCAACACCAGGATAAAGCTGGAGCCACTGGAAGTGTCCTTGCAGACACTAAGAGATTTATGAGCCAAAATTCAAACAGGAATTATCATTGCAACCACTGTTAATGCCAGGAGACATTCATTCCCTGCCTATCCACCCCATTTGGCTCACAGACTCCAGTGGTCCTCCTTAGGACAGCCACACAATCTATATGAAAGCACTTGGCTTCTGGGGATGTCATGAATTTTCTGCGTTCCCTACCACACACACTTGCCAAGTAAGTCTTGATTTAGCTGCAGTAATCTCTGCTGCCTGTTCCCACAGAGGGAATTGTTTATTTTATAGGATCCCAAATGGATGGTAATAAACTGCCTGCCTCTGCATCAGAACAAGGTCACTGACCCAATCTGCTGCCCAGCAAACATGTATAAACTCAACAAGCCCCAGAACTGCAGAGAGGCCCAAGCCTGCCTTGATCATCCTGGGCTGCTAAGCTGGCTGCCTTGCATTGGTGTACCACAGGAAGAGAAACCTTGGCCTCTAAATGGGACCTGAGAAAGGATGGGACATCATGGAATTGCACCCTTGAAAGGACAGCAGGCCTTAATTGCTTTTGACACTGCAGACCAAATATAAGCTAGACAACCAAAAGGCAAAGACTTCACAGCTTGGCCAGTGGGAGCCTCCTTAGCTTTGAAGGAGCAGCAGAACTTTAGCCTAAAAGGGAAGTACCCATATACAAATCTGGAGTGGCAAAAGGCACCTCTCCTCCATGGGGAAAGGACACCAACTGGCTGGCATGATGTAGATCAGCTTGAGAAATGGGAATGGTCTGACACATCCAGCTTTCTGTCCACAACACGTCCAAGCCAGAGGACTCTGGTGAATGTCTGAGTTGGTCCTGAAGTGTTTTACTGCAAATGGCCACATATATACTGTTAGGTTTTACAGGAGGACTCAGCACTTCCTGAGCAGACAGCTTCCTAAATCCTCCCATCAAGCCAGCCAGGAATTCCACATGTGGTCACTGTGCCTTTGGCAGCAGCTCCCTGACCACACAATCCTGAGACTTTCAGGAATCTGGTGTGGGTCTGTTGTGTCATATCTGTCCACTTAGCAAGGACAGAGGCAATGATGTTTTGAGCAGTTTTATGAGCTTACATCAGGAAGGCAAGGTGACACCTGGCCCAGCATAAACTCTGCCACTTCCAAGGGAATCTGACTGGATGGTTTGAACCAGCAGAGAGATCTTGTACCAGAGCAGCATGATCTCTGCAGTGTTTTGGATCCGGTATTAACAGCCTAAAGACAGTTTTATGGTATCATTGGGTGAGGACTTTGCTTGAACTCCTCTGGTTTAAGCCTTGATTTAAGCTAATGCATAATTCATAATGGGGATGATAACAGATGGCAACTTGTGAAGCCACAGGAACTCAATCAGTCGTGATCACATGACAACACCCTAAATAATTTAAATCATATCTCACTGCAAGAGCTGCTCTGCCGGGGCTCCCTGTTACAGAGACACCAATGCCACACTGTGGGAGTCATTCTGCAAGGCAGTTGTTACCAAATCCCCCTGTTTGCAAAGGGAGAAAGTGAGGCAGAGAGTGAGAGGCTTCCAAGTGCTGGCTCCATACAAGTTGATCACCGGTGTCCTGCTCACCTGCACCAGACCCCAGCCATGAGGTGCTGGTCTCTCTTTCTCTATATATTGACCACGGTTACAAAGATATTTGCAAGAAGTAAATTCAGACAAAAAGCATTACTTTAAAAAGGGATGGGTAATGCCTCTCCGCAGCATGGTTCCTGACCCTCCAAAAAAAACCTTCCAGAGATGTTTATCATGAGACCATGTATGCTCATGTCTGAATATCTCTTTCTCCTTCAACTACAGAAGAAAACTACCTTTCCAACACATGACTTAAACCTTGATGACTTGAAAACCCTCCAGTGTCTCTATTAGAACAAGGAGGCCCGGTCAAACTCCTTGACCACTTCAGGAATGCGGGATGGAGAGGAGCAGGGAGATTGCTCTCACGAGTTTCAGCACCTTCCTTTTCTTTCTTGCTATTTCCAGCTCGCCACATGCACGTGAAATCTGGGGCTCTGCAAGAAAATTTCATTCCTGGTGACTTGAAGCAGTCTTCTGAATAAGGAAACTCTTTAGGAAAGAAACATTCTAGCAATATTCCAGCATGGTTTGGATTACAGAAATGCTTCTACTGTCGCAAGGGACAAAGCACCATAAAGAATATAAAACTTTAATGAATTGTTATTATCATCTCAGCATACTTAATCTATCCCTTAGAGAAGTCACACTGAGTTTGAGCCTCTTCTGGAATTCCAATCAATCATAATCAGCACAGCTAGTCCTGGCTGAAGCACAGGCACTGGCTGCTCACCATAAGCATAATTAACACAGACTGCTGCCTCCCGCCTCCTGACATATTACAAGGGAACGCTGCCTACACCACATTCATCCTTAAACATCACTTGACTGCCAGATCGGTTTTATCCTTCATTTCAAAAATCACCATCCCCTTTTTTAAACACTTTAAATATAAAAGCACTCATGAGTTGATCAGCCAAATTCTCCTAAAGTAACTGTTGTGGGCATATCCTGAACAGAACATCTCCTGAGCAGAGAGAAAGCTGCCACCAAAAGCCTTCCCCATCCCAGGGGTGTTTGAAGCCCTGTTTGTTGGTCTAAGAACAAGACATGGAGTTCTTCAGCACACTGGTTCTCACCAAAGCACCAAACGTGGACTTTCTGGTGCACTATTAACACTTGCCAAAGGTGTTTGCCACTACATAAAACAACACCCTGCGTGTACAAGATGGGCCAGATTCTAAGCTAGACTAAACTCTGAATTCAAGGTAACTACGCTCAGTGACCTGAGCAGAGATACAGACCTGTGTTCCCTCTAAACCTGTGTGTTAGCAGTAAAAGTACAGTAGCTGATACCTCATGCCATGGAGGATCCTACAACAGAGAAATTTCCTTTCCAAAATGATAATCATCACAGAATTTCTCACAGATGAAGCAGTTTTACATTCAGAAGGAGGTTCTGCATTTATCGCTGTGCATTTGCCTCTGTACACCTGGATCGGACACAATTCTCTGTCTCTTTGCTAAGTCTAGAGAAGTTGTGGCCAGGGACAGCAAGCACTGAAACAGGTCCCAGGGCAAGTGTGAACCATGGGTTTAACCACAGAGAATCAGTCCATTTGAGTTTGGATCTAAGGAAGCTCTGTCTCTGCAAAGAGCAAAATCCTTGTTTTGCCAACAAGTCTTATTGTCTCTCCTTCATTCCCCTGTCCCCAAGGCTGTCTGTAAAATCCCTGGGGTGGGGTGAGAGAAATGGACACTTCCTCTATGCCCCACGTCAAATCCAAGGAAGCGCTTTTAACACAAAAATTATTCAATTTGCTTTTCTAAGATAGAAGAGAACCATGCACACAGGAAGAATCACTCACACACCCACCTGTTTAGGCTCCTTAATGAACGCCTCTTTCCACGTGAAAAAGAAATCTGACACCATTTTTTATATTATTTATTTCAAGCAAGTAACAACATGTCTCTCTTTTTGCACAAACCATCAAGGTACTAACTTCAAAAGCAGTGAACCTTACACTTCACGCTTGTTACAGGGAATAGAATTACAGGACATTTTTTTTAGCATGGAGAACTGCAGTGGTCTGAACCCAGACTGAACTTAATCTCCTAAAGAGGCCCAAACCCAAATCTCTACATCAAGTGCTTCCAAACCTCAGGGCGGGTTGTGTCTTGCTTATGTCTCTTGGTGCTGAGAATGCCAAGTCCTGCAGCTCCGTGCAGGTCCTTGACACACTCCCAGCAAACTGATGTCTTGGCTACCTGCCCCTGGGGAGGAGAGACAGAACTGAACACAAGACACTGCAACACGGGGACCTTGGCTGATAAAACTGCCCGAGGAAAACGGATAGTCGGGGTTGCAGGGAACTGCTCCAAGGAGACCAGCGCCAGAACAAGGAGTGCCAAGGACAGCGAGCTTAGCAGAGGGAGGTGGGAGGAGGGAAGGAGGCTGAAGAGTGTGGGGTGATGAGATTGAGACAAACCCGATCGGGAACGTGCCCTGCCAAGCCGTGAGGGATCCATAGACTATCCAACAGTGTCCTCTGGTGGCAGCAGCCACAGCCACCCGGGGTGACAGTGCTCCTGCCCCCGGAATGCACCTTTCCTTATCTCCTAATTACGCGAGTGACTAATGTAAGTGGATAAATAACAGTTGCTACGGGATTTTGATCTTCCCCGCAGCTATAAGGTCAGGGCATGGGTTTGGTCAAGCTGAAGCGTGAGAACAGCAAAACAAATTGCCTGGACTTCCCGGTGGCTACCTGAGGGCTTGTCCAGGCTGTCACCGACAGCCCGACCTGCACAAGCCGATCACTCAGGTTTGTGTGAGTGATCCTCCTCACACGCACAGTGTCCCCCGTGCAGCTGGACAGCAGCAACCCAAGGCTGTCTGCAGATCTTGGCTTGTTACACTGCATGGGGGGGAAATCCTTGGGCTGTTTTTCCACCTTTCCCTTTTCATTTTGGTTTAAAAGAACATTCTGGTCCAAAGGCTCAACTTCAGAAAGGTGTGTAAATCACTATATATATATATATATATATATCTCAAGTGCAGATTTGGAATGATCTCAGGATTGGAGAGTGCCTTTCCCTCACCCTGGCTCAGTCAGACAGCACCAGCATGGAGCAGCTTTCAGCTTTCTGCCAGCAGTGAGCATGTAAGGCCACGGGAAGAAGCAGCAAGGCTGGGCACGGAGGCAGGAGCTGCCCATTTTCAGACAACTGGATTCCCAACAACACAGCCTGCAGACCACTAACACACACGAGAATTCACTGCATAGTAGATTGCCCCCCAGAAAATGTCACAAAACTCAGAGAATACAGAGGTGACATGCACATCCCTCAGAAAGAAGAGCTGTAGGAGCAGAGGCAGGGAGACCTATTGAGAGAGAAGTCATTTTTTTTCCTATGATGGCATATCTGTGCTGAATTTTTTTTATGGAAAGGTTCCCCTTCCTGGCACCCCAACTCCTCCCACCATAATCTAGTCTCTGGTGTCCACAGGTGGAGAATGTCAGGTGGCTTGAGAAAACCAGAGGCTGCCAGAGGAAAAGGCAAGCTTCAGAAATTGGCTTGAGGCTTCTCTCATGCTCACCAAACACACAGGCCAAAGGTGTCATCACTCTGAGTAGCGCAGAAAAATCCCAGTGTTGTGTGACTGGGGGTGTGCACTATGTATTATGTCATGATGGGGACAAATGCCAGATGAGCCCTGTTAGCCAGCACAGGCTTTCCCACCTCATGCTGCATTTTAGTAGTCACAGGATCAGGTAACCAGCTCCATGTGAACACAATGCCTCTGCTGAACCTACCGACCTCTCAGAATTCAGAAACCAGAATGAGGCATAAAAACACATTTCTTGCAGTAGAAATTGGCAAAGGCAAGTGAGCAGAGGCATCATTTGAATACCCCTTCCTCTAAACACTGTGTGCTGTCAGGCTTCTTTACATCTGGGGCTGGGAAAGCTCAAGGACAGGCACTCCCTTCTTTGTGGTGCTGTGGACCAGAAGTGACTTTTTTTTTTTCCTTTTGAAACCATAAAATAAAGTACAAACCTAGCAGAGCACTGAGCAGGTGTCCTGTGCCCCAGGACAGTGGGTTCCTAAAACACAGATGTCTCCTCAGAATCTTGGCAAAAACCAATCGAGAAAAAGCCTGCTCCTCCTGTCCAAGCACATGAAGCTTTCTCATGTGGTTAACTCTGCCCTGCTCTTCCCCTCTGCATCCCAGCAAGATGCACTCCAAGCCCTCCGTCAGCCTGGCCAGGCCTTGCCCTGCAGCTCGTGGTTTCAGGCAGTCTCTGGGAGTGGTTTCAGGCAGTCTCCCTTTCTGCAATGCAGAAAACCCAGCTCTCCCATTCCCTGTGTGGGTAGGTGTTCAGATTTTGACTTTGCCTAGGGTTGGACAAGCTATGGGCATAATCCCTGGGGGCTTCCCAGCTGCAGGGAGCCAGGCAGTGACAGCACAGAGCAGGCACAACTGGGATGGTGTAGAGACAGAGCTACAGGCACACGGGTGATTTGCCACCTTCATAGGGGGTGTACACTGAGGAGATGTGACCCCTTGAGAGAGATGAGACCTTTGGGATCACAGGTTTTTTGTTGGGTTGGTTTTTTTTTTTTCAGAACTAGTTCTGCGGTTCCATGTGAATACAGATGAAAGGGGAGATATCCATCAACTTGTGCAGCCACAAGACACTGATTGCTCTGAGGTGCTCCGACCCAAGCACTGCCTGTTTTCAGCTCCAGCTCCTCCGAGAGTACGTGCCGTGAGTACATGCACTTCCAAGTCACAGTGGGTTTTCTTGCTGACAATAAAGAAAAAAGACCAAACATAAGTGCACAATCATTCTGGAAAACGGCTCACTTTACCTCCATCTTGCTGTAACATGAAATTTCAGTAATCCAAAAAGGAGATAGAGCAGATTAATGAGATCCTCAGGACATGAAAAAGGTTGAACACAATGTCAGACACTGCCAGTAACAGCACAACACACACAAGGGCAGGAACAAGAACAATGTGCAGCAGAAATGGGACAATGTGGAACCATCACATTCCATTTGTTAGTATAAACTGTATGGAGAAGTGCAGAGCTCAGTCTCACACTGAATCACTCAGGCAACAGTGAGAGTAACCCCAAAGGGCAAAACTGAGATCAAGTCAGAGATGTCTCTTTCAAACAAATATTTGTTCCCAGATTGATCCCACAACTCCATTATATCTGGAAGTGTAAATTGCCTAAAATGTTTATGTCATAATTATGATTTTACATTTACACAGAACTCCCATTTACAAGCAAAAACAGATTAAAGTCTTCCACCATGTGTTCAAGAATCAGTTTAGTAGATTTCTGTTGTTTCTTACACCATTTTCTTGCACACAATGATAAAACCCCTCATAGGTTACTTTTCTCAAAATTAATTTCATGCGGTGCCGAAACTCCACATAAATCCTGTCGTGAGCTCCTGGAGGGAATGTTGGAACCACCGATAAAGTCTGTAACTCTGGGTAAGTTTATAAATCACAGCACATATCAGGTTCCAGGAATCACCCCTTGGCCATCAGGATTCTCAGGAAAGGCACGTTCCTCAGCCCACATCCAGAGCCCATCCAGGACCAAGAGAGGGCAGTGTGTCCTGCAGATCCAGCCAGGAGCTCTCAGGAAGAGAAGAGTTGTATTTCTTCACTACAACCACATCACATTAGCCTTGTTTCTTACGGCAATTAGGATCCTGCTACCCATTTGAGGTGCATCCGTGTCTGTCTAATTCTATTTGAGCCTTTAGGGCAGCCCTGGACATTGAGGTGCTATGTAATCTCCCTCCACTTCATAAAATCTGGGAGTCAGACAGACTTTGTGTACCTGCTGAGGATGGACTTAGAAGCCATTCCCCATCAAATCCATATGTGGAAAAGTAAAAAATAATCAGATGCATTAGAAATCCAGCTCTATTAATCTTACTGTTCAGGAACCTGCATGTTTTATAGGGAAAGGAACAATGAAAGCAAGTGTCTGTATCTACTTTCAGAATACATTTTGAGAAGTACAGAGACTAACTCCTGTGTGTCTGGGACTGGACTGATCCAGAAAAAAAGGGCTATTCCCTCTTGCACACCAGGTTGAATCCACTCCAGAAAGGAAAAGCAAAAGCAAGAGAAGACTGAGGCTGAATGCAGCTCAGGAGAGAGCTGAGTGCATCTGCTGTGTAAAGGGAACAGAGAACAGGAGAGGGGGCTGTGCATCAGGAAAAGTGCCTCTCTCCGCCCTAAAGATGGGAGATCATGCTGGAACAGGGGGAAATAACGGGGAAACACCATGCTGCTTCTCCACACTTGTACCTGCCCCCAGAAAACCACCCCATCGTACAGATACTGCTGAGGCTCAGAAGTGGTGGATTATTTCCAACTCTGCCACTAACCTCCTTGGCAGGAGGATTCCCCCCTCTTGGTGGGGATTAGTCTTAAATCGGAGCACCAGCTAGAGATATAGGATGTCTCTGCACATTTATAAATAGCTCACTTACACATTTCACAGGAGGGCAAATGCGAGTAAGCAGCTTTAATGGCAGCGGCAAAAACACTACTACCTTTCTCCTTAATTCCAGCATTCATCATACTAATAGGAGCAATTAAAACCTGGGAGAAGCCCCAGGACACTGGCAATTAGTGACTGTAGGTCAGGCCTGAAACACAGTCAGGGATCAGTAGTTACAAGGCTATGAAACAGGCTGGGCAAGTTATGAACTGAGCACACGACTGGCACCTCTAGTCCTCACCTCATTCCTCCCCACAAGCCTGGACCACAACTCACACATTTTCTGCACCAGGCAGTGATCCTCCTGCCCACACACCATGCAAGCTTTTAATTTGCCAAGCAGTTCGGCACAAATCACAGCATGAGGGAGAAGAGAGGTTTAAGGCATAAACAAAACAAGCCCAACCTGGCCAGTGGAACGATAGTGATTCATCATCATTAAATGACATTAGGATCAGCACAGTGTGGTCAAGGCTCCCAGTGTTTGGGACATGTTGCAGGTATGGGCTGTGCCATTTGGCTGGACCCCATGAGCAGACAAACACGGGGATGACCACAGCCTTCCCTGTCTCGCACGACCTAGTGCAGAAAACATGTCTGTCTTCTACCCCATGGCCCAGCTAAGGCTCACCCCTGAGAGTAGGGATAAAACGAATTGGATCACTGATCTGCACCACATTGGCAGGAATTGACTGCTCTGAATGCTGTGAGAGGCATATGATCATTATGCTGGAGTTTCTGCCCCAAAATCCTACAAGTCAGGAAGGTTTTGCTGGGTTACCTGCTAAGCACCATGTCCAGCAGAACTTGCTCAGATGCTGCTACTAGTTTCTTGCAACACTACTAGAAACTCAGCTGATTTTAAGCAAATATGTGTCTCTGGTTTTCGCATTTGTCACTGTAAAAAAAAAACAACTTAAAAAATCAAACCTGTAAAACACAGAAAGCTCTTTCAGCCCTTCTGCACACAGAACACCTTTCTTTCCACTGGAGTATCTAGCTTTGACAGAAACAACTTCTAATTAAAAAAGATCCACCCTGTCCAGCAAAAGGGGACTTCTGTGGAGGACAGGATGCAGAACTGCTCAGTAACATCTGGATTTACAGACCAGTCAGAGCACACAGCACCAGGTGCTGTACGGATGGAGTAAACAGCCCCTGCTGCATAGATTTTTAAAAGCAGCAGCTAAACACAACAGGGAGAAGGAAGATAATAATTAACCATATCATTATACCTCCATGTAGTGTCTGATGGAAATTGCCTTCTTGTGGTAAACTCACTTGCACTATGATTATTTGCGGATTGAGGGGAGTAAGTGTTTACTTCATGCTTTCAAGAAAAAGCATGGATGCATTAGTGAAAGCACATAGGCAGCAGAGACTGCAGCATTTGGGGAGCGATGATGGCCCTGCACCATGTACTGAAGCACTGAAAACAAGGAAAGCTGTTGCTGCAGTACAGTTACAGATCAAAGGCTAGGAGCACCTCAGGAGTGAAAGAAGTTGCTGATAACAGGGTACAGGAACAGAGCTGATACATGGGTGCGACTCAGCCCTGAAGCACCTTACTGGTGCAGATAGCGAGCCTTGGAATGAGTCACTGACAGATCAAATGCATTGTAAATGGGACAACACGGCTGTGCGTGCCAGCAGGCAGATGAGGCAGAAGAAATCCAAGGCTTTAGGCTCTCACAGCCTTGAAGAACCTCTCCGTATTTCTGAAAAATCAATCCTCGTGTTTGAATGACAAATATTCACACGCTTCACCCTCCCTGCAGTCCCACCTGCAGATTCCTGAGCACCACACCGAGGTCTCTCACAGGAGCTGCTGCCTCCCACACAGTGCTGAGTTCCAGTTTCAGCTGCCCTTCGATCAGCACTTAATAATCCACATGAAATGCCAGAATCTGCCTGAATAAGAAATGGAGAAAAACATGTGAAAATGCAACTGAAGCAATGGGAATGTTAAAGAAATTCAGTAAGGGAAAGAGGTTCTTCCATCACAGTCCCTCTCTCTGCCTAAATACTCTCAAATTTTTAGTCAGGATAATGACTTTCACCTCTCTCACCTCCAAATTCCTGCATGGGTTTGCTGGTGCCAAGCAGTTGCAGTGCTCTAGTACAAAACCCTGGCAGCAGGAACATAACTGGGTTTCCAAATCACTGAGGGCAAACAAGGTGGTGTTCTGATCAGGGGGCAGAGGTGCCTTTTACCAGCAGGAGAAGGTTGTGGACCAGTCTTTAACACAAACCATTTTTTGTGCTCATTTAAGTCCAGCACCACACACGCCTGTGTTGCCATGGAACAGAGTAAAATCAAAAATAAAAGACACCAGATCTGTAAAATGGTTTCCATTTCCTCACACTCCTTCCAACCTATTCTGTTTCACTAAGTAGAGCTTAAAAAAATCCTCCAGCTTCATAAACTTGTTTCTCAGGCTTCTATGCAGAATGTAGACAATAAGAAGCAGAAGAAGCAGGTCTTGTTTTAAAGGTCAACACCTAATTCAAAAGGAATCTGCAGAGGGCAAAAAGCCAGCAAGGAGTTCCCTGTTGCTCTATCACATTGCAACACATCTCAACACATACCAGGGAAATGCCAACTGCTTTTGTTCCTGAATATCAGATACACACAGAGCACAGAGAACAGCCCTCACCCTCAGAGCACGCTGCAGGTTACTACAAGCTCTGTCACCACACTGCCCTTAGCTAAGCCAAGGCAGTCTTTAAACTGAGATTATTTTATCAGCATTGGATTCACTGCACGTTCTTTCTACCTGCCTAAATAGTCTCCATGTTGCTCCCCTCCAAGCTCTCTTGCTTGTCTGCACTGAATTCATGCTCCTATTCAAAATTCTACTGTTTATGAGATTGTAAATGTCTGTAAATGTTGGGTTGGCATCATATCAGCTATGAAACTCAGTGTGTCACACCATGTCTCCTCTCCCTACAGCAGCGTGTTATTATCAGGGGCTCAGTATCACAGAACTGAGGGGTCCCTGCACAGGGACCAGCAAGCAAGGCTGGGACAATTTGAGGACAAAATAAAAGCACAAAAAAGCTACCCTGTAAAACTGTGTGGTGCCTCGCAGCCTTGTTCAGTGTAACAAGAAGTTTCCATTTCAGATTGTTTCATTTCCCAAATGTCACTGCATGAGTTTGTTCGTGTAGAATCAGGGCTCTACAGCCTTCTATTACGTCAGGTTTCCTCAGCTAACTTGGCTGAAGGAAAGAGTAAGCATCCAAGTGCCTGGCTCTGAGTGGGTCTCCCAGAGTCCTGCTGCAGCTTGACACTGAATATCCTGTTTGTATCTTTTCTCCCCTTCACCAGCAGCTCACCCAGAGGCTCTCCAGCATCAGAAATTATTCTGTCTTTGCAGTTCATCTGTAACTGGACTCAGATGTCAGCACGTCATTTATCTAAAAGGACAGTAAAGAACTGTAACCATAACAGGGAGAGAAACGGTCTTTTAAAGAAGTTATTTTACCTACAACCAGACGCATTAAAAATGGATTAGTCATAACTGCAGGTTTTTTCAGGGCTCTCTTCCAAATCTGACTCTACTGAATGGCTTCACTCTGTATTTCTGTACCCAAGTGTTCTCAGCTTGTTTTAAAGTTCAGCCTTAGCTTTCATTTCCCACAGCCTTTGCAGCTTGTTTCAGGAAAAATGAACAACCTCCTTGCAATTGTTTCATTATCCAGCCCAGAGCTGTGGAAATGTGTTGGGAGACTCACAAGACGGTCTGAGTTGAAGAGCTGAAAACAAGCCCACACAGTGAAGCAGAGGGGACAGATCTGCTCAGCCCCTGGAGTCAGCTGTTGTCTCCTTTCAGTCGTGTTTCCCTTAACATACTGTCCCACTCTTTCAACGCTCACATCATGCTGCTTCCATTCAAAAGAAACAGTATGAAACTTCATTTTTGCATTCAGGAGGCCAGCGGGTACTCAGCTTCTGCTGCAGAAAAAACGGTCATGGTTGAGCTCCTGTTCCCTTTTGGACACTGGAATAACAACTGGGACAGGCTTGCTGGAAGAGGCACAGCAACGCCACAAGATCTGTTCACCTTCTTTCCCTTTCAAGCCCATGACAGTCCGTAACAGTTGCAAAAATGAACTCATGTTGAAGAGCTAATGATATCCCTCCATCCCTCATAAGGCTTGTTTGAAACCCATCTTAAAAGCACCGTATTAGAGCTAAATATTGTAATTATGATGACTAGAGTGCACAAGTCCCAGCTTGAAACCAGGGTAAACTGCCTCTTTGCAAATCAGTGCTGACAGCAGGCTTGGCCTTGGCCGTTGCCCCAGCACAAATCTCCTTTCTCGCTGGCCAAAAGCTGTGAAGGCAGCAAAAATTCCTACCACAGACCAAGTCTAAAAGTACATATACTGCAGGAATCTGTCAGATGGTGCTTGTGAACAGACCACACACTTCTTGTGCTTGTTAAAATCTTTGTTTTGTGTGAGGCTGCACAGCTACCTGAGGAGCCAAAAGCATCTGCACATCTACTTTGTCATCTGTCCGTTGCAATGGCACTTTGCAGGGCAGCTACATACACTGCAGAAAATGCTTTTAACCCCTCTGCTAAAGGCAGCCAAACAGCATTCATCACTACCTACAGATAAAAAATGCGATTTTCAATAATTCAAGGGGATTTGCACTATCTGGTCCCCAAGGCACTTCCTTAAAACCTACTTACTACATTTAGCTATAAATAAACCAGAAGCAGGAAACTGGAAGAGACTGGGTGGAACAAGGAATACAAGGAAGGAAGAGAAGATGAAGTCATTTCAGAAAACTGAAATTAATTCTTTGCAATCCTATGTAAAAGCTGAGTTCTGCAGTATCTCAGATACTCTTTTTTCACTTAATAGAGATACTTTTCCCCAACAGTCAGCTACACTAAACAGCAAGTGCCTTGCCCATCCAAAACATAAGATTAGGGAAACTTTTGTAAACCTGTTCCTCTTGTCAGTGTTTGGTATGCTTTGAGGTACAAGAACTAGATATTTCTCTCCGAGAAGTTACCTTGTTATCTCCATTGGGTGATGAGATGTCCTGCAAGACATCACCAATTGCCTTGCCAGCTCTTCTGTTAATCAAAAAAAGCATTTACCCTGCAGCCTGTGGAGAGTGTTTCTGTTCACCTGGCAGATAGCACAGAAACTCTTCTTACAATCATGAGATCCAGCTATATTAGGTGCCTACTCCCAAACCATTGGCATCAATCAGAAAAAAAGAGTGTTCTTCCCTTTCAAAATAGCTGGGATTCATACAGATTCACACACGCACACTCCTCATTCACGCAACAACTGCAGAGGAATTTTTTTCTAGCTACTGTAACCCCAGTTTTCATACAACTCCTTCTGTGCTTATGTACAGTAGAGTGGTGGAACCCTGTCATTAAATTTTGTCCTGATTTCCCGTACTTAGCCCTTATTTATAAATAGTAAGTTTTAGCTCACACTAAGCTCCCCTTGGCATATCTCTATGGTACTTCTAACAAAATATGAGAAAGATACTCTTTGATTCCAAGTAAAATATATACATGAAATTAAAGATTTGGTGGCAACATAACATACTTCAAACTCCCTTCTACAAAAGCCTCTGAGTATACATATATATAACAATCATGGCTAGGACAGTACAACAAAGAGAGAAACAAAATCAGAGTGGCAAAGGATGTTTTCCAATTACGTCTGAGATTTTGGCTGGAATTCCCCAACAGCTGTAAACAACAAGGGAAGTCTCCAAGTTCAACAAGCGAGAGAGTCACCTCTTATTTTGGCTCTGTGTGTATGTTCCACCAGAACAATACAGCTGTTTCTCTTTGAGGGGAAACGCTGCATTCGCTGTTTAAATAGTGAGAGAGCTGTAAACATGGGACTGGCTTCAAAACAAGCTTATGAAGAAAAGCGTAAAAGCAATTTCAGTCAGAAAGACAAATGTTTTGAACACCCCTACTGTAACAATTCTGCAGAAGTCATTGCAATTCTCCATCAAACTCTATTTTTAGGCCACCCGGTCACATCATGGTCAACCTAAAAAGCCAGGTACAATGTCACAACATGACCACTTCCCAAATACACATATGATGCAGTCTGTAGAAAATAACTACCTTGCATGAAGTACTACAATCAAATAATTAGTAAATGTGTCATATCAAGCTGGCAACTACTGCTTTCCTTGTTTTCAGTCGGACAAGTTTGCTATGCTTCTCCCTATTGCTTTCCTAGAACTGACAACGCATGAAAAACATTTGCAAACTGAGACTTCCAGGCTGAGTGATGTCCAGAAAAGGATGCGCCCATTCCTTCACTAATCTGGAATGTGTGATCTTGTCCTTCAAGTAGTCTCAAGAGAGATGCTGTCAGTGAGATCTGTAAAAACTAACTTGAGGAACAGTACCCCTCACTGACAGTTATGCTGAGCTGCTGTGTCCAAATGTTATCCTTATATATTTGCAAATTCAAACTCCCTTCAATCTTTCTTCAGGGCAGCTGGACGACAGAGCACAGATAACGTAACATTAAAGCATCAGCTTCCTCAGTCACCTGGGATTACGAGCAGTTCCTCCATTACTTTGGTAGTTTTCTTTAGTTAGCCCACCACGAAATAAAGGAGCACCTCCTTGGAATAAATCTGAAAGCAATAATAACATCGAAAAAATATCTTACACTTCCACTAGTAGGGGAAAATGATGCCAACTGACTTCATCAGGCTGTGAGGATTAAACATCATTTATAATATCCTCTAAAAATGAGAAAGTGTCATTTAAATGCTAGTCACGTGAGGAAGCAGTGAGTCAATATTCTGCATATTAACTGAATGCGTTTGAAGTGCTGGAGTTTTTCTGAATCCTGCCAAGATTAAGCCATAACAATTTCTTTTGTAACTGGAGATCAGCCTGAATGAAAAGTCTTCCTTAGATACCGAAGCTAAAGATCAGTCATATGCACATTACCTCCAATTTCACTGAATGTCAGCCTAGAGAAGAAGAACTAGAGATGAACAAGCAAGATGAAGGAGCTGTGATTACCTTTCAGGTCAGTATATGAGGAACATGAGATCACTGGTGGCATACTGCAGTCTAAAACTTAATCCAAAACCTTGCCTGTCCAACAGACTGATCCATCAGTTTGTCTCTTTCTAAAGACAAACTCTGGAGCAGAGGCCAACACTGAGCTTTGAAAGTTCATCTAAGTTAGACTCCCAGATATCGTTGATGGTCCCTACACTGGATGTGCTTTGTAACTGAGATTTCAGACAGGGGTTTCTACACTCCTAACCCATGTGATTTCAGTGATGCCAGCCATGGTTAACACGAAGTAATTTGCCTGAAAACATGACCTTCCAAAGACAAATGTACATATGCAGACACCAGTACTGATCTTGAAAAATCTTTTGTCTGCTTCCTCCCTCCTCCTCTTCTTTGGACGTTGCTGCAATGAGGTGATACTGTCTGGCAGAGTGCCAGGAGATCCAGATCTACTGACTTCTGTGCAGTGCAATAGTTCAAGTGTGTTTAAGGAATATATACGACTCAATCTCCGCTTTAGGCACTAGAATTGGGGATTTTTTTCTGACTGTACCCTCACTCATTTTGTGTGGATTTGCATCTCTCCTTGCTATACTATCATAGAATCTTAGAGTGGTTTGGGTTGGAAGGGACTTTAAAGCGTATTTCATTCCAAGCCCTTGCCATGGGCAGGGACACCTTCCACCAGATCAGGGTGTTCCAAGCCCCATCCAACCTGGCCTTGAACACTTTGGGGGATGAGCAGTGCACAATGTCTCTGTGTAACCTGCGCCAATGCCTCACCACCCTCACACGGGAGAACTTCTTAATATTATCAGAGTGTTTCTAGAGAGAGCAATCCGCTGGGGGCTGGAGCGCCGGCAGTCCTCAGTCGGTAACTCCACAGTGCGCTCCCGGGAATCAGAACATCCCGAGCCCCGCACCCTCAGCCAAGACCACACCTGCCCACACACACCCCCGGCTGCGCTTTTCCCTCTGGCCCCCGGACCTGCCGTGCCCCGCTGGGACACCCTCACCGCCCACCAAACCAGCCGAGATTAACGGCGGCACCGGGTACCGGCAGCGGCGGGAGGCCGGGATGGCGGCACATCCCCGACACCCCGCTGCCCGCAGGGCACCCCCGGCAGTCGGGAACGGCCGTGAGGAACCGCCAGGTCCCACTGCCGCTGCCGATCGCGGCCCCTGTCCCCGTCCTCCACCCTGTCCTGACCTCCGGTCGCGGTCCCGCTCCCCATCCCTCGTCCCGGTCCTCATGCTCATCCCTGTCCCCGGTCCCTTTCCCAGTCGCGGTGCCGGTCCTCGTCCTTGTCCCCATCCTCGACCTCATCCCCATCCGCGTCCCCATCCCTGTCCCCATCCCCATCACCGCTCCAGGTTCCCATCCCCGACCCCACTCCGCGGCAACGCCACTCGCCCTCACG